>CM053588.1:246787370-246803343 GCA_028646515.1 Pseudochirops corinnae
CAGCCACTGCCTCTGACTCCGCTTCCAGTCCACACCGCACAGAGACTAGCTTGGCTCCGGCGTTCTCTTGCTCCACCCCTTCCTGCTACATCAGCAATCTCAAGGGGCGTGGAAGATCTTCAAATCCTAGTATCGTTACACACTCCTGGCCCCTCTTTTTCCTCTTCCTTTCTCTCCTCTTTTCTACCTCCTTTCTCCTCTCCTCCTCTCTTCTCTCCTTCCCTCTCCCCTCTTATCCCTTCCAGCCCCTCCCTCCCCCCTCACACACACATACACACATTATATATAATGTTTTATATAAAAACTAGTTATTAAGTAGCAATATCAGAAGTTAAACCTAGGGACACAATTCCCAAGCTAGTGTCCTTTTCTGCTACATCAGACCTAGGACACAGGATATAAATTAAACCAGCAAATAAGGACTGAAGTCAATATAAAGGGATAGAAAGAGAAAAGTCAGGGCTTTAAGGTCAACTTTGAAAACAACAAACTAGACTGAGAGATTCAATATACCTGATAGTTTTTTTTATTCAGTATTTATTTATTTAACCAATTACTGTATGCAGTTTGATGCTAAAGATACAAAGACAAAAACAAAAACCTAGACAATTTACAGTTGGCATTCTACCTGTGGGTATGCATTTCTTTGTGGGCCTAGAGTTGTATTTGTCCTATGTACACCATATCCTTCTTCAGGGTGCAGAGTTGAGAGCCAAGATAACAGAATTTTTTTTGTTTAAATCCATGCTTCTCAACCTTCCTAATGCCGGGACCCTTTAATAGTTGTATGTGGGCGTATCTGCATGTGGGCGGACCTGCCTGGAGACGAATAGAGGAGTGGTATCTCAGTTCTTAAGACCATTGGAAATATGTGTTTTCTGATGGTCTTAGGCAACCCTTGTGAAAGGGTCGTTCGACCCCCCAAAGGGGTCACAACCCACAGATTGAGAACCACTGGTTTAAAATGAAAGAAGTTTTTTTCATGTGATTATGATTCAATTTGACAAATCTTTATTGAATTACTATTGTGTGCAAACATAATGTTGGAAACAGAGGGTACTTGGATCTTTCAGTTTAGAAGGAACATGTGACTCATACTCAGATGAAATCTATTCTTTTATAAAGTACAGTTAAATGCAACAGAGAAGGATGTGAATTCCAAGGGAAAGAAACTCATTACACTTCTGGACATTTCTGTTTCATTGTGAAATATGTCTAAAAGTTGAAGACAGGACTGGTCATGTAGTGTGGTAAGAAGGAGAACATGTTGCAGAATGGGGACAGTACTTATTTTGGAACTGGAGGCCCATGGTTCAATTCCCAACCTTGACATTTATTATATATGTGATCTTGGGCAAATCTTATACTCTTTCTGGACCTCAGTTTTCCCATCTGTAAAAAGCAAAGCTTGGAATTTATGATTTCTTGCATTTATTCCCTCTCTAGATTATTCAATACTAAGAAATATAGAGAGGGGAGGAAAGGAAAAATATCACCTGCTGTACTATTCTGCCTCTAACATTCAGCCTTTACATATGGTACAGATATAAATGAGCTTCTAATATCCTAGGTAATTCAGAAGTAATAAATTATCTTATTCACATTCTTTCCAAATAGACTATTTTTATTATTTGGAAGGACAAAAAGATGCCCTCCTTTGTGGTAACAGCACATATACAGGGTAAGTACTATTGAATTGTGTTGTTATGCTCTATAGATTGTATTGGATTGTGATGTAACATGAGTCAGATATTCTTTCTTTGAGTGTCTGCAATGTAGCAAACATTGTGTTGGGATGTGATGTGATGTGAAGGATACAAAAATATCACAAGATTACAAAAGATACAAAAAAAATTCAGCAATACCCCCAGTTTATACAGCACTCACAGTTTAAGTGTTTTTCTGACAGTTAACTCCTTGAGGTAAAGAGTACAAGTATTCTTAACACTTTTTTATAGATAACCTAAGGCTATGACGGTAACTTACCTATGTTCATAGGGAATCATAAAATTTTACAGTCAGAAGGGGTACTAAGAAGCCAACTACTTTCTGAATATGAAATAAGAATCTCCGTTACAACATGCCCCAATAGTTACTTTTAAACATTTGCTTGAAGATTTTCTAGTGAAGAAGGAATTCACTGTCTTTTAAAGAAAACCATTCCACTTTGGGGTAGCTCTGTTAGTGTCCTTGTAACCTTCTTGGTTGGAGGCTTTACTTGAAAGCATTACTGTATGGAATGCCATCATTATGATATAAGCCATATTACTTCCTTTACACACACACACACACACACACACACACACACACACACACATACACACATACTTCCCCACTATTATTTTAGCATAAAAAATCCTGCTACAGATATTTCTCAAGTACCTATCATATGTCATTAACTTTATGGGGCTTTCCTAGGGATGCAAAGATAAGTAAACATTGCCCCTGCCCTCCAGGTGCCTATCTAATGATAAAAACAGTGGGGCAGAATGTGTGTGTGTGTGTGTCTGTGTCTGTGTGTGTTTGTTTAAACAAACTTGCTAAAAGGTGATATAATGTTTTCAAATCATTCTGAATGAAAATAGGTAGCTTCCAATTTTACCATTTCTTGTCTGTTCAAGTACTGTTTGTAAATGGCTTAGGTACCAAGAAGCTTTGCTCAGACTCAACAAATGCATATTATGGATTGGCTTAAAGATATATCTGAAGATAAAATCCACCCACAATAGTAGAGCTCTGTTTTCAGACTTGTATATTACATTCTATTGGATGCAACTTTATCCTAACAGGCAGTGAAAAAATTTTGTTGGTTTTTCTTTGCCTACCCAACAAAATACTATCTTCTACCACAGGAGGGCTAAATCCTTCAGTTTGGTTTCAAATTAATTTTGCACGTTATTCCCTTTCATGCACTCTATATTCTAGTCAAAATGGATTATTTGGTAATTCACCAATCTTATCCAGTCTTCTCCAGCTAAATAGTTCTTTGAGCAAAAAGTCCTCAATGGAATTTCTTCAACCTTTATCCCATCTCTACTTGAAATTGTTTTCTTCCTTCAAGGATCAGCTCAGGAAACATCTAACCACTACAACTTCCTTGTTATCTTTAGGAAGAAGTAACCTCTCCTTTCTTTCCTTTTTCGTTTTTACCCCATTCATTGTATAACTTCCCCTATCATTTGATGCCTGTCTCATCTCCCACTCCCCCCACAAACACTAGGATGATTAATTTTTCAAGGGCAAGAGCTATGTCTTTTGTCTCTGCATATAAGCAAAGCCTAGCACATGTCTTGTTTATAGTTCCTAAAAGATGTTTACTGAATGAAATTAGATTTAACCGAAGGAAGAATTAGTGTACAATTAAAATTTTGGCAAGAACCTTGGGATCCCTAAGTGATAGACTTAGACATTTAGAGCTGGAAGGGAAATTCCAGATCATCTAGTCTAACCCCACATTTCACAAAGGGAAGTACAGAGAAGAAAGTGATTTTCCTAAGGTCATATGGGCAAAAAGTGGCCTTTGGGATTTGAATGTCAGATTTAGTGTGGAGAAACTGGGTCTGTGATTTCATTGATAGAGGAGAACTCCAAGGTAAAGAAATTTCCTCTATTAATGAAAACATTTACCTTCCTTGTAATTTATAGAACTAGAGGGATACTCTACACAGTGGTTCTCAACCTGTGGGTTATGTTCAATTTGTAACAATGAAAATACATCCTACACATCAAATATTTACATTACAGTTCATAACAGTAGCAAAATTACAGTTATGAAGTAACAACGAAAATAATTTTATGGTTGGGGGATCACCACAACGTGAGGAACTGTATTAAAGGGTCACGGCGTTAGGAAGGTTGAGAACCACTGCATCTGCAGCATCAAGAGGTTAAATGGTCCCATAGTCAGTCAAGTACAAAAGGTAGGAGTTGAACCAACTCCTCCTGGCTTTGAGATCATCTTTCTTTACACTATGCCATAGTAATCACTAACCTAAAGAATTGTTTGAACTTATTTGTAAGATACATAGACTAATTCAAAATTCATCTCACTCTACATGCTTTATTGATTGGGAATTGAATTTGTGTATTGTAACTGAAAGCAGTTGTATATAGAACATTTGGTAATGAGTTCTGTATTTGGATTTGGTACTTTGTGTTGAAATTTATTTCTGTGTTATTTATTACCTGTACTGATTTCTGACATAATCAGAAACCAATCTAAAGTGAATAATTTCTATCTTTTTCTGTGTGTAGTGAGTGTCCAGAGGGATATATGTGTGTGAAAGCTGGCATGAATCCTGATCACAACTACACAAGTTTTGATCATTTTAGTTGGGCTATGTTGACCCTATTTAGATTAATGACCTTGGACTATTGGGAAAACCTTTACCGACAGGTGAGAGCCTAGCAAAATATTACATTTTACATATAAAAATATAACTGTATCTTTAATTAGCATCTTAATGTGTAGCACTTTTACAAGTTTTTCCCCCCATGGTTGATTTTTAAAAGAGTTCTACTTATTACAGTATTAAAGCTATATTTGTGTTGTACAGTGATCACCATATTTTTTTTCTGAGGCTACATATTTTATCACATCTTTTTACTTTTATTTAGAATTATATGGGTTTTTTATCAATCAATCAAATATTAAGTATTTACTATATTAGAGGCATAATGCTAGAGGTTATGCATAAAAGAACATATAATGGTACTGTACCTGTTCACAAGGACCTTATATCCTAAGCAGAGATTGAGCAGCTACATGTAAACATAAAAATGTGTACATCATAAATATAAAGTGAACAGATATAAATGTATGCAATATTGTTAAATGGAGGGTAGTTTTAGAGAGTGAACTTCATGCAGAAGATAGTCTTTAAGCTATGTCGTAAAGAGAGAGAGGGTTTCAATGAGGCTGAAGTAAGAAGGGAATGTATTCTAGCTGTGTGGAATAGCTAGTATTAAAGGCATGGAAATAGGAGATGGCAGGGTTGACTGACCTAGAGTGAGAGAAGTATGAATGGCCAACGAGGAGGAAATCTAAGTTAGAATAATATTATGTAGTCCTCTAAAAATAAACAGAAGAGGTTATATGTTTTTCCCTATGGTCAATATGAAGGAACCAGATTTTACTGAGTAATGGAGTCATGTGGTCATATCTGTGTTCAAGGTGAATTACTTTGCCAATCGTGTGTAGCATGAGTTACAGTAGAGAGATTTAATGCAAGGAGCTCAATTAGAAGACTTTTGCAACAATCCAGATGAGAGGTGATGAAGGGACTTTCTTCTTCTGTAAAAATTTAACAAGAAGCAATTCTAAATTCATAGAACTGTGTATATGCATGCACATGTGCACATACATGTAGAATTGTAATCAAAGAATCTTATCTGATAGTTAAGAAAACACAAAGAAACCTATTGAAACTATATTTGCTTAAACTTTGTAATGTTATAGTGATGGTATGGAGTAGTTATGTACAAATAAAAGGTTAAAAGAATCAACAATTCAGACTACAAGTGGTCACATATGAGTTAGAGCAGTAAATGTCTGTTTACTAGATGAATTATTACCTTATGTGGTGTTCAGTTTGGGGATGAAGGCCTCGTATTAGTCCAGAAGATATGCATTTGCTTAACGGACGCCTCCATAGACAGAGATCTGTCTAGGGCATCAACTTGTTCTAGGGCTCCTGTAGTTCTCTCTGACTACGTGCTGGTAAGACAGTAAATATAGACACTTTCCCCAAAGCTCATTCTGGATGTGGAGTGTGTGTATTAATGCTAGAGTCAGATAATAGTAATTACTGGCATGTATCCCATTCCCTGCACAGATTGTTTAAAGGCTTCAGTCACTTTGCCTGTCTGAACCACTTCAGCCAGACCTGCACAGTTTGCCATCTTTAGCAAAGTTGGGTTCTTAGGGTCCAAAAAAGAGCTGCATATAATCACAACTTAAACTTTGGCTGTCTCCTACCAACAGTAAGACCCCTCAGACCCCTCAGTGTCTTTGCTTTTCTGTCATTATTATCCACAAATGGCATCACAATTACCAGTTCTCTGTAACTCATAGGGACCCACCATATCCCTTCAGTCCAGCTGAAGGTAAGCTTCATTTTCCTCCTTGGCTGCCTTCTCATTCTCTTTCTAGTTCTGGAACCATAATCTTTAACTTCCCATTTAAATTTTTGTTTTAATACTAATAACTTTTTTAGTTGAGATCATAGAATCATATGACAGAGAATAAGAAAAGAACTTAAAAGTTATCTAAGCCAGTCCTTTTATTTTACAAATAGAGAGACTGAGGCCCAGAGAGGTGACATGAATTACCCAAGATGACGCAAATGATAAATAAGTGGCAGATACAGAATTTGAACAAGTACTATAACTCCAGATCCAATGATCACTCCATGTGATTTTTAAAATTATTTTTAATACATAACCTTATTCTTCAGTGTGTACATAGCGTGAGGTAATATTAAAGTACCTGGTCTTTCGATTGATTGCCTATCCAGAAAAGTAAATTTTTTAAATAATGAGAAATAACTTTAAAGTTTCTCTGTATTCTTGAAAAAATAAGATACAAATGAGGAAATAGAAAAACAAACCATTTTCCTTTCTCCTTTTTCAGGTCCTACGTGCTGCTGGGAAGATCTATATAATATTTTTTATTGTCACAGTTTTATTCTGCTCCTTTTATCTGATGACTTTGATCCTAGCTGTGGTCATCATGGCTTATGAAAAACAGAATCGAATAACTATTAAAGAAACTAAGAAAAGAGAGATAAAATACCAGGCACTGTTATATCGACAGAAAAGACAAGAAAAAGTTCAGGTATTATCATTGTGACCTTAAAATCTTATATAAATATAGGGATAAAACTAACCGCCAGAGACTCTGTCATCTATCACTCAGCCTCCAGATAGATGTTAACTTATTATTTTATTCTTCTAAATTAATTATACCTATCATTTACCCTGAAACATAGTTGAAAGAATCATAGTAGCTAGGCAAGAATGACACACCTGAACCTTTTGTGACCCCGAATCTTTGTCCAGGGATTTCAATTACAATGTGGAGTTCTGTGTCCATTCTGCAACCCAGATACTGCTGTAAACTAGGAGTTTTTCTAAACTCCTACCTCCATCACTGGGCTTCTAGTTGGTGACATCTATTTTGGCCATTCATACATAAGCAAGTTGGGAGGAGGGATGTATATAGATAGCTAGAGAGACAGATCAAAAGATAGAGATAGATATGCATATATAAATATATATTTATATATACACATGAATAAATCAATCAAACATTTATTAAGGTACCTATATGGTCTGTATATATGTGTGTATATATGTGTATGTGCATATAAACATATATATACACACACATATATACACACATATGCATCTGCACATACAGTCATATACATGTATGTTTTTGTAATAGACACAGATACCTGAGTTGTGAGACTGATACAGAACTTCACATTCTAATAGAACATTTTAGTTGTCAGACAGTTGTAGTCCAGGATATAGTACAAAACTTGCTAATCAGCAATAATAATAATAGAGTACATTTTCAGTCTTATTATACATGGATATCAACTTCAACTTCATTTATTTCTAGTGTTTATATTAGCAACAGAATTGAAAACTGAAAGAAAATATTTCATTCAATAAATGTGACTTAGGAGAGTCTTACTGATTCAATAATGAGGAATAGCTTTGTGTGCTACCATCCTGGGGTACACCACAACAATTTCAGAATGGAAAATAATGGGAATGCTTACATGATTGGATTTGAGAAAAAAATAAGTTGCTTTACTATGCAGATAAGGCTAGGATTCCAACCACCAATCAAATACATGGTGGTGAATTTACTTACAATAGAATATTATTGGATTTTTTTTTTTGCTTTTTTGGGGGGCTAGAGGCAATTGGGATTAAGTGACTTGCCCAAGGTCACATGGCTAATAAGTGTTAAGAGTCTGAGAGCAAATTTGAACTCAGGTCCTTCTGACTCCAGAGTCGATGCTCTATTCACTGTGCCACCTAGCCATCCCTACTGGATTTTTTTTTTTGAAGAAATTTCTTGGTCTTGTTCCTGAACATGTATTTAACTTTTGGTCTGACAGGCAATGATAGCAGAAGGAATAGCTGAAGATGAAAGAGTTGTTGATCAAAATATAGGACTTTCAGAAAATTCTTCTGAACCATCCCAGTGTAGCTCAGAAAATGATAATGGGAATATGGACCAAAGGAAGAAAAAGAATCAGGAAGAGCAAGCTGATAGAGAGGAAAAAGAAATTGACCTAAAATTGCATCAATTCGAAACAGAAGAGTACATCAGAAGAAAACTTTGCCATCATGGAATTAAAAAGCAGAGAGTAACAAATAAGAGCAAATTACCTTCTCCTCAGCAGGTACTGACTCTTACATAAACATTATTCAGAAAAGCTGCTCTCTGAAAGCTACTATTCCCATTTTTCCCTTGGAGGGGAAAAATATGGTTTGTGGCTGTGTATATATTTGTATTCATATGCTTATGAAACTCTTCTAGTGCTATTACTCAATGGTGAAAATAAAAGTATTTTTCATTATGAGCCTACTGATATTGCAATGAGTTCGAGGTTTTAAGAAACACATAATTTCACTGCTGTGCACATTCAAAATGGAAAAGCTTTCAAAAAGGAGTTTATTTTGGCTGTGTGTGGAAATGAAATTATGAATATCAGAATTATTTAAGAAATGTTTTTAAGAACACAAAAGTAACTAGGAAATATGAGAAAGTAACATGACACAATAATGTATATGCTAAGGATATCCTTGGTAATTAAGGGAATATTTCAGAATTGTATTAACTTGATGATAATATGAGAGATGGATATATATGTTTGGTAAGGCAAAAAAAAAAGCATTTATTGTGCGCTTATAATATATCATTCTCTGTGCTTTGTATTGGGGACCCAAGTACAAGCAAAAAAGAAAGTCCATACCCTCAAGGGGCTTACAATCTAATGGGGAAAATTATACACAAAAGGGAGCTAGAAGTAGGGGAAGTCTATGAACGTACCCACATGGGGGCATGATAGTGAAGGCTAGAAAATTAAAAGCAGGGAGGGAAATGATGACTGGTTGTCCTTAGCTCCTCCTCAAAATGAAGACTCAGAAGGAACTTTCAAAAAGGAGAAGGGAAAAAACAAAACAGTGGTGTTCCAGGGTTGAGAGGGCCACATGAACTGATGAATGTTGCAAGGAGACATTGCAGATAAGACATGATGTTGGAATCTGAGACCAGGAGACGATGTGGAGAATGCAAACAATATTGATGTCAGAATTAGTCTCCTAGGTTCTAGCATCTTCAATTCTAATCAAGCTTTCATATAATTCCTAAAATAACCTTCAGTCTGATTTAGCAGAAAGAACACTGGATTTTGAAGTATGGGAAGTCTAAGTCTTGACTCTAAAAATTAGTAGTCAGTATGGCCTTAAGCAAGTCACTTCATTTTTATTTGTGTCCTCAAATTTAAAATGGAGGAGATTTACATTAGATGACCTGTAAGATCATTCTCAACTCTAAATATAATATTCTGTTATCTTAGGTTAAAAATCACTCTATTATCTTTTATCTGGTAAAGCATGTGAGTTATTTTCCAACCTCCCAGTACGAATATCTTTGCTTAGTGAATTTACTACAATTGCTTTGTAAAGATCTGTTTTAATTAGAATGAAGTATCTTACCCAGAACCATTATAAGGTGTTTAGGCTAGAGGAGTTTCCCTAAAGAAGAAAGTTTTAGCTATTGTCATAAGGAAAGATTTCCTTCATTTCAAGTCTTTTAACAATAAAACTATAGGCTTTTAAAAAATAGTGCAATTTGTTTGTCAGGTTACTATTGGAAGTTAAGATGCTTAGAATAAGAGACTAGCTGATTGTAAATGAAAAACAGAAAGAAATAAGGATACTTTCTGAAGTGTACTCAATAGCTATCAACAGTGATTTATATATCAATAAGAAAAATTTGGCTTGTCCCTATTCTTCTACTCTACTCATACTCCATGCCCCAACTTCAATTTTATTTTAATGTAGTCCTGTGATTTCATCAGCATACGGACTATGTACATACTTCACCAAAGCAGATGTGCTGTTATTTTGTAGTTTATAATTTAATAGGATTGTCTGGAGGGAGGGGGAGGTGTGTCAAAAGAGTAAAGATTTATTTAAAAAAAAAAAAGAAAAGTGATGATTTGTTCACAATTAAGCAGCTAGTATATGTTAGAACTGGGACCTAGATCTTTCTGACTCAAAGATTGGCCATTTGATTAGGACAAACCTACATGTATGTATTCATGTTTTAGTTTAGCAAATAATACTCTATTCTCAGTGAATACAACCCTCCAAAAGCTGACAGGTTGTAAAATGAAAATGCCTTCATGGTAACCCTGCATTTTATGTATCTGGGTGTCCACATGGAATATATTATATCTTTATTTAAAAGAGTATGAAAAATCTGTTCATCATCATACATTTAAAGCAATAGCACATATTTCTTGTGCGTATTTTTTGTGCCCAGGTAGTAGATCTAAGTAAAACTAAGATCTAAGAAATAAATGAACATGCATGTATGTATATTTTTACAGTATGGATTCAGACACTTCTCTATATTAAATGCATATATTAAGACAAATAACTTAATTTATTCTGTATTTTTTGATTCATAATTCTCTCAATATGCCAGGCAACTTCCTCAGACAATAATTTGCATAATAGTTGCATTGTTGGGAGAGAATTTCATCCTCAGAGATTCCCTATACCAATAAAATCACAGGATAAATGACTCTCTCCCACCAAAATGAAGACAAAAAGATTGCAGTGTGGTACAGCTAGGTGGCGTAGTGAATAGAGCACCGGTCCTGGAGTCAGGAGGACCTGAGTTCAAATCCATGCTCATCCACTTCATACACTTACTAGCTGTATGACCATGGGCAAGTCGCTTAACCCCAATTCCCTTGTCTTCCCCCCTCCAAAAAAAAGCAATCTGTAAATATATACTTATTTATTTGTGAGTTGTTCAGTTGGCAGCTAGTAGTATAGTAGATAGAGAGTTAGGCTTAGAGTCAGGAGGACTCAAGATCAAATCCAGTGTCACATGCTCACTATGTCAAGTCACTCCACCTTTGTTTATGTCAATATCCTCAACTATAAGATGGGAATAATAACAACGCCTACCTTCCAGGATTGTTGTTATCACAAATGAGATATTTGTAAAAAGTTCTTAGCAGAGTGCCTGGCATGTAGGAGGTACTATAAACAACTATAAGGTGCTATAATCCTTATCCCCTTCCCTTTTCCTCCCTCTGGGGTTCCATTTACATAGTAGTATTAGGAGCAAGTCACATGGATATAACAATTTAGAACTTACAAAGCACTTTGCTCCTAATACTATAATGTAGGTACTTTCTTACTTTATTATTGCCCTGATATTCCCATGATTACTCAGATACTAATTTCTAGGAGCTAGGATTTGAATTATTACTCTCTGAATCAATCTAAGCTCTGCCTGCTATATCATGCTGCCTCTCATTGCCCCTCAAAGAGTAGGGTGAGATGATTTTTTTGATGATTCATGAGACTGCAAATTATTTTTTAAATAGTATTTTACTTTTTCACAATTACATATTAAGACAATTTTTACATTCATTTTTACAAGATTTTGAGTTCCAAATTTTTCTTCCTCTCCTCCCCTCTTTCTAAAATGGTAGGCAATTTGATTTAGTTATACACATATTGTCATATAAAACATATTTCCATATTAGTCACAAATTTAAAAAAATATAAAAAACATGAAAAACAGTAACGTAAGTGAAGAAAGTATGCTTCAATCTGCATTTAGAGTCCATCAGTTCTTTATCTGGATGTGGAAAGCATTTTCCTTTGTGAGTCCTTTATTCTTGTCTTGGATCATTGTGCTGCTGAGAAGAGCTGAGTCATTCATACCTGATCATCACACAATGTTCCTGATACTGTGTACAGTGTTTCCCTGATTCTGCTCATTTCACTTTGCATCAGTTCATAATACAAGTCTTTCCGTGTTTTTTTTTCCCCCCTGGAATCTACCTGTTCTTTATTTCTTATTACACAACAGTATCCCATTACATTCATACACCACACTGTGTTCAGTCATTCATCATTTGATGGACGTCCTCTCAATTTCCAATATTTTGCCACCACAAAAAGGGCTGCTATAAATATTTTTGCACATATACACAATTCCCTTTTTTATGATATCTTTGATACAGACCTAGTAGTGGTATTGCTGGAGCAAAGGGTCTATGTACAGTTTGGTTGCTCTTTAGCCTTAGTCCCTTAATGTTCTCCAGAATGGTTGAGTCAGTTCATAACTTCACCAACAATGCATTTAGTGTCCCAATTTTTTATGCTTAATTTTTCTGGTTAGGTGAGTCTTGGTTGTAGTCCTAGCTCCTTTGCCTTCCAGAATATTATATTCCATGATCTCCAGTCTTTTAATTAGCATCTGGTAAGTCCTGTGTAATCCTTAGTGTGGCTCCCCAATATTTGAATTGTTTCTTTCCAGCCACTTATATTTTTTCCTTGACTGGTTAGTTCTGTAATTTGGCTATAGTGTTCTCTGGAGTTTTTATTTTGGGATCTCTCTCCTGAGATGACTGGTAGATTATTTCAGCTCCTATTTTCCCCCACTTTAGATCCAGTATATCAGGATAGTTTTCCTTGATAATTTCTTGAAAGACTTTCATTGTCCAGGTCCTCCTTTTGATTATGCTTTTGGTACTCCAATGATCCTGACATGGTTTCTCCTGGATCTGTTTGCCAGGATGTTTGTTTTTCCATTGAGATATTTTACATTTTCTTCTGTTTTTTTTTCATTCTTTTGAATTTGTTATGTTGATTCTTGATGTCTCATAGAGTCATTAGCTTCCACTTGCTCCATTCTAACATTTAAGTAGTTATTTTTCCTTATGCTTTTTAAGGAGTTACTTTCTTGAGTGAATTTCTGTATCTACTTTTCCATTTGATCAATTTACTTTTTTAAGCAGTTGTTTTCTTTTTCCAAGCTTTTGACTCTTTTTTTTTCATAATTCTCTTGTGTCACTCTCATTTCTTTTCCCAATTTTTCTTCTGCCTCTCTTATATGATTTTTAGCTTCTTTTCAAACACTTCCACGAGTTCTTTATGGGCCTGTGAATACATCCCCTTTTTCCTTTGGAGTTTTGCCCGTAGATGCTTTGACAGTGTTGTCTTCTGATGGGTTTGTGTCTTGAGCTTCCCTGTTACCATAATAACTTTCTGTGGCCAGATTGCTTTTGGCCTTGTCATTTTGATTATCTTTTTTATCTTCTTCCTTTCTTTTAAATTTTAGCACTGTTTATTGGGTAGAAGGGTACTATCTCAGTGTTCTGGGGCCACAGTACGCAGGCCCTGGCTGTTTACATGGCTGTTCACTTGATATTCCCCTGAGGGACCCTCATATCTGGTGCTGTGCTGAGGAGGTGGGGTGCAGGGTGGCTGGTGCTACTAGATGCTGTTGGGGTCTAGAAGGAATTTCTAGAAGGAATCTTAGTGCTGGTGTCTGACTTGTGCTTAGGTCTGTGGGGTGTTTCTGCATTCCCCCAGGGCTACAGTTAAGAATGTGGAGGTTTGACTGCTGGAGGCTGCCTGTTTGCCTGGGGCTATGCTGAAGCTTGTGGTGCTTCTCAGAGCTGGACTTTACCCATTCCTCTGGCTATACTGAGGCCTGAGGAAGGTCCTGGTGTTGGCATTTGCCTGCTCCACCACACTGGGGCCCACGATTTCCTGCTAGTTTGCTGAGGTGGGCATTGCTGTTGGCTTGCTGGAATGCTTCCTGTCCTGAACTAGAGTACCCTTTTACCAGAGTGAAACCTTTCCTGCTCATCTTCCAATTTCTTGGGATAAAAGATTATTTTGCCCCATGTTTTACTGGTTCTATTGTCCCAGGATTTGTTTTGGGCACTATTTAATGGTTGTATGGAGGTGAATATGGGAGACTTATGGCAATTCACTGCTTACTCTGCCATCTTGGCTTCCAGAAGTGTGAATTATTTTCTCCATAGATTCTTAACAGTGTTTTTCTACAGACTTTGTCCTATCCCTTGAATACATTTGTGCCTCACCTCTGCCTTTGAGAATCCCTATCTTCCTTCAAGGCCCAACTCAGGTACCACTTCCTACATTAGGCCTATCTAGTCCCCCAATTTCTTAGTGGCCTTGACTCTGATATTACTTTGTAATCACTTGTATTGGCTTACTTGTGTACATGCTGTAGCCCTCCAGTAGATTGTGTTTTCCTTCAGGACTCACAGGACTGTTCATTTTTGCCTTGATATTCCTAGTATTGAACAGAATGCTTTGATTTTTTTTAAATCAAACCAGTTACCTTATCGGTATAACAATATCTCCATGAGGAGATCCCCTCTACCTGCTCTGCAACTTATAGTCTTAGACTGATGCCTAGAGCACTGGGAGTTTTCAAGACATACTTGCTAATTTGTGGAAGAACAAGACATGAACCTAGAGCTTGCCAACTCTCTAGCCATTATGTAATTAACCATCTGTCTTCAACCTCACCAAACCCAATCATTTCAGTAGTAGAATGTAAGCTTCTCAAGGGCAGGGACTGTTTTATTTTTCTCAATACTTATCAGTGCATGGCAGAGGAAAGCTTAATTAATTAAGGTTGAATTGAATTGACTCACCTGCCCAAAGGAAATTTCAACCATATCATACCCCCTTACCTTATTTTTGCTTTTCACAATAAGTTTCCATTTTTAAAATAATTTGTTCTCTGATAAAAGTATCTGTGTTACCAATGTAAAAAGTATATTAAGTTTAGCCAACATATATAGAGAATCAGAAAAACGTTATCAAGAGGAAGAGATTAAGGCCCCAGTTATAGACTCTTTGTTCCTACTACTAGAATTTGATCTCCATGAATGGTCCTAATTTTGTCTAGAAGATGGGACTTTCCCATGAGAACCAGATACAAAACTGTCGGAGACCTCACAAGACTATTCTTTGACTCAAGATAGCCAGATGATGATGATGATGATGATGATGATGATGATGATGATGATGATGATGATGATGATGATGATGGTGATGATGATGATGATAACTAGCATTTGACTAACTACTTAAGCTTTGTAAATTGCTTTACAAATGTCTTATTTTATCATCAAAAGAAATTCTGGGAAGTAGGTACTATTATTATCCCCATCTTACTGATGAGGAAACTGAGGCAGACAGAAGGTAAGTGACTTGCTCAGGGTAATACCACTAATAAGTGTCTTCCAAGGCTAGATCTGAAACCAAGTCTTTCTGATTCCAGTTACAGGTCTATATCCAACCTCGTTGAGATCTCTGTAACTGATTAAAGTTCCCTTAGCCCCAGCAGCCCTCTGTGCTATCCTCAAGAAAATGTTTAAATTAAAAAGTGTTTGCACAAACAAAGCCAACACAACCAAGATTAGAAGGGAAACAGAAAGCTGGGGAACAATTTTTGTAGCCAGTGTATATAATAAATGCCTCATTTCTAAAATATATAGAAAACTGAGTCAAATTTATATGAATACAAATCATTCCCCTATTGATAAATGGTCAGAGGATATGAAGAGGCAGTTTACAGATTAAGAAATAAAAGTTATCTTTATTTATATGAAAAAATGCTCTAAACCACTATTGATTAGAGAAATGTAAACAAAGAAACTCTGAAGTACTGCATCATAGATAATCAGATTGGCTAGCATGACAAAACAGAAAAATGATCAATGTTGGAGAAGATGTGGGAAAATTGGAACATTGCATTGTTGGTAGAGTTGTGAACTGATCCAATCATTCTGGAGAGCAATTTGGAACTATGCCCAAAGGGCTATAAAATTGTGAATGCCCTTTGACACAGCAAGTGTAATATATATAT
>CM053588.1:246803843-246824016 GCA_028646515.1 Pseudochirops corinnae
TAACTCAAAATCTCATGGAAATGAATGATGTAAACAAGAAAATAAATAAATGAATTAAAAAAAGTTTTTATTTGGAGTCAAGGACATATTCAGGGGACAAGAAAGAGGTACTCCAGATGATTTCTGGAGCCAGAACCTGAAAGCTGCAGAAGATCACAATAGCACACATTAGATTAGCAAAAGATGGGTGGATTGAGTAAAGTAAATCCCAATCTCAGAATTTATGATTTTCACAGGATTTGATAAATAAGGCATATCTCTAGCTATCTACAACTGGTTAAGGGTGAAGTTTTCAACATTCTAGTGTCTCCACTATGTCTCATCTGTACTCTCTTCTTTCATAGCACTTTCCAGAAATCTTAAGGCATATAATCTCCACTTGAGCCATCATTACCATTTCCTCCCCATCAGAAGTCAGGAGTCCATCCCTAGAAGCACCCTGGGCTTTAATAGGTCTGTTTTGTTTGTTTGTTTTCCCCACTTTATTACATCTGGTCCCTGATGAAGTGGCCCTTTTCCTCCCCAAAGTCCATCCCTCTCTCTATGCACCCTTTATCCTATCTCTTCTCAGATTCTCCAGAATATCATCCTCACAATATTTCCTCCCTCTCATTTTCAATTTTTTCCCCTCTATTGATTCCTTCTCATGTGCCCAAGTCTCCTCCATACTAAAACAAAATAAAATAACACAAAATAAACTCACTACCTGCCATCCCTTTGAGCTATTATACTGACTCTTGTCCATTCCACAGTCAAATTCCTTATTTCTACTGAGGTCACCACCATTCTTCCAGTAATCCAGTTTTGAAACCATAACCTTATCCAACATATCCAATTACTTGCAAAATCTTTTTTTCTCCTTTAACCTCCAAAACATATCTTGTATCTGTCCCTTCTTTCTCTTCATATGACCATAACCCCAGTTGAGGCCCAATGAAGGAGTCTTTATCCAGTGGTATTGCAATAAACTTCTAATTAGCCTTCTTTCCTTAAGTCTCTCTGCTATTCAACAGCAATCTCCACATAGCTGCCAAAATGTTAGTTCTTAATATTCTAAGTTATTAATAAATGCTTATTGATCGATACAATTTAAAGCATTAAAAATCTTATTACATGTACGTACATCAACAACCAAGAATTCCAGCCAGCACCAGACATTACTGAAATATGTTTTATATCCATATGCCATCCATTTTAGAAGCATCTCTAAAATGAAGATATAAGTGAAGATCATGTTGCCATATTCTAGAATAGTCTTGATGGTTTTTCTCTTTTCAATGTATATATCTTCAAAGATCTATGTACAAATGAAGCAAATGATTAATACATGTGCAATTTGTGATTTATAATGAAAAGGGAAAAGAAAATGATTTCTTGTTAAAGACATGTTGGAAATGAGGCTAAAATTGTGGGTTCAATCAACCATATGAGCCTCTTAGTTCAATGCTGGCTTTAGGGACACAACTAAGACCCTGAACTAGTCATCTTACAACTTTATACCCTGATTTACCAGAGGTCCAGTCAGAATGAGCAAACATGGATCATCAAAATACTGCCCAACTAATTTTACCTCAATAAACAATAATTATGTTTGTCAGTAACAGAGGAAGGAGGGAAGGAAAAGAATAGGGGAAACAAGCATTCACTCAGCATTTACTGAATGCCAGTCACTGGGCTAAATGCTTTATTTAATCTTATCCTTACAGTAATCCTGTTATATAGATGCTATAATTACTCTCATTTTATAGATGAGGGAATGGAGGTAGACAGAGGTTAAGTGAATTTTCCAGAGTCAAACAGCTAGCAGATGACTGAAGATAGATTTGAACGCAGGCATTGCTGATTCCAGGTTCATAGCTCTATCCTTTGTGCCCTCTAACTGTCTCAATGAGGCAAGGCCAGGGGATAAAACAATGTGGGAGATAAAAAGATGAGCTCCCAGAGGAGAAGGAATCAAATGCATAAGTAGAGAGGTTGCCCTTGGAAAGGAGAAAAGATACCTCTTTTTCAGAGATTGGCATAAAGGAGGAAAAAAAGACAATGAAAAAGATTGAGGTGCTGAGTAAAGGGAAGAAGAGATTTATAATGCCTTGTTTATTTTCATAAAGTAGGGGGTGAGGTCCTCTGTTAGGCAGAGTAGTAGATAGAACACTGGGCCTGAAGTCAGCTAGTCAGCAAGATCTGAATTCAAACCTGACTGTAGATGCTTATTATTTTCATGACCTTAACAAAGGCACTTAACTTCTATCTGTCTCAGTTTCCTCATCTGTAAAATAGCACCTACCTTCCAGAGTTGATGTAAGGATCAGATGAGATAATATTTGTAAAGCACTTAGCATAATGACTGGTTCATAAGAGACACTTAATAAATTATTGTTTCCTTTCTTCCTCTACTAGGGAGTAAGGGTATTAGGAGGGATATGACAGTGAAAAAATAATTTTAGAACAAATGTTCCCATCAGTGCTATCCTTGCTTGCTATTTCACTTACCAAAGCACCACAGCTGAGAAAGATGATAAGAATTATGGAAATTTCAAAACATCCATGTTTTACTGTTCGATAGCAGGTTTTCCTTAGGTTCCACCAAATCTTTCCTTTCCTAGATTTCACACTGGCTTCACAGTAAGGGAACCTCCTTATACAACCTATTAAAAGTAACATTGTAATGAAAAACAGAACATCAGATGTTAGATTAAATAACTCTTTTTAGGTCTGAAAATTAATCTTAGTACTTATTTGTGAAATTTTTATCTGCTCTCTCTATGAGGACTAGTACAAGAAGTTCCTGGAAGAGAAAAAAAGAGAGTTTAGAACATGCTTGTTATTTTTTTTCCCCCATGAGCACATTCCCCCAACAAACATGTGGTAATTGTGGTGGTAGTAGAAGGCTATACTGCTCACGAAAGAAAAACATCAAAGAGTGCCTGGAACAAAGAAGGCAGTAGTCCCTCTGCACTGTTTTAGGTTGGTTTGGAACAGCAATTCTCAACCTGTGGGTTACGTTCAATTTATAACAATGAAAATACATCCTGCATATCAGATATTACATTACAATTCATAACAGTAGCAAAATTACAGTTATGAAGTAGCAACAAAAATAATTTTATGGTTGGGGGGGTCACCACAACATGAGAAACTGTATTAAAGGGTCACAGCATTAGGAAGGTTGAGAACCACTGGTTTGGAAGAAAGGAGTTCAATTCTGGTATCCATATTTTTGGAAAGAAAATTAAGAAGTTTTAGGATTCCCCAAATGGAAGTTACCAGGATTCTAAGAAGACTGGGGGTTGTGACATGAAACAATTAAATAAAGGAACTTGGAATATTTATCATAGAAAAGAGAGGATCTGGTGAGATGCAGGAAGAATACTATCAAGATATCATTGGAAGAGAACTATCATTTGTTAGAACAGCATACTTCTGTAATAAAGATGTAAGATACCCTCAAAAGGAAAAGTGTAGCTTCATTCAGATAAGGCTTACACCCACAGAACCAGTGTAAAAAATTTATAGAGACCACATGAAATCAGTTTGTTTCCAAGAAGTGAAACAAGATGACAAAGTTTGTTTGTGAAGTTTTAGAGAAACTTAAGAAGCAGTTGGAGATTTTTAAATACCATAATTTAGGAAAAAATGAAAAAAATACATGCACATCTAATAGAATCAAGAATCTAAGCAATATTTCACTAAATATTGCAACATTGAAGTTAAAACCAAAGACAACTGAAAATCAATGTTACAGAACCAACAAAGAGGATCAGTAAGAAAACTCAAACAGCCAGCATTTGTTAAGTACCTATTATGTGCTACCCACTGTGTAGAGTCCTACTGATACAAAGAAAGATAAAATTTGTCCCTACTCTTAAAGAGCTCACAGTCCAATGAAGTAGAAAACTTGCAACTAACCAGGTACAAACAGTTTCTATAAAGAATAAATTGGAGATAATCTCTGAGGGAAGACACTAAAATTAAGGACTTGGGAAAGGCTTCTTGAAGAAGTTTAGATGCTAGTTGACATTTGAAGGAAGATAGGAAAGCTAAGAATCAGAAACAAGGAGGTATGAGGTGTCAGCCTCGGGGGCCAGACAGTGAAAATACTGAAAGATCAGAGATGGAATGTTATGGTTGAAGAACAGCAAGGAAGTGAATGTTGACTGGATTATGACATATTTGGAAGGGAATCAGTTGTAAGAAGAATGGAAAGGTAGGAAGAGGTCAGATTATGAAGGGCTTTAAAAACTAAACAGAAGATTTTATATTTGGTTTTCAAAGAAACATGGAGCTATTGGTGTTTATTTCATAGGAAAGTGATGTTGTCAGACCTGAACTTTTGGAAAATTGATTTGATAGCTAAATGGAGGATGGATTAGAATAGGGAAGAGATTTGAGGCTGGAAGATCAATGAGTAGACTACTGCAATAGAGTCCAAATGTGAAGTAATCAGAGTTTGAACTAAGATGGTAGAAGTGTAAGAGGAGAGAAGGTGGCATGTTGTAATGGTAACGCGGATTTGAAGATCTTCCCTGCCCCTTGTGATGGCAAGCAAACAAGTACTTAGTGTCTTGTTTCAAGTTGACTTTTCTGTTTGATTATATCAAGCCTTTGTTAAAAAAACAGAACTTGTGAATCCCACAGTGAGAGGAACTTGCTGATGCAATAGGAAGGGGTGGGGCAGAGAGGAGCTAATTATCATATATAAGGAGAGGCCCAGGCTGGAGAGAGAAGAATTGTGAACAGAACTTGTGGTGGCAGAATTGAGAACTGAGAACTCAATTGAGAACTGAGAAGAACTGAGAAGAGAATTGAGAAGAACTGAGAAATGAGAAGAGAGGAGAACTGGGAGGAAGCATGGCTGTGGTGCCAGTACTTTGTCTGTCTGTTTTGATGTTACCTTGTCAGATTCATCTGCTGATAGAGGACATTGCTGTTGTTATAGAAGCCCTGGGATCTTACTGCTGCTTCAGAAGCCCTGAAAGAGGATTTTCTTGTTATATGTTTACAGAAGTCCTGGAGGAGGGTCTTACTGATGTTTTCAGAAGTCCTGGGACCATACCAATGATTTGTGTTGATTTCTCAGACCCTGTTGTTGGGTTTGTGTTGATTTCACAGGCAGAAAGTGAATTGATGATGGTGCCTGGAATGTGTGTGAATGATATTGTGGCTTTGTTAAGATTTGTCTTCCCAGGAACAGAAACTGTGAAGGACTTGAGGTAGGCTAAACACTGTGTGCTTCAATATGTAACAGAAACTGCAGAAGGAGTGGGACAAGGTACTGAGAGATGCCTGCTCTTTAATCCAGGTGATAGTTGGATAGATTCAGGCAGGAGCTGGGACCATGGAAGAGGAACTATGGAAGCTGACAGCCTGCCTCAAGTCAAGATGAAAAGGCCCCTCCTTGAGTATTTAATATAAACTGAGAAGATCATGATTTACTGTGGCCTATGGGTGGGAGGACTTTGTACTCTGTATCCTATACCTTTTCAGGATGGTTGAATTAAGGGTGATTGGAAACTAATCTCCAATTAAGAAGGAAGAAGTCTTTTTGACTGAGAGATTAAGACAATATGACCTAGGGGTGGAGAACTTCAACCTTTGTACTTTGTATCCCAAATATTGAGTTAAGTTCTTACTGAATGATATTTTTTGCTTAAAACTATGTGATCATTTTCATGAAAACGATGTGGCCATTTTAGTGATAAGTTGTTATGTCATAACATTGTGAATGCTGTACTTTGATTTCTGTGAATGTTTTGCTTTAATTTACTGCTGAATAAATAGAGAGTTCACTATACTATATAATCAGAACCTTGAAGCTGTTCACAGCAGCAGTCCTCTGGAAAGCTGCTCATGCTTGGCTTTACACATGTATGAGAGATTTTAAGTAAGTAGGAAGATATGATGTGGCAACTGACCATTAATAGGTGATGGTACTTAGTCTGTCATTTGAGGTGATTGGGAGGATGGTGGTGCCCTTAACAGTAATATGGAAGTTAGAAAGAGTTGAGGCTTTTGGAAAAAAAAGATTATGAGTTCAGTTTTGGACATGTTGAATATAACATATGATGTCTAAAAGGTAGCTGGAGATGCCAGACTGTAGGATGAGGAGAAAGGTTAGGACTGGACAAGTAGATCTGAGAGTTATATACATGCATATATATATATATATATATATATATATATATATATATATATATAGGTATAAACATATTATACATGTATATGCATATATGTACATATGTGTATGACTATATCACTAATTAAAACCTTGGAGCTGATCAGGTCACCAGATGAAATAAAACAGAGAAAGAGGACAAGACCTAACAGAGACCCTTGGCAGACAACCATGGTTGGTGGGCATGGCATGCATGAAGATATAGCAAAAGAAATAAAGGAGTGGTTAGACAGACAAAAGGAGAAGAAGGAGAGAGTAATGTCACAAAAACCTAAAGAGAAGATATCAAGAAGATGATGGTTATTGGTAGTATCAAAGGCTTCAGAAATAAAGAAGGATAAATACTAAAAGAAGGCAAATAGATTTGGCAATTAAGATAGCATTAGTAATTTTGGAGAGAGCTACTTCAATTAAAGGATAAGGTTAGGAGCCAAACTGTAAAGAATTAAGAAGAAAGTGAGAGAAAATTAAGTGGTGATGAATTCTTCAAGGAGTTAAGCCAAAAAATGAAGATGAGATAGCTAGTAGGGATGGATAGATAAAGTAAGGTGTTTTTGTTGTTGGGTTTTTTTTTTTTGTTGTTGTTTTTGTTGTTTTTGGGGGGGTTGAGAAGGAGATACGGGCATGATTGTATACAGAAAGGAAGCAGACACTGATGGAAATATTGGAGATCAGTGAAACAGTGGGGATAATAGAAGAGGTAATATGTTGGCAAAAAGGATGGAATAGAATCACTTGTGCATAAAGAAGAGTTTATTTTAGCGAGGAGAAGGGTCATATCATTATGTTAGACAGAGGTGAAAGACATGATAATGGTAGAAAGCATTTGATTGATGAGAGATGATGAACAAGGGGGAAGAGGGAACTTTCTATGAATAGTTTCAGTTTTTCAGTGAAATATAAGGTAAGTTTCTCAGCTATTAAGGATTGTGGGAATATGGGAGTGTCAGACACCTAAATCTCCTTCAAACAGTTCAGCAAAGCTCTAAAAATATACCAGTTTTTTTTTAAAGGAATGAGGAGAATCACTTGTAAATTTCTTCCCTGAGTCCAGAGCTACATAGAAGGACTGTCACAAGCATGTAGGAACCCTGAGGTAGACAGGTAAGTATAAGTGGAAAGTACTATAATAACAAGAGAGGAACTTCAAGCCATGCCCAGCAAGGGAGAAGCCTTAAAACCTCAGTAAGGGAACAGATTTTGTTGTTGAGTTGTTTTAGGTGTGTCTGACTCTTTGTGACTTCATTTGGGGTTTTCTTGCCATTTCCTTCTCCAGCTCATTTGACAGATAAGGAAACTGAGGCAAATAGGGTTAAGCAAGTTGCCCAGGGTCACACAGTATGTGTCTGAGACCAGATTTTAACTCAGGATAACGAGTCTTCCTAACTTTAGGCCTGGCACTCTATCTACTGTGCCACCTAGCTGGGAACAGTCTTAAGCAAAGTTTAAAAAGGGATGGCCTTAGAGCATTGTAGCAACATGAGAAAGGAGGAGAAAGACCCTCGCCCAAGGAGAGTATGGAAGTGTCTGGAGTCCCACAGTAGCATGAGGAAAAGGCTTCAGCAACAAGTTTACCTTGAGCCCTGACCACAGCAGTATTAAAGCCTTAAGCAGCATCCAGGCAACCCAAGTATGACCTATAAAAGGAGACAAGACCAAATAATTTCTGTAGGATATTCTTAAGCTCCTTAGAAATTCATAATGGTGGAGCTTCCCATTAGGGCTGATTTTCTATCCTGTTACCACTGGGTCGTGAAAAAAAAAGGAGATGGGCTTAACAGTCACTTTGGTAACCTGGATTAGATACTAGATTAATGTATTGATTTGAGTTGTGTAGCTGTGATCTCCATCTGATTGCACAATGCATCATCCAGATGAGTTAACTGCCAAGCCTAGTTTTGCAGGTCTCAAAGATAGCCATTTGATGAGCTTTTCAGTTTTTTAGCATAAAGAGAACTGCAATTCACATTGAGCTAACATTTTCTAAACTCATTTTTATTGGTAATGGTTAATTGGAAGATTTCTTAAATGCTATATCAAACTCAAGAAGAGAAACGAATTTTCTCATCTGAAGACTGGTTAGCCAAGCAATGAGCAGAGGAGCATTCAAGTGTCATACAGATCTTCCTGACCATACTAAACAATGAAATATATAGTCAGGACTTACAAGTTATCCTAAGCAGGTGAATTTTTTTTACCTCTGAAAATGACCATGCCAGTTTTGGATAGTCCTAATTTTTCTAAGTGTCATGTGAAAATTAGGACTATCCAAAAGTGGCATGGTCTTTTTCAGAGGGTTACTTAGTTTCATTTCACTGAAGGTATTCAGGCAATGAGCAGCTGTCCACTTGTCAGTTATACTAAAGAGAGGACTCCCAGTTAGTTCAAGGTGGGACTAGACTAGATGATCATTGATTCCACCCTCCACAACTCTGAGATACTAGGGTTCTATTATTATTTTATACTACTTCTTCACAGGATTACTGTGAAAATATTGCTTTATAAACCTTATATCTCTGAATAAATGGGAATTTTAAAAATAAGATCAACGTGGAAAAGAGGGAAAGGAGGAGGAAGAGGAAGGGAGGGAAGAAAGCAACTTTTGTGTACAAAATGATCAGGGAAAAATACAAGAAGCAAGAAAACCAGAAACAGGAAAAATTAGCTTGAGGTCTAGGAAAACATCATATACATAGCCCTTCCCACTCAGAGATGCTGCCAGAGTATTGCAGAAAAGAGGGAGAGACATAGACAAGAGAGAGATTGAGAGAGAGAAGAAAGGAAAGAAAGAGAAAGGAGGGAGGGAAAGAAGGAAGGAGAGGAAGAAGAAAAAATACTTGGGCTTTTAGCATTAATAGCTATTCAACATGAAGCTAAAACAAAAATCATATGTAAGGCACATATTTTTTGCATGTAACTACCACAGTGGAGGATCATTTGTTATTTTTAAAATATTTTTTGTAATTTACACTGTTTTCATTCATATTGAGATAGAAAAACATAGTCATTTCTTTCATAATCAAGTGAGGAAAAATCAATACACATCCTCTAAATGAGAAAAGTAAATGTTCTTTGAGATTAAAGTTCATAAATAATGAGCACAGGAATAACCTGAAAAGTATTTCTTTCTTTTATTGGCATTGGAGTACTCAGACACGTAGGCAAATTTTAAGGAAACACTAATCCCATTAAATATTAACAGGAAATCAAATGCAATTTTAAGGAATCCCAATAAGAAAGTTGTATTTCTCATGAGGAGAGTGAGAGTTGGTCACTAAAAATAAATCATTTATCCACACTGACAAATATAACAATTTTTATTCAACTTTTTGGGAATTTTGAAACCCTCTACAATTAATTTGCTTTCAATTTACTTTCTCTCAATAAGAACATAATAATTTTACAAAGCTTATCTTCTATAAAACAAACTGAGAACTAGATTTTTGTATGATACAAGTTACAGTGATACATCAATGCCATTATTGGCTGGATCCCAAATATAAATGAGGAAGTTGTGCCAGCTCATTTTAAAAATCAGTGGCACTCTGCCATGAACTGGAGAATGGCAATATTGAACTATTGTAAGTAATGATATCTATATAATATGTTATAACTATAACAGTTCTTCTTCTGCTTTCCAATTCCCCTGTCACATACACATAGAATGTATGTAGTACCACCTGTCAGTATTTGGCTGTAATTAAAGAGATGTGTTATAATTAAATCTATGAATTTCTGTGAAATAAGGAAGCAATGATGAGGAAGCGTAATAAAAGAATAAGACTAAACCACATAAAATTTTTTAATCTTTATGAAGAGAAGTCCAGGGGCATACAGGATTATTTAAGAGTTCATATTGAAGAAAACTTAGGGAAATAGGAAACACGGGAAAATTATATAAGAAAGTGTCTGTCACATATCAAGAAGACCTCTGGATTTTGGTCATGGTGTTCCCAGGAGTTTTCATTTTGGGGTTTCTTTCAGGAACTGAATAGCAGATTCTATTTTTACTCAGAAATCTCATCCTAAAAAGTCAAGCAGTTTTCACTCATGATTTCTTGAAATAACATATCCAGGCATTTTGGGGTCACGATTTTTAGGTAGTTTGATGTTTCTTAGATTACCTCCTCCTGCCCTGTTTTTAGGTTAGTTGTTTTTGATAGTAAAACTTCACGTTTTCTTCTCTATTTTTGTTTAATCTTTCCATTTAAAGATATTTCTTGATTATGTTTATGACTGTAAGTGGTGAAACTCATGTAGCCATGGTGCTTGAATAGTAATGAATGGCTTAAAATGAAAGTATTACAAATTTTATTATTATTACTAATGACTGAAAGAAAGGTCAAAACAATAGTATAAAATTATAACTGTGGCAATCTGTGTTCCACTTACCATATGTAAAACAGGCCCCTGGTTCATCTGATTTCAGAGGTTTATCCAATGTTTGTTCTCCTTCCCCAGGGGCAAGGATGGGAACCATGCTATCTTCAGAAGAACTAGTATGTCTGAGGTTCTAAAAACCATACCCATACCCCAAGAAAAAGGAAATTTTAATCTTTTGATTGACTTAAATTTATTTTAATGTCATTTCATATTAAAATAAGAAATATAGGTTAAATATCAGTAATGGAAATGTGCCATAAAAGTACAAGACTACAGATTATGGTTTAAATAAAACCAACCTTACAGGTATATTAACACTTCATTTTTCTTTCCACCCATACCCATGCTTTGGATTTGGTGAGAGCATAGAATCATCACCAATTCCACCTAGTCTGTTTTGTAACTAGCTCCAAGGTCATAATTTATATAGACCATGAGCCATGATGGAGAAACAGCCAAAAGAAATTTTCAAACATTAAATCAAACAGTAGGATAAGTTCAGGGAGTTGCAGTTGAGGGGAATAATAGAAATTCAAAGGATAGACAGTTTAAACTTGAGGGCTCTCTTCATTTGCAGTGATGAAGGTAAAGAAAGTTTTTGGAGGAAAATTACAAATAGGATCCCAAGTTTGCCTCTCCTACCTATTTTACCTGGCCATAAATATTCCCACTCCCACCAATGCTACAGGCATGAGCGGAAGAGAGAACACCCAAATAAATGGATTCTCCCTGTTGCTTATTTTGCTATGCTATTTAATTAAGGTTTTTTTCTTTGAACTATAGTGTGCCATCTGATGACAGAAATATAAGTGAGGGCCCATGTGCTATAATTTTTGAGGAGTTAACCATAATATGCCTGGAATTTGGCTTTGTGGGAAGACACACATATGAGGAAACCCTGAGCTTTGGATAGAAAAATGTAATCTTCTTGATGGGAATTCAATTCTATTAAACCTAAATTTAATAAGTATTTACTATGTTCAAGTTATTCTTTTAGGGGCTGAGGAAGACACAAGTGCACATAAAACATACTATCTACTCTCAGAAACTTTATAATATGTCAGGAGGTATGAAATAGGCATTCAAATAACTATTATATAATTTAGAAATGAACAAATGCATAGAAATAACTTTGTCAGGAATGAATCACAATAGTGAATCTAAAACTTACCTGGGAACAAAGGCTAAGAGAAAGAAAAGGGAGTGAGTTTCAGATGTGCCCTCAGAAAAGTTAGGGCTAGAACTAGGAATGGCCTATAGGAGTTGAAATTGGAATGATATTTCAAGAATCATATGAGAGGAATGGTAGGAAGATTCCCTGAGATCCCTCTGAATACCTCTATTTCTCGTGATTGCCAATATGTCCACATCTATTCATCTAGGCTTGCTAGCTTATCAAGCAAGGGAGGCCTTTAGTCTGAGTGCTCAAATAGGTCATACTATGTTTTGAATAATTAAAGAGGATGAAAAGTTACTACCCAAAAGTTGGAGAAAAAAATCCAAAAAAAGAAATAAGGAAGAAAAAATATACCCTAAGTGTCCTGTTCACCCTGGCTTTGTGGAACACAGCAAGTAGCAGGACTTGTCACAGATTAAGTGTTTTCCATAATGTAGTTTTCTGAACAGTGCTGGAAAGTTTCTAATAAATAAAGGGGCTCAGTAGTGTCAGGTTGGTCATATAGACAAGAGTTGGTTAAAGATAAATGCTGAGTTGAGGAGCTAAAGGCAAGAAGCAAACTCCAGATCAAACAGGTCAACCAAGTTTGAAGAACAAGTAAATAGGAGTGGTCTTCATGGTAGACATATGGTTTGATACTAGCAAAACAAAGTGAGTTTCCACACTTTGCAACCACAGATAAGGGGAGAATGGTTAACCAAACCAGTAACAGAGATGATGACAAAAGATAAAACAGAAAATTTAAGGCTAGTAATACTGAAAAACCCTTCCACAAACTAAATCAATGAAAACAGAATAAGAAGAGGAATTAATTTTCCATTAGACAGATTGGGGGGATTCCTTGGATTCAGGTTACCTAGATTTCTCCTTTGGAACAAGATAGAAATATTTGGGCTGGATGACAGTTTGGGTAGTTGGATTTGGAGCTGTATGAATTATCACATTTAAAGAAAAGACATTAATGGTTCAGCCGAATTTGGAAGGAATTCTCCAGCATGGGTGCCTAGGTATTTGCCCTTAGTCCTGTTACCATTTTTTTTAGTAACTTCAATAAAGGCATTTTTGTAATCAAATTAACAGATGGCATGCAACTAGGAAGGACTGCTAACATATCAAATGAAAGGTGATATCCAAAATTAATTTTATAGATGAGTAATAGGTTGAATATATGAAGCAATAAATTTGCCTTAGCAACAACAACAAAACAGATCCAAGACAGAGAATTGTGGCTAGACAAGAATTCCTCTGAAAAATTTTGGATGATTTCAGAAGGATAGAAATAATATGAGTAAACAATGTGATAGGGGCCAAAAAAAAGCAGATGCAGTCTTGGTCTGCTCCTAGGAAAGAAGTATATCTGGGAAATGAGAGATCATAATCCTATTATACTCTGCCCTGGTCAGATCATATTTTGAGTGCTCTGTTTAAGCCCTAGGGAAATGTATTTTAAATAAAATATTGGGAAGCTAGAGAATGTCCAGGGAGAGTTATCTTTATGCATTTGAAAGATTCTTCTGTCAAAGAAGGATTTCATTTGTCCTACATGGTCACAAAGGGCAGAACAAGGAACCATAGGTTGAAATCAGAGAGCAGGTAGGTTTTGGTTTGATCTGAGGAATTTCATTTTGATGTAAACCGTGAGAGGGAAGATTGGGTTGCTTTGGGACATGGTGGCTTTCTTTTAACTAGCAATTTTTGCATTAATACTATTTGACCACATTGGGGGCATTTTGTGTGTGGGGGGGAATTCCAAAATAAGTACTACTTGAAATAAACTCCCTCTAAGGTTCTTTCTAATACTACTACCACATTAATTCTGTAGGTAATTCAAGAATATCATCTAATTTGTTGCAGGCACATGTGTGCTAATATGCCTCATTGAAGACAACTCACACCACCCAATCATGGGGCTTGTTTATGACACAGCAATGTCTTCCCTTATTCATCAGGACTTCCACTCAACTTGACTCCCTCCTTATCCTAGGTTAAGTGTGACCAATCTACTCCTTTCTGAGTTTGTCATTAGAGATTTATATATTTACTCCTATCCTACCCAAAATGAAGAGAGAACAGGGAGAGAGTCACATACTGGTGAGCAGGCATGGATGGATTATAATATATATCACACGTATGATAGTATCACTGATTTTATAATAATATTTTGTCAGTGTTCCATTGAAAGGCAGTAGAAGAGAGAGAGGGGACACCTCTGTGATGAGTACAAATTCTACCCTTATACAAACTGGTTATATGACCCAGGACAAGCCATTTAACATCTCACTGTCCCAATCAATTCTTTAAGGATATTAGCTGCTAAGCTGTTCTCAATCTGCACTTCATGAAGGTGTTCCTTCCCTGGAAGATTCCTAAAGTGAGGAAATTATAGTTGTGGGCTACTAAGTCATCATATACTTTTTCATTTGATGAATATAGGCTGTAGATCATGAAATTCTCTGCTATTAAAAGGAATCCTTATCCTTGAAGGCCCTAAAACACAGTGATCTATATCAAATGATAATAACATAAAAATATTGCATGTAAGGTTTCTTACCTCTTTGCTGCTTTCAGTGTCCAATTCACTCCTAAATTGTTTGGCATAGACATTTTCAAAATCAGATTCTCCAAAAGCAACTGGTGCTGGTCCTAAGATGCTAGGATCAGGAATAAATGAGGGAGAATCACTTTCGTTCCCGGCATATTTCTCCAAACTGATTTCAATGCTATGGCGTCTATCTTTATAATTCCGGAAAGTTTTGTTCACGTCATTTACTGTATGGTTGGATATGACATTATTCTTTTCCATATTTAGATTTTCCTCTGTTTTGATATCATTTGAAATCATCTGCTTCTTAGAAAACGCTTTTGAGATGAGGTCAAGGAAAGTTCCTTTCGCATAATGTATTCCTTTTTGAATCCTTGCCATTGCAAGCTGGAGGTTATTGGATTCCGGGCTCACTTGGATTGCTGCAAAGTTCTCTGAACTAAAGGAGCTCAACAAAGCCACCAACAGGATCAGTAGCTAAATGGGGAATTAAAAACAAGGAGCTTAGATTATAAAGGCATCTCTTGTGCTCTGAAAAAAACAACAATAATTTCTTTTAAATATGTACTAAAGGTCAAAGTACAGACAAAACGAATTCACTGAAGGCAAATCTGTTCCCTCTCTTCAGGGGAACACATGCACACACGCACGTGCACACACGCACGTGCACACACACACACACTATATAGTGTTCAGTATGGTATTTAAGAGTTTCGCAACACTCAAGAAACATATTCATAGAAGTAGCATATACCCATGATAATTTTGCTCAGGACCAGGGCCTCAGTTGCCAGGTCAGGTGCAGTGATAGGAGGTTGGCCTTGGAATCAGGAAGAGTTGAGTTCAAATCCAACCTCAGATAATTACTAGCTGTGTGAACCTAGAAAAAAATTTTAAGCTCTCTTGGCCACAGGTTCATTATCTTTGAATAAGAGTATTGGACTTGTCCTCTAAGATCCCTTCCAGCTCTAAACTGTAATTTTATCTTCCTATAACGCTAAGTGCACACTCCACCTACGTCTTTTCTAAGTAATCCTGCCGCCTTTAATGGGAAAAAGGAACTGGTTCTGAGTTTAGTTAAACCCTTGAGGACATGGTCACTTGGCATTTATTGACCCATACATTCTACAAAATACTCTTTCTTGCTCAATCCTTTCTTCACACTTCACATTTTATTGACCAAATGGAATTCACTTGCATGAGTTCTCTTTTCTCTTTCTCCCCACATTTCAAAACCCATTGATATTGCCCCACTCCCTTTTTTTCTGATCTGCTCCTATTTCTGAAAAAGAGGCAATCTTTTTGCTGAAGGCCAGTTTTTTCTACATATATTCTTGATCATAGCTATCCACTTCTGTCATTTCCAGAAGATTGCCCAGCAATTATCCTGCACCTTTGTACTGTGTCTATTTCCTCCCTATGTACTAGTTCCTTCTCTGATACCTATATAAATGCTCAAGTCTCCTCCAATCTTAAAAAAATCCTCACTCCACTCTATGAACTCATCAAGCTCTCACCTATTTCTTCTCTGTTTCACTAACAAACTCCTAGGCAAAAAATAGACCATATATGTTGCTACATCTCTATCTCCTCTCATTCACTTCTCAGTTCTTTGAAACCTACTTTCCAATCTCATCATGGAATGGATGGAGTCTTTCTCCAAAGGTACTATTAGTGTATTTGACAAATCTCCTAAGACAAAAAGCTGAAATGTTACATATATATACTTTTTTTTGGACTAAAAAAAAAAAATTCTTTTAAAGTGGGCCCTGAAGATCAAAGCAGAAACAAAATCAAAATTTCTTCATCAGTTTTTCCTCAGTCTTCATCATTTTTTTTTTTTTTACCTTTTTCCAGTTTCTGTTGAGAAAAGGAAATGGATAAGAATTGATGACTGACTGTATATGTGAGGTGAGGGGAAAGTGAGGGGTAAAGGAAAATAGTAATTCTCCAGACTTGGGAAACTGAAAGCATGGTGGTGCCTTTGAGAGTAATACTAACATTCAGAAGAGGAGTGGAATTGAAAGGCATGAAAATTAGTTATCTTGGGGATATGTTGGGTTTGAAATGTCTTTAGAATATTCAGTTTTAACTGCCCAAAATACAGTTGGGCATTTGTCACTAGAGCTGATGAGAGATCTTAGGGCTGGATGCAGAGATCAGGGAGCTATCATGGCACTTGATGAGGTCACCAAGTAGAAACGTGTATGTAGTGTAGACAAAATCAGGATAGAGATTTCAGCTACATTTAGTTTTTGTTGTTCAGTCACTTCAGTCGTGTCCAACATGTTGTGACCCCATTTGGAATTTTCTTGGCAAATAAGCTGGAATAGTTTGCCATTTCCTTCTCCAGCTTCTTCTACAAATATGGAAACTGAGACAAACATGATTAAATGACTTGCCCAGAGACAAAAAGTTAGTAATTATCTGAGGCCAGATTTGAACCCAAGAAGCTGAATTTTCCTGACTCCAGCCCTAACACTCTATCCACTGTATCACCTATCTTCCCCATGTTGAGAAGATATGGTCAAACAGATAGAAGGAGAACCATCGGAGAATAGTATTACAGAAACCTAGAGAAGAGAGATTATACAGGAAGAAAAACATGGTCAACAGTCACCTCATATATATAATCAGTTGCCAATTCTTGCCTATTCCACCTCCTTAATAACTGCTGGGTATGCTCCCCTTCCTCTACTCACATGGCCACAACTCTAGTTAAAAACCTCATCAGCTCAAAAGTTGACAACTTTAATAGCCTCTTAATTGGTCTCCCTTCCTTTTGTTCATCTGCCATATCTTGTAGGGGCCAGACCTGCCTTTCTGTCACCTTTCACATCTTGCTAAAAAGTGTTATAGATTCTACCTCTACAATATCTCAATGTCTCTGTAACATCCCTCCTCTCAGATGACTACAATTCTTCATTAGGTTCTCAACACCTCACTTGTACAACGAGGAAAAATAATAGTCTGGCTTCAAAATTGTGTCATGAAACACCCATGGGTTTACCTAGAGTTAAGACACTCAAATCTCCATTAGCTCAAAAACATTAACATTTACTAAAGATGAACATTTTTAATGAATATTTGAACTCTGACGATTACCTACCAGGATTTTTCCAATAACAACCATCATTACAAAAAAGACAAGGCATTTGCTTTGATTTGCTCTATCCATACAGTCCCACATCAGCTCTATCCATTCACCACAAAGCACTCTGAACATCATCAGAAAGGCATGGAGGAAGTCGTGCATGTGCCAACGTGGACAGTCAACACCAGGGTTGCAGAAATATTCTTGGCAGTTTTCACCAAATTGCTGCATGCCAACCACCGCAAAAATAAACAAGGTGATGAACAATACCAATAACAAGCCTTGAAGGGCCTCCACAGAGTAAACAATAATCTTTAACAGCCTTTCACATGTTGGCCAGTATTTTGCCAATTTTAAAAGCAGGAGCTAAAAAGTAAGGGGAAGAAAAATAATTTTACTATTAAGTACAATTACAACTCTTTTGGGTCCTCAGAATTACAATTTCTGTAGTGCTAAAATATAGGTAAATCCAAAATTCTAGCCTTTTAATAACACACACTGAAAAATAACTTTTTTAATATGTCACACTTCACTGAATCTCAATTTTCATTTTTCTTTGACTTCGTTCTGCTACAAGATGACTATTTTCCACATTCTCTAGTTCTTTGTATGGTCCAGTCAAAACTAAAATGGCCATAATCAGATCATTGGTGAGAACCCAAACACAGGCAGGAAAGAAAGACCTCAGGGGTATTTAAGCTTATCATGAACAAATTTGAGAGGCACTTGGCCTTAACCGAGAGAGAGAGAGAGAGAGAGAGAGAGAAAGAGAGAGAGAGAGAGAGAAATAGAAAGAGAGATTTATGGTTATAGGATCAGGAGTACCTGGGTTAAAATATTGTCTCTGATACATTTTGACTATGTAACCCTGAGCAAATCATTTAACCTATCGGGAAACCCTTTAAAGGTATAAGTATCAATGAAAGTGCCAATCTTATTGTTAGAGTAAATTCTTCACCAGGAGCACCCTAACTAAATGAAATCACAGTTCTGGTCAAAAGCAAGAGAAAAAGGCCCAAAAGTTGAAGGATATAGTTTTCTTAACAATATCCAGAAACTGGAAATCAAATAGCATTTGTTCTCATAGAATTCCTTATATTCCTTTTTGATTCTTCTAAGATTTTGTGATATCACTGATAGGAATATTTCTTCCAACAATGCAGTAAACAACCCATTAAGAGCTTCACATTTTATGTAACTCTTGCCTACATCTTCCTAAAACACTGAAATAGAGAATAAGAAGAGTTCTCAGAATTATCATTGACTATGCTAAGTTCATGGTTTTCATTATCTATTGCTGTTGCTCAGTTGTCCAGTCATATCTGAACATTCATGACCCTGTGGATCACAGTGTTCTGGAGTTTTCTTGGCAAAGATACTGAAGTGATTTGTCATTTTCTTCCCCTAGTGGGTTTAAGCAGACAAAGGCTAGGTGTCTTGCCTAGGGTCACATAGCTATTAAGTGTCTGAGGCTGAATGTGAATTCAGATCTTCTTAACTCTAGGACCAGTGCTCTATCTACTGAACCATGTAGCTGCCTCCTTTTTTAACTACCTCTCATGATTTGGCATGTTTAACCCATTGCCTAGTTCTGATCCAAACCCATCATATCCAGATTGATTAATGACTCTTTTTGAACAGAAGTGTCTGCTCCTTTTTGGGTTTAACCTGCTTCCATTCCTACCTCCCATCTTGATCCCTGGGCCTTGAATTAGCACACTGTATTCCAGCTTCCTGACCTATTTACATAACCCAGGAATGCCAAAAGGCCTATTAGTAGGAACCAATTCTATAATGACTAATACATGTAAAATATACAATTGGTGTAGTTTGTACTTACCAGTCTGAATAATTTGAGAAATGATAAAGCATAAATCTTTGCTATGTACAGCTCTACTAAAGCAAGTAAAACAATAAAACTATCCAATATGTTCCAGCCTATTTGAAAATAATTACATGGATTTACAGCAATTATCTTCAAAACCATTTCTGCTGTGTAGATCCCAGTAAAGACCTAAACAAAAACAAAATTGAATGTTATTTTACAAAAAAAGGACATGAAATTATACTTGTGTGTGTATGTATGCTATATTGTTTTTCTGCCTCTGACATGATCTGGCTGTTAACCCTGTAACTTTACCTTTCAGGAATAGAGGATATTGTCTAGGATATAAGGTACAAAGAAGGTGTCAATGGCATTGGTAGAAGATGTGTCCTTATCCAGGAGTTCCCTATACTGACAAAACTACTAATCCAGTCCCTATTCCGAGGTTATACTATATTAATTATATAACTTTACATTATAACAATATTTATATATAAATTATTTCTATTGTAACATTATTTCTATGTCATATTGTTTTAAAATTAAGCTATATATCCTCAGCAGTTGTTGTATCAGCAAGCACCCTAGCATACCTAGGGTGGCTACTAGCACAGGTTCTTAGATCTGCTTTTCTAGAGGAAAGCAACTCAAAATGGGTTAACAATCTTACTTTAATCAAACATGTCATTTACCTAGTTCAGGGGGAAAAGTCAGCACCCTGAACTTCAGAGAATACAAACAGAAGTTACAAACAAACAGAAAAACAGATCAGCAGAGGGCTTCCAGCATCTGACCATTACATCAGTTACCTAGTCAGTTACCAGAGAGGGAAGCACCAACATCTGGGTTCTTCACAGCTGGGGGGCTCAACAGTTGCCCAGAGTCTCTTCTGGCCAAATCACACAACTCTTCTCAAAGTGAGCCCCAAACTAAAACCTCACATCAGGGTGTTTATATAGCCTTCTCCTGGCTTAGAGAAT
>CM053588.1:246824516-246845829 GCA_028646515.1 Pseudochirops corinnae
CCACCTCAGAATTTCACCTTTTGAAGTATTGTCCCTTCCTATTCAATTGATCCTGTGCCCTCTAAGTACACATCGATGAGCCCCTTCCTATCCCACCTGCCGAGCTATCTTCAGCCCAAGATGTGTTTTTCTGTACTTTTGTGAGTTCTGGAGCCCTAAAATTTGGTTAGAGTCATATTTTATGGCTATTTCAGGTGGTTATATGGGAGCTGCGGAGTTTTCCTTCTTCTATGCTTCCATCTTGGCTCCACTGCTCAGCCCCTCCTGACCCCATCACAATTTGCCAATACCACTTGGCAGGGAGTGGGCCAAAGTATTTGCTTGACTATATGATGTCTTCTATGAAGGACTTGTTCCAACAAACTCTTAAAATATGGTAGATTAAGGTGTGCAGAAACATTCCATAATGAGGATATTAAAAAGACATAAAATTGGCACTCGAGTGATATCCCCAAATAGTCCTGAAAATAAAAAAAGCAGAAACGAAATTCAAAGAAGTAGTTGTGGCATATAAGGAGTTATCAGTTGATTAAACAACAACAAAAACAACAAAGAAAAGAAGGATTCAACGGCAGTGGTGGAGGTGGAAGTCGTTTTGATAATCCATTTGAATATAGATTCACATTCCAGAATACCTATGATGTCTTCAGGGAAGTTTTTGGTAGAAGGGACCCATTTTCATTTGGCTTCTTTGAAAATTCTTTTGAGACCTTTTTTTGGAAATCCAATAGGAACTCATAGAAATGAGCCCTTTTTCTCTGTTAGTGAATTTCCAGGTGTTGTAAGTAGACTTTCTTCATTTGTTGCAGTATTTGCTTCATTTTGTTTCAGTGGGGCAACTTGCTTCTCTTTTCCATCATTTGGTGATAGTGGGATGGTTAATTCACATCAAGTATCACTAAAATAGTTCATGGCAGAAATATCACTACAGAGAGTAGAAGAAAAAGTCAGAGTTGAATAAGATGATCTGTTAAAATCATTAAGAATAAACTGTGTAGAAGAAAAAAAAGCCTTAGCAGAGGAGTACAACTGTAGAGGAGAGAATGCCCTGCTTTTCCAGTCATCCAGTGCCCATTCTCAGAAGATGAATCAGCCTGCTGATGCCCCTATCAAATATGTGCCTCAAAATATTTCTGAGCAGGAGAAGGGGCAAGATGAATCTTGGGTCACTAGTGGCTGAGAGTCCCCCATTTTCTTAGCAAAACACAAAGAAGATGATAAGAGGAAGAAATGCAAACAGAAAGGAGAGCAGAAGAAATCAAGGAAAGGGAACCATTAAAATGGACTTGTCAGAAGCACTGGTGCTTCTTTGCCATCTGATCATATAATATTTGAATGTGTGTGTGTGTGTGTGTGTGTGTGTGTGAATGTGTGTTGTTTTGGTTTTTCACATTGTTAGGTGAAAGACAATATTTTAATATTGTACTAAAACTGCACTGTCACAGTTTTTAGTGAGATTCCACTTGTTTGTTCATATCCAATTCTTCATGGCCCCATTTGGAGTTTTCTTGACAAAGATATGGGAGTGGTTTGCCATGTCCTTCTCCAACTCATTTTATAGATGAGGAAACTCAGGTAAACAGGGTTAAATGACTTTCCCAGGGTCACATAACTACTTAGTGTCTGAGACCAGATTTGAAGTCAGGAAGATGAGTCTTATGTCTTCAAACTCAATACTCTACCCACGGCACTACCTACCTGTGTAGCGCAATTAATAATGAGTTGTCAGATTTACAAGTGAAAAGACTGCTAGTTTGGTGATTGATGGTTTGGTGGTTGGATATTTATAAAATCATAAATGTTCTTTCTTTTATTCCCTACCTAAGGGGGTTAAAAGTTACCACAGAAATGGTTTTCCCCTGGGGCCTACTGTTCAATTAATCCATCTCATTTTTTTTTTTATTGATGCAACTTTCGTACAGACTGCTGCCATAGAACATTGGAAGTTCAAGCTGGGATAAATGTAACTGGTGGCAGGTATAGGCTCTTTCCTAATGGAGGTAGAATATATGCTACTCAGCAAGATAATTAGAGATCACAAAATTTAAAGATGTTATGGTCCAGTCATGTCCAACTCTTTGTGACCCCATTTGGAGTTTTCTTAGGAAAGATATCAGAGTAGTTTGCTGTTTCATAGATGAGAAACTGAGGCAAACAGGATTAAGTGACTTGCCCAAGCATCACACAGCTAGTATGTACCTGAGAATACACTTGAACTCAGGAAAGAGGAGTCTTTATGACTCCAGACCTGGCACTCTACTCACTGTACCACCTAGCTCCCTGATGTAAGGATACTATAATATTATTAGTTATACATTGAATCATGAAGAAAGTACTTTCTCTTATAGTGAAGATAGCCATATCTGAGCTGAGAGCAGTGAAATCACCCCAGGAGATGAAATTATTCCTTATGTCTATTATTTTTTTAAATTTTATTTTATTCAAGACAATAGGGGTTAAATAACTTGACCAAGGCCATATAGCTAGTAAGTGTCAAGTATATGAGTCTGGATTTGAACTCAGGTCCTCTTGACTCTAGGACTGGTGCTATATCCATGGCACCACCCAGCTGCCCCTCTTATGTCTATTATTACTTTAATTACAAAACTTTCCAACCTGTCCAAATTTTGCTTTAAAAATATACCCTTTTTTTGGGGGGGGGGGGGAGGATAGTGAAGAATCTCTCATTCATTTTATTGTATCTGCGAAGTTCCTTTTCAGTAAGTGCAAAGGCATCTGCCCAATAGTCATTGTTCCACAGTTATATCATGACTCTTCTCACATTGGGACGTAATAAGGTAGATGGGAAGCTGGTTTAAAGAAACTTCTGCTTTAGGCTGACCTGACATTCAGTTTGCAAACATTCATTTTATTTAAAAAGAAATCATTTCAATCTGGCAGGATTAGATATCAACTTCCTGTAATAATTTCATTTTCATGAATTTATTGCTCCTTAATCTTTTTTTTTCCTTTGAGCACTGACTAGAATCCCTATATTGCTTTTACTTGCATGTTACTTGGCAGTGAGGTCCCCTTTACCTCTTAACCCTAGGGCCTCTGGGTCACGCTGCTTTGTGTTCTTGTCTCTTAGAGATGTACTCCTTGTGAAAGCATTGATGTCACTGGAAGGAAAAAAAGCCAGCAACTTCCATCTAACAGGGTCAAATACTGAGCTATCTTTGAGAATCCACAGCAGGCCAATATTCTATAACCACACATTGAGTTTGGGAACCAGAATACAAATTTAACCTCTGCTTGAATTAAATGACTGTTAGCACCATGTTTAAGGAGCTTTTATTAAGGGGAGGATGTATGAGATAGAAGGAGGGTAGGTCAATCAAGAACACTGGAGTAGCTTAGTGTTTATGCTTTTCATGAAAAATGTAAACTTAATGAACATTAAGTACTTCACATTCAGGATTATTACATACTAGATTTGGGAAACGTACTGTTACTGTTAGTGTCAAGCCCTTAAACTTGTGAAACTGTAAATGTTAATCATAATAAATGTAAAAAATGCTTTTATTGGGTCTACTTAGGCCAACAAACTATGTTTATTTTGTTGTTCTTTCCCTTCATTATTATCAATGTATCTTCTCTTAAATGTGTTGGGAAAAAAACTTTCTTAGAAGCTGTTATTCTCTTGCATTATTCCTTGATGTAATCTGATTATTTTCTTAACATCTTTTAATACATGTCTTTTTCATTTTATGGAGGGGTTTCAAATGATAATTGTGAAATATTTATCTTTGTCTATATACAGGTCTCTTTGGTTAGTTTGATAGCCAATTATCTAGGATACTCAAAGCTTGCTACTCTGAAATCTCTTCGGGTGCTAAGAATTTTATCTGTTTATGAAGAAGTAAGGGTAAGAAACAAAATTTTCTACAATAATCTGTCCATGGAAACAAAATAATACAAAATGTGTGGAAGATAAGACTTTCTAGAAATGCTGAACTATATATCCTTCTGTAGTGTCAAAACCCATAGATAGATTCCTATCCCATTGCATAAACTCATGCAGGTTCTTAAAATCAGTTTTATTACTTAGATTTCCTCTCTTTATATCTCATAACACACAAATATTTGGTATGGAAAACACATCTGAAAGGTTCCAAAGATATTCCACTTTTTCTATTCACTTTTTTTTTCTATTGAGCCTGTGATTTTATTGATATGGATCACTCCCTGATGAGGACATTCACTTTACTAGAGATATGTGATGCCTCCTCTGCAATTCTGTCTTAGATATTTGCTTAGAACACTAAGAGGTTAAGTGACTCGGTCAAAATCACACAATATATGTCAGACGTAAAAAAATGAGCCCATAACTTCCTATATTCCAGGCTAATTCTCTATCCACTAGGTCATGCTGTTTTAATAGAGATATCAGTTATTAAGAGGAAATTATATATGCATATATATAAAACATAAATATGAGTTTGGCTTTTTATATAAGTATGATTATGCTTGAGATAGTCATGGTTTTGTTGATCAAATGGTAAAATTGGTTAATATGTTGTGATGATATAAATCTGGTTATCTATCATTTATTTTTTCCTAGGTGGTTTTGCATATTTTTTTAAAAGCAGTTCCATCCATCCTAAAAGCACTTCTGGTCTGCCTTATGTGTTGGCTATTTTTTAGCCTAATGGGAGTTAACTTGTTTGCTGGCAAGTTCTTCGAATGTGTTAATACCACAACTGGTAAAAGACTTTCCAGAACTATTGTCACCAATTTTTCTGAATGTAAGATGCTCATCAATAGTAGGGGGGATGTGCAATGGAAGAATGGAAAAGCAAATTTTGACAATGTTGGAAATGGTTACCTTTCTCTCCTTCAATTAGTAAGTGGCCTTTATTTCTACAATGCGTATGCGTGAATACACATACACACACACACACACACACACACACACACACACACACACATGCACGCACATTCCTGTCTGAGTATATTTTTTCCAAAATGTAAGGAGGAATAAAAATCAAGATTTTATTTTTCAAGGTTCAGTTATGAGTTTACAAACAAATATAAAAATGGAAGTATATTTGACAAAAATTTTTGTGATGTCTTGAGAGTATTGTGGGGAAAAAATGTACGTTAGATGATAATGTAGTTTGTTGAAATCACACCTAACTGAGTGGACATATCCAACGTTTATTCTTAATGGACACATTCCAGAAGTATTCTAGTGGATAGAGTGGGGTGGGGTAGAAGAGGGTTCTACCTGTTTTGTTTTTTGTCCAAACCTGTTTCATCAGTCTTTATGTGGAAATATTTTCCATCATTGTTGATAAGTAACTCTTCTATCATTTAAAGCTTTAGAGAGTTGTCTGGAGCACTGAGAGGCTGATTGACTTAAACAAGTCATACAACCAATATGTATCAGATGTAAAATGAACCCAAGTCTTCTTAACTCAGAGGACAGATTTCTGCACAATGCTCCAAACTGCTCTACTATACAACTTTATTTGATTGATTCCTTGATTGAACACGTAGAAGGCATATTTATAAAGGCAACATTCAAAATTTTTTTAATTTAAAAAATTAGAAAAATTCAACGTTTGAAAATACTACCAGATCAGCATCTTATGAAACAAGACCAAGAGGGTGAAATTTTAAAAGAACAAATGTGAAGTCCTTCCAGACACAGATTAGAGCCATAAATTATATAACTACTGGATGGACAAAGATCTAGAATAACAACAATCCCTATATAAAAGACCGAGGGGTTTATTGACTACAACCTGAAAATTAATCAATAGTGTTATGTAAATGTTAAGCCAAAAATTTATAAAATCTTAGGCTATGTTGTTGGTAATGTCCTTTTCAAGAGTTGTGGCTGGTCCTGACTGGCTGTTCACGACACATTTGGAGTATTTTGTTGAGCTATGAGTGTCACATTATAAAAGGATATTGACAAATAAGAATTCATTCAGAGAAGACCAACGGGGTCTTAAACCATTTCATGTGAGGAACAATTATGACAAGTCGATACCAAAGCTGTTTCCTATATACATCATAGGAGCATATCTGTTTTTATTGCTCTTTGTGAATGGAATGTTCTTCTTAATATCTTAGAGATTTTAGAACTGTCTCAAACAGGAACTAGACTTTTGGGCAGGCATTGAGAGGAAATGAGAAAGAGTACAATGCATTTATCATCTAGCACAATGAGAGGATAGTAAGTGTAAGCAAGGCTCTGTGTCTGTCACACTGTGGACTGACTCCCTCAAGTTCATCAGCCGCCACATATTTCTCGTGCTAGGTGTTGTAGAAGAAAGAGCTGGAGTTGGAGTATTAGAGGAAGTGGAAAGAATATAGGGCATTTAAAATGCCATAATACTCTTTTCATTTTTATTTAATCAGTTGTTTCTAGCTTATTTATATAGAAATATCCTAAATATTGAAAGAAGGATCAAGCTTCTATGTAGTGTCATAGTTAATGACCAAAGTGGTGAGACCAATCATATGCTCTAATTCTAGGGGTTCTTAACCTAATCTCTTTGATGGGATAGTAAAGCCAATGGACCTATTCTCAGAATAATGTTTCTAAATACGTACAATGAAATATGTAGGACTATAAAGAAAACCAATTATATTGAAATTGTCCAAATAGGTAGATAGATTAGGTATATTTGGATAAATATGGCTTTTAGAGGATACAAAGTCTCCTACTTGATTTCTTTAAGACTATGCAATGAAATTGTACTTGTGGGGTTTTAGAAATCAGCAAAGAAGATGACTGAGGCAGTATAGGTTTATTGTGGGTTTTTTCCCCAAAAGAAAATTAAAGTGTCCCTTGATTTCATTGGTAGAGGGAACTACTGGGGGAGGAAACTTCCTCTACCAATTCAGGTCAGCACCTCTTCTGCTGTTGAATGGAGCACTAATACGCTAAGTGACTTGCCTAGGATCAAAAGCTAGCATGTACCAAAGGCAGGGCTTGAACCCAGTTCTTCCTGGGTCTGAAGATGGTTGTCTATGTCCTACTCCTTTCTGTCTTTTTGCTAAAATCTCCTAAAATCATGCTGCTTGCTTTTGTGTGAGATTTGTCCTGGTGATGCACTAGGAATAGACATCTTTATTCTCTTTTATGAATTATCAATTCAATTTTGTCTTGTGTTCACTGTGTTCTACTCTTGCTAGCTGAGGAGGAGGAGGAGGAGGATAGCACACACATCCATTGCTCTAATACTTCTAGAGATTTCCTTACACAAAACTGTCAGATAGGTGGTACCTAAAATATTCATTTTACAGATGAGAAAACTGGAGCTCTGAGAAGTGAAATGCTTTACCCATAGTCACATACCTGGTAACTGTCAAATTATAGTGTTTAGATAGCAGTTGTTGACCAAAAATAGAATGAAGAGTTTAATTCTAATATTCAGAATATCCCAAAACTCTTAGTACAGTGCTAAGCTTAGCATTAGTTTACTAGTCAAATGTGACATTTTTGAAGGAAGAAAAAATATGCATTAAGTTAAAGTAATATTTTGAAAAATGACAAGATTTACTTATCAATGATTACTCAGCCAAGACCTTTAACCTGTCCTAAACTAAGCTTGCCATCTCTCTTGTTCTTAATTGTTACCTCTAAAAGCAAAATTTAATAAATGTAATATTTGCAGGCCACCTTTCAAGGATGGTTGGATATCATGAATGCAGCTCTTGATACATTTGATGTGAGTATGAAACAATGTATCACCTAATAATAACTATTTATCTTTAAAGTTAGCTAAACTCTTCACAAAACCTATCCTTGTGAGATATGTAGTACAGGTATTATCATCCTCATCTTCCAGAAACTGAGGCTTAAGAAGGGAAATTATTTGCTCAGTGTTACACAGTTGGGAGGTAGGAGAGTCAGAGCAGAAACCCAGATTTTTGGATTGAAGAAAATTAAGCGCTTTTACTACTACAGTATGCTGCTGTAACCACCACCCACAGAATCAGTACATTTAAAGAAATTGAGGATACCTAGTGCGGGAGTGTGGTTGTAGATGAAGTCCTGTTGTGATGAGTTAACAATGCAGGCTGAAGATGAAGGAAAATGGGCTTGGCCTTAGCCTCCTCCTTCAAGTGGACCAAACATTCAGAGAAGACACCAATGCAGAACTTAGTTCCCTTGTGAGAAGTAGTTCACAGATAGAGTGAGCTTCCAGGATGAATAGGTTTCTGTGACTGGTAGCAAAAGTCCTATGGAGAGTCAACAGTATAACCCAGAGAGGATAAACCCTACCCATAGGAAAAAACGATAATAGCTCACAATCATCTAATGCTTTAAAGTACCCAACATGCTTTGTACATATTGACCCTTTGAGGGAGTAGCGTATTATATCTATTTTGAAGATAAAGAAACTAAACCTTTGAGAGATCTGACCACACTTGTCCATGGTCACAGAGCAAGTCAGGTTTCAAACCATCATCTCCTAACTCCAAGTCCTTTCTACTTTCTTCTAGTATGTTCTCTCCTGCCTGACATCTTTGATTCAATTTCTAAGGCTCTCAAAAAATAATTCTTCCAATTACATGAAAAGGTGCTAAAAAACAATGAATTTGTTAAATAGGTAGAATCCGTTTCACAAGAACTGATGGGAACTACAGCCATGTTTCAAATATTTATTTGTTCTCTGAATTGCATCATACCTCTTTCTCCTTATAGGTGGAGCTATAATATAATTTGCAAAACCTGTGGACTTTTATTTTCAGATTTCAGAATATCTTTGGTTCCCATCCTATGGGTTTATTTGTTAATTGACATAAAGTCAGAATGACTAATTTAAGGCTAGGTAATAAACTTTTAAAATGAAAGCAAAAGGTGGCCCCTAGATAAGAAGACAGAAAAAATGCTCACACTTCTTGCTTAGAGTTATTGCATTAAATTGAAGTCCTTGATCGGTACTGATGTATTGCTAATGTTTGCTTTTGTTTTTTTCTTTGTTTAGGTGGAAAGTCAGCCTGAGTATGAGAGCAATCTCTACATGTATCTTTACTTTGTCAACTTTATTATCTTTGGTTTATTCTTCCCCTTGGTCTTCTTCATTAGTGTTATCATTAATCATTGCAAACAACAAATAAAGATAAGTATCCCGGATCTTTGATTATTCAATCCAGTTGTATTCTATAAACTTTTATTAAGAAACTATTATGTTAGGTTAAGGTACAGTACTAGATATTGGGGACACACCCACCCATACACCCCCACATACGCATACACATTTCTGCTCCAAGAAGCTTATATAAAGGAACTGATGGGAGAATATGTGGTAGGGGTAGGTGTGTGTGTGTGTGTGTGTGTGTGTGTGTGTGTGTGTGAGAGAGAGAGAGAGAGAGAGAGAAAGAGAGAGAGAGAGAGAAAGAGAGAGAGAGAGAGAGAGAGAGAGAGAGAGAGAGAGAGAGAGAGAGAAACCACATTTACATGGATAACTATAATCTGGAATAGATTGTGACTGGAGCTAAGGAGAATTCTAAACAAAGTGGTCTGGGAAGATTTGAACAGAAAGAGAACATTTTCAACTAGGAAGACCAGTCCATCCGTCAAACAAAAAGAAATTATTAAGTCTATACTTTCTGCTACACTATGACAAGTTCTGGGGATAAAAAGGAAAAAAAAATCAGTCCCTAATATCAAGGACTTTAAATTTTAATGGTAGAGATAACATTTGGAGATGCAAATATATATGTCAAATAAATAAAAGGGATTAGGACCTGTAGGTAGCACAGTGAATAGAGCACCAGCCCTGGAGTCAAGAAGACCTGAATTCAAATCTGACCTCAGACACTTAACACAAAACTAGTTGTGACCTTGGGCAAGTCACTTAACCCCAATTGCCCTACCTTCCCCCCTCAAAAAATAAATAAATCAATCAAAGGGACATGAGTGAATTATGAGCTAGGACTCTAGCAGCTGGGAAGGTCCAGAAAAGACTTTCATGGAGAAGGTAGTATTTGAACTTAGTCTTGAGGGAAACTAGAGATTTCAAGAGGCAAAAGTGAGGAAGGAGTGTAAAGGTTTGGAGATGGAAGGTAGAGTATTGTGTGTACATAACAGTGAGGAGGCCAACATGTCTAAATTATACAATGCAAGGAAGGAATTAAAGTGTATAAAGGGGGAGGAAAAGGAATAAGCATTTATACACCACCTGCTATGTGCCAAGTACTGCTCTAAGTTCCTTTACAACTACTATCTCATTTGAAGGTCACAACAACCCTGAGAGGAAAATGCTATTTATCATCCCCACTTTACAATTCAGGAAGCTAGGACAAACAAAGTTTAGTGACTTGGCCAGGATCACCCAGCTAGTAAGTGTCTCAGACTAGATTTAATCTTAGGTCTTCTTGATTATAAGCCTAGTATTCTGTCTCCTTTGCCACTAGCTGCCAATCTAAAAAGACTGGAAAAATTAGAAGGGGACAAATTTTGAAGAGCTTTCCATGTCAGAGGGAATTATATTTTAGTGTATAGATAAAAGAAAGCCACTGGAGTTTATTGAACAAAATGATGACATGATCCAATGAGTGCTAGAGGAAATTTGCTTTGATGGATCTGCATAGTACAAATTTGAGTGAGATAAGTGTTAGGGCAGAGAGAATAAATAGGAGGGCATGGCAACAGTCTAGGCAAGAGGTGGGGAGGGCCTCAGCTAGGCAAGTGGCTCTGTGAAGGGAGAGGAGAACATATATGCAAAAATAATTGTTACAGATATAGACAGTATTTAGCAACAAATTGGATATGTGTGGTGAGTGAGAGTGTGGACTAGAAGATGATACTGAAATTGCAGACCTGAAATAGAAGGATCATGATTCCCCAGTAGTACTAGGGAATTTCTAGAAGGGGGGTAGATTTGAAGGTTGGGGAACATAATGAACTGTGTTTAGAACATTTTGAGTTGGAAATACTTACAGGCTATACAGCTGGAAATGTTTGATAAGTTGGTTGGCTATGTGGGACTGAAAACCAGGGGAAAATTCATAGAATAGTTTATACCTAAACTGATCCTTAAAAGAAGAGAATCATGAAAAAATAGATGAGGAGGACTTCAAGAAATTTATTTTTTTCTCCTTTCTTTTAAAAATTGGGAAAATAATTGCCTGTTTCCAGTGTGATGATATGTTTCCCTTTGTGATTCCTCAGAAGATTACTATTACCAGTCCAACTATCTATCCACAAAGTCTCTCCATATTCTGGGGTGTAGTTTATCTAGTTCTGGTGATATGTGCATACTGAATGCAACTAGTTGATTATCTCTTACAACATTCCTCCAATCTCGGATCTGAATTTCCTGTTATTTTTTTCTCTTTGTTCTGTATTTCCTGTCTGAAAATCAATGCCTTTGGTAAAGAAAACAGAAACAAAATACATGATAGTTCTGCTATCTCTCTATGGTCTAATAACCTAGTCCTTTTTATCCCTAAGTGTAGTCCTAGACTGTTTTTTCCATCATTCTCTTTTGCTCAGAATAGCTAATACTTCCATTTTGTTGTTCTTTATATCCATAATAAGCTTTGGATATATTGAGCTTTATTATTCCTGATATTACTTTTTCAGAACCACTTAAAAGTATTCATCCCCTCTTACTTTCATTTGCTTTCATCCTCCATACATATCTTTAAAATCCAAATTAGTTGGTGTCCACACTGGACTTTCATACCAAACTTTGTATATAGCCCTATTCTTACCACCCACACATAATTTTCTTGTCTCTGGAATGATTTTACCCTTGAGAGAACATTATGCATCTTGAGATGATTTGCTTGGTAGAATTGGAGGTGGTAGGACTCTGTTATGATTTTTCTGTATTACTTGAAATCTACTCTTATGAAATATTGAGTTGACATTAGTTACCAATTCATAGACTACTGGTCATGTCTGGATTGAGCATATGTATATGCTTATATTTCCAAAGAATGCTCACAAAAGTTCTGGGATTACTGTTATGGGTAGCTAGGACTAGGTTATCAGACTTTATAAAGAGATTACCAGGAGATTGAATTTGTATTTTCCTCCTATTCTCCCTGCAAAGGACATTGGCCTTCAGACAGGCAGTACAGAACAAAAAAAAAGTTAGCAGAGAATTTAAATCCAAGACTGGGGAAAAGGGGGTATGGGAAGAAATATTCATATTGCCTGTTATCATATATGGACATTATATATATAATATATTATATATGATATAGTATATTATTCATATTATATTATATGTCATATATGTACATTATGTATATATGTGTGTGTGTGTGTATATATATATATATATATATACACCCCCACACACAAAATGTACATATATATTTTGATCCAGATATGGCCAGTAGTCTGTGAGTTCTTAACATCTATGGAGTTATAAGTTTCCAACTTTTAGACTCAGAAGAGGTGCTATTCTTGTCTCATTGGCATATATAATTTTAGAACTGGAAGGGACATTGAAGATAATTTGCCCCAACTCTCATTTCATATATATGCAAGTTGGTTCAGAAAGTCATTTGTTGGCAATTTAGATAAAAAATGGTACAGCAGGTCTCCTGACCTACAATGATCCTTCTACTATACGATGTTGTCTTCCTTTTATCAGTCCTTACCTTCAATTTCTTCTTGCTACAACCAAGCCTATTCCCTCATTATTCCCATAACTGAACAGCTTCCAGATTAATTTTTTATAATGATCAGCCGTTGTACTTCCTATATCAAACTGTTTCAAACTTTTTTGTCCCACTCCAAGTCACCATCCCTATATCCACCTGCTTCCTCCTCAATAGATTATGGAGCAGAAGCCACATTAACCAAATTTCAAGTTTCAAAAGTGGTAATCAGTAGTGTAAGGTTTAATAGATATCTGAGAACAGTGAAATCTGAGAACAGTGAAGTCTGAGAAAGTATTATTTCTTTGATACAAAAATCATTGCTGAACTTTGCGAGAATTTTTGGTTGACTATTTTGAGCAAAAAAGGCAATTGCAAGGGCTATGAGAACAACTGGATATTGAGGGTAGAGAAATTTTTAACCATACCCCTAAACTCCAGTAAATCATTAGATAATTATAGATTTTTATCTTAAAACTGTCATTTATTCAACTGAATTCAACATGAATTTATTAGATTCTTATTGCATTCAGAGTACTGTTTTAGGTGCTAAGAGAAATGGATAAAGCAATTGTTGTTTAACTTTGTCTTTGGACTAAGTACTTTGCTAGTAGAGATTTAAATATTAATTAAGACATAGTCTCTGTTCTTCTGAAGTTTACTCTGTTCAGAGAAGGGAATGTGACACATTCACAGATAAAATATATACATCGAGGCACCTAGGTGATAAAATGGATAAAGTGTTAGAGGTTGGGAAGGCCTGTGTTCAGATCTGGTCTCTGACACTTACTAGTTGTGTGACTCAGGGCAATTCACTTCTCCTCTGCCGGCCTCAGGTTCCTCATCTGTGAAATGGAGATGACAATGGCACCTTCCTCTTCAGGTTCCTTCAGGAATAAGATGAGATAATATTTTTAAGGTGCAGACCTAAATTTAAAAGTGCTATATAAAATTTAGTTATTATATATGTACATGTCCACATATGCATGTGTACATAGTCTCGAATATACAACTATGTATTGGTATCATGCAGCTAGGTGGTGCTGTTCATGAAGCAACAGGCCTGGAGACAAGAAGACTCATCTTACTTAAATCAAATCTGGGCTCAGATGTATTAGCAGTGTGACCCTGAGCAAGTCCCTTAACCCTGTTTGCCTCAGTTTCTTCATCTGACAAATGAGCTGGGGAGGGAAATAACAAACCGTTCCAGTATCTGTGCCAAGAAATCCCCAGATGGGGTCATGAAGAGTAGGACACAATGGAAAACAACTAAAGAACAAAATCAGAATGCTCAGAAGGGCAACAAGAGTGAACAGAAAGTGAAGAATATGACTAAGTAACACCTAGATTAACCCAGCACCAGGCGATGAATCCATCTATCATTCCTGCCATATGCAGTCTGGGCATTTTATGGATGTGCATCCTTGTAAATACACAGAGCTACATGGAAATACACAAATTCCTTAAGAGATGTTCTTATTCAGTGCTGTAGGGATGAGGTTCATTTTGAAGGGACCAAATTTCCTATTATCATAGCTATAAAAATGAGTGTTAATTCAGGAAAATTGAGACAAGAAATATTATTTTCATAGTTTTCTTTATATTTTTTTTACGTTGATGGCCTAGGTATCTTCATGACAGAGAATAAGAAGAAATACTACAATATGATAAAAAAGTTGGGGCATAGGAAACCCCAAGATTCTATACCTCGACCAATGGTAAGCAAAATAACTACTTCTCATTCAGTTTGACAAAAGATTGTTGCTGATAAATTTTATACTATGCCAATCTCTCTTCTCCTATTTTTGACCATCTACCATAGTTGTGTCATATTAATTTATTTTTTAGGATGTATCCCAGCTCTGCTGTCCTTTTGTGTAATATGGAAATTATGGTTACTCATGTTCTTCAGTGTGTACATTCTCTGCCAGTGTTAGATCCAATTCTTTCATTCTTTAAAGTGATTAGTTTCCTGAATTACTATGGCCACAAAAAAAATCAACACTAAAAATCAAACCTGAAATAAGCGTTTCAGGGGCAGCTAGGTGGCGCAGTCGATAGAGCACTGGCACTGGAGTCAGGAGGACCTGAGTTCAAATCCAACCTCAGACACTTAACACAAAAAACACTAGCCATGTGACCTTGGGCAAGTTGCTTAACTCCAATCAATTGCCCTCCAAAAAAAAAAAAAGCAAAAAAAAGAAATAAGCCTTTCAGCAAGATTGGCCCTGGACTGCCAGTCCAGCAGTGGGCCTTCATTTAAAGCTTTTTTTTTTTTTTTTCAATTTAATAGGACCTAACAGAGCTTGTTCTACATAGGCACATACTTTGAAAGCAAAGGATCACTTCCATGCGCCAGAGTTCTTTGTTAGTTGAGGACATGACCTCTGAAGGAACATGAACAGTATACTGAACACAAGATCTTTTTCTTTAGAAGAAAAGCATTTATTAAGCACTTAATGTGTGCCAGTGGCTATGCTGAGAGCTAAGAATTCAAATACAAATGTGAGAGTTGAAGCATTCAAGGAGCTTACGCTCCATTGAGAGAGACAATCCTTTTCCTTTTCCTTTGACCTCTTTGGGAAATAAACCTAGTTAGTGGCATTGCTTTATCAGTTTTATAATCCTCAGGGCATAGTTCCAAATTGTTCTCCAGACCAGTTACCTACTCCACCAACAGTACATGAATATACCCATTTTTCCATGTTCTGTTCAGCATTTGTCACTTTCTTTTTTATCATGTTAGCCAATCTTATAGGTTTTTGTTATATGATTTTGTTATAATTGTTTTAATTTGAATTTCTTTAATTATTAGTGAATTAGAGTATTTTTAATATAACCACTGATATATTGATTTATTTTTTCTGAAAACTGGCTATTCATATTCTTTGACCATTTTTTCAGTTTGGAGAATGACTCTTATTTTTATACATTTGGCTCATTTCCCCATATATTTAAGAAATAAGGCCCTTATCAAATTAATGTACTGTAATTTTTTTCCTCATTCAATAATTAATTCAATAAATATTCTTTTAGTTACTTGCATCCCATTATTTTATAATTATAAGGGACCTTTTAGATCATTAATACCAATTCCTTCATTGTATACAACCTTATGTCCTATAAACTATGTGTGGAAGCAAACACAGGAAAAAGAGGGCAGTGCTAATCTGTAGTCTCATGATTGATAGAGATTCTATAGCACACAAGACAAAGAGTGAGTTCACAAAGATGGCCAGGGGACATCAGTAGTAAAAATTGATAGTGCCCACCACACAGTCACACCATGACACATGAAAAGCCCCTCTGCTTATATATTCTTCTACTAATAGGTCCCTTCATGTTTGGCTTTTCTGTGTATATTTCTTGCCTACAAGTGTTCCCCATGTTTGTAGTTTCCTGTACTTATTTACTTTGTACTGTGTACAGTCTTCCAACTGATCATATACAAACATACATACATACATACATACATACATACATATGTGTGTGTCCCCACAGAGTACTTTGAACCTGACATAGCTTTGTTCTGAGGGTTCAAAGTTAATTTGGAAGTAACGGTGCCATTTCTATGTTTTCTCCACAAAGATATTATGAGAAATGTCAAGTGAACTAAGCAGAACCTGAAAAACAAATGACTCGGTGAAATCCATGTGAACTATATGTAGATATCTTCCTGGCCCACCAGTATAATAATTGTGTTAAAAGAAGGAAGTTACATTATCCTTGCTTGACTAGTTTGTAAGAAACCAATGATGATTTTAATAGTCTCTGTTTCCCTTCCTAAAGCATCTAAAAACCATACATTTAATAAAACATCCTGAAATTTTGTTAGAATCTGAATTCAAGCTCACTATTATGTTTTATATCAGGCTTTATTTTTGGCTTTTGTTTTCATATTAATCATTTGTGGACATAATCCTTTTGTACCCACTCAGTGAACCTTGCCTTAAAACAAGCAAACAAAAAACAGTTATGTTTTAGGTATGTTATATATTGATTTTCTGGTTCTACTAATTTCCTATGGTAACATTTCATTTAAGATTTTCTAAGTTTTCTTATGTTCATGAAATCTTACTTCTCAGTAATATTACATTATATCCATATACCATTCATTATTAGTTTAACCATTACCTAGCTGGTAATATATTTTATTTTCAATTTTGTGTTAACACAAAAAAGTGCTGTTATGACTATTTTGGCTTACTTGGTAGCTTTCTTCTCAACTTTGATCTTAGAGTTCATGCCTAGCAACTTACTTATCTATATTTTAAAGAATGTAGCTTCTCCCCCACCTTTTTAAAGATAATTTATTAGTCTAACAATAGTCCTTTTCCTTCATTCTGTTTCCTAGTCTCCATTTTACAAAGATCATTGATAGTAAGTCAGAAATCACAGTAAATTTTTAAATTATAGCTAATTACAACAAACATTTATATCACACTATGTGCCAGATAGGGCTGAGTGCTTTGCAATTATCATTTCATTTGATCTTCACAACTCTGAGGTACATATACTGTTATTATCCTCACTTCAAAAATAAGGAAATGAAGCAAACATAAGTTAAATGACTTGCCAGAGTCACAAAGCTAGTGAGGGGCTGAGCCAAGATTTAAACTCAGGTGCCCTATCCACTATGCCACCTAATTATGTTGCAATATAGTTCAGTCAGGAGAAATAAATTTATGTTGAGGACAGTTAGGTACTCTAATTATCTCTCTTCATTTATCTTGGATTTATTTTCCTATTTTTTCTTCAATCTTTCTATCAGAATACAGACCTGATAGACATTCTAAATAGTATTTTACTATAATTTTCCCCAGAATTTGTGGCATTGGAGTAATGAGGGGTAAGTTTGCTACAGATGGTTAAGTATATTCTCTTATCTTAGAGATTTACATTTGTAAGTTTCCAACCTCACTTCTAGCACCTAACAGAATGCATTGCACCTAGTAGGATTTTGATTGCTGATTTAATCAAATCATGAATGTTATGTTCAAACTCTAGGGAATCTAGCTGCTTAATATTTTAAATGAATCTTGAAAATTTTTGTTATAATAAACAGTATAATATTTCTGTTCATATGTGCAATTATGGCTAAATACTAGCTATATTAAGGAATTAGTGAGTGAAATAATATATGAGGTTTGGGAGGGAAAGTGCATTTTGATACAAATGCTTTTGTTTAATAACCCAAATGGAAAGAAGGCAAAATGTGCAAAGTAAGAAAATTACTATAGTATTGTTTACATTATGAAACATTAAGAAAAAGTTGTTACAGACTTCCTTCAAGAGGCTCAGTAGTGCATTTAGGTGTATGTTTATAGATCATTAAAAACTTGAAGAAGTTGGAGATAGAAAAAGCAATAAATTATTTCATACTACTGCCAGTTAAAGATCCATCAGCATTGCAGACACTATAATGGCACATTTTTGGCAAAAAAAAATCTTTCTCATGTGCCTTACCATAGTGAGTGTCTAAAATTTGTTGAATTTGATCAAATGGGTTAAAACATATAATTTAATTAGATGAGTTTTTGTGAATATAATGATTTTAATTACATTTTGATATTTACTCCATTATTGCAGAACAAATTCCAGGGATATGTATTTGACCTAGTCACCAAAGATGCTTTTGAGATTGCCATTATAGTATTCATCTGTCTTAACATGGTGACCATGATGGTGGAAACAGATACCCAGAGTGCCTATAAAAGCAACATTTTGTACCAGATCAACCTGGTGTTCATTGGCCTTTTTGTGGGAGAATATGTGCTGAAACTCATCGGTCTCCGCCAATACTACTTTACCATAGGCTGGAACGTCTTTGATTTTGTGGTAGTCCATCTCTCTGTTATTGGTAAGGATTTTTACTTATCAGGTGTCCATTTAGACAAATCTTAAGTCAGACAGGAAAGACCTTAAGATTCTTGAATCTTTTCTAAAATATTATCAATAGTTTTGAAGGAAGATGATTTTTAAAAAAGTTTTTGTCACATAAGTCCTACATTTGTCCATGTTTCAGTTCTGGGGCAAAAGTGTCAGAAGAAAAATAAATCAGTGAAAGTTATCAATGAAAAGACCTATGAGTGTAAAGATAGAGAAGAAAAATAGGCAGCCATATCAGTCTCCATGCTGGTAGCAGAGTCATGGTCATTCTTAAATATTGCTTGCCTCCTTTGAAGGTACTAGTTAATTCTAAAAGGAGCAGGTACATCAGTTGACACAAAAAATTGTTACAATTATATGTGAAACTTTAAAAAATGTTCATTGTTTCTCTATTTTGTTTCCTTTCTAATTAAAAAAGTGAACTACCTCAAATGATGAGCTTCATCCTTTGAAGTATTCTTAAATTCTAATCGTTTTGGTTTAGTATCAGAACCAAGACTTCAGTTTGTATTCACTTAGTATGACTGAAGTAAATTTTTGCAGCATAATTGCTTTATGTATTAGACCTGTGGGTCACGACCCCTTTGGGGGTCAAACGACCCTTTCACAGGGGTCACAGGAGTCGCCTAAGACCATCGGAAAACACGTTTCCAATGGTCTTAGGAACTGAGACACCACTCCTCTATCTGTCTCCAGGCAGGTCTGCCCACATGCAGATATGCCCACATATGAGTAATAAAGGGTGACAGCATTAGGAAGGTTGAGAACCACTGAATTAGAGGAATGAAGATTGAGTGAGGACAATAACCTGGGGAATTTCAAGGAGAACGGTAACAGAATTGTATAATTACTCATCCAACTATATAAGTGAGTGGGATGGATCAAATACAATATGGTGAAATTGAATAGAGAGAAATGTAAAGATGGATGCTTGGGTTCCAATGACCTTACCTCACAAATGAAAGATAGATAATAGCACATGATAAAAAGATCAAGGGTTTTAGTGGACTGCAAGCTCAATATAAGTCAAGAGTGTGACATAACAAACAAAAACTAGCTATATCCATAAAAATATAGTATATGTGCATTTTTACATATAATCATATATAATATGTTATATATATATGTATGTGTATGTGTGTGTATATAATGTATGTATGTATGTATACACACACAGAAAGACAGACAGACTTGCTACACTTTACCTTGGTTGGAAAATATCTGAAGGGCTATGTTCAGTTCTGGATACCAAAGTTCAAGAAACACATAGGCAACCATGTTAATAAATGGGTGAGCACAGGGCGAAGCTCCAAGAGATCATGACATACAAGGATTGACTGGAGGAGGAGTTGGGGATTTTTATCCTGAAAAGGAGAAGATTTAGAAAGGTGATCCTCAAGTACTTGTAAGAGTGCCATGTAGGAGAGAAATTGAAGCTTGTTCTACTTAGTTCAGGATAATTGAATCAGGAACTATGGGTGCAAGTTGCAGAAGTAGATTTGGGCTTAATGAACCTGCTCATACTTATAGCTGTCCTAAAGTGGAATGGGCTACTTAGAAGGTAGTAGGCTCCCTTTCACTGGACATCTTCAAATAAAGGCTAGCTGACCATTTTTTTCAGTTTATTAATTTATCTATTTTTAGTTTTCAACATTCACTTCCATTAAGTTTTAAATTTTCTCCCCATCTTTCACCACTTCCTCACCAAGATGGCATGCAATCTGATATAGACTCTATATATACAGTCCTATTAAGCACATTTTCACATTATTCATGTTGAATATAAGAATTCTAATGAATGGGGAAAACCATGGGAAAGAAAAACAAAAGGAAATGAAAAAGAAAATAGTCTGTTTTGTTCTGAATTATGATTTCATAGTTCTTTCTCTGGATATGGATGGCATTCTCCATCTTGAATCCTTTGGAATTGTTTTAGATCCTTGCATTTCTCAGAAGGGCTAATTCTATCAAAATCAGTCATGACACACTAACTGTTACTGTGTACAATGTTCTCCTGGGTCTCCTCACTTTGCTCAGCATCAGTTCATATAAGTCTTTCCAGGATTTTCTGAAGTCTGCCTTTTCATCATTTCTTATAGCACAGTAGTATTCCATTACATTCATATACCACAACTTGTTCAACCATTCTCCAACTGACAGACATCGGCTCATTTTCCAGTTCTTGGCCACCACAAAAAAAGCTGTTATAAATATTTTTGTACATATGGGTCATTTTACCATTTTAATGATCTATTTGGGATACAGCCCTAGAAGTGGTATTGCTGGGTCAAAGGGTACACGCATTTTTATAGCCCTTTGGGCATAGTTCCAAAGAGCTCTCCAGAATCGTTCAATTACTTCACAGCTCCACCAACAATGAATTAGTGTTCCAACTTTCCCATATCTTCTCTAAAATTTATGATTTTTCTGTTTTATCATGTTAGCCAATCTGATAGATGTGATGTGGTCTCTCAGATTGTGTTGATTTGCATCTCTCTAATCTATAGTGATTTGTAGCATTTTTTCATGTGAATAAAGACAGCTTTAATTTCTTCATTTGAAAACTGCCTGTTCATATCCTTTGGCCATTTATCATTTGGGAAATGACTTGTATTCTTATAAATTTGACTCAGTTCTCTGAATATTTTAGAAAATTTCAAAAAAAAAAAAAGGGGGGGGGGTGCGGCTAGGTGGCTCAGTGAATAGAGCACTGGCCCTGGAGTCAGGAGGACCTCAGTTCAAATCCGACCTCAGACACTTGACACGCTTACTAGCTGTGTGACTTTGGGCAAGTCACTTAACCCCAATTGCCCTCCAAAAAGCAAAAAAAAAAAAAAAA
>CM053588.1:246846329-246868188 GCA_028646515.1 Pseudochirops corinnae
TTGTTTCTTCTTGGCAGCTTGTAATATTTGCTCCTTGATCTGGGAACTCTGGAACCTGGTTATAACATTCCTAGGAGTTTTCTTTTGGGGATCTTTTTCAAGAGGTGATTGGTGAATTCTTTCAAGTTCTATTTTGCCTTCTGGTTCTAAAATATCTGGGCAATTTTCCTTGAGAATTTCTTGAAGAGTGATTTCTAGGTTCTTTTTTTGATCATGGCTTTCAGGTACTCCAATAATTTTTAAATTGTCTCTCCTGGATCTGTTTTCCAGGTCAGTGGTTTTTTCAAGGAGATATTTCACATTGCCTTCTATTTTTTCATTTGTTTGGATCTGTTCAATATTACCTTGATTTCTCATAAAGTTATTTGCTTCCATTTGATCCACTCTAATTCTGAAGGAATTATTCCTTTCAGTGAGCTTTTGAATTCTTTTTCCATCTGGCAAATTCAAGTTTTTCAGGAATTCTTCTCATCATTGGCTTTTTGGGCCTCTTTTGCTATTTGAGTTAGCCTATTTTTTTAAAGTGTTATTTTCTTCAGTCATGTTGTTGACTCTCTTATCATGATTTTCTTCCATCATTCTCATTTCTCTCCCCAATTTTTCCTCCACTTCTCTTATTTGGTTGTCAAAATCCTTCTTAAGTTCCTCTATGGCTTGTAACCAGTCTACATTTTTCTTGGAAGCTTTTGGTGCAGGAGTTCTGACTGTGTTGTCTTTCTCCCATTCCATGCTTTTATCCTTTTTGTCCCTGAAAAAGACTCTAAAGTTGGATTGCTCAGCTTTCTTTGATTCCTTTGCCTGCTCATTTTGCCAGTCAGTTACTTGACTTTTGGTCTCAGGAGAACTCTGCTTTTAGAGGAGAGAGCTCTGTCCCAAATCAGGGTTTTCTTAGCTACCAGAGCTGTGAGGAGGCCACAGTCTCTGCAGCCCCCACCAGCTTTGGCTCGCTGGTCATGAACCTCAGGACCACCAACCAAGACTGTGATCCTGATCCAGGGAGCTCAAGGCAAGAGCACTTAGCCCCTGAATGATTGCTTTAGCCCCCCTGCAATCTGCAGGCCATGAGCTCTGAAGCAGCCATGTGGAGGAAGCTGCAGGGCCACTGCTTCAGACTTCTTCTTGCTCTGGAGGCAGTCGGCCAGACCCTCTCCCTCAAATTTAGCCGAATTCCACTGACCTTTTCTCTTTGTCCTTGGCTCTTATGGGTTGGTAATTTTGGAAACCTCCACAGGTGCTGGTGATCTGCTCTCCTGAAAGCTCCAGCCCCAGCTTGTCCTGGATGCCCCAGGCTAAAACCACATAGGGCTGTGCTCTGCTCCCAGCATGCTACAATGAGCCCTTTCAGTCTATCTGCCAGGCTGCCTTCAGCAGGAGCCTTGTTTCTCTGTCATTTTATGGGTTCTGGAGCTCTAAAATTTGTTTAGAGTCATGTTTTGTAGGCATTTGAGGTGGTTATGGTGGGAGCCACAGAGTTCTCCTGCTTCTACACTGCCATCTTGACTCTGCCCCCTCCGTTTGTTCTTCCAGATGAATTTTGGTGTTTTTTTTTTCTAGCTCTATAAAATATTTTTTGGTAGTTTGATTGTTATGTCACTAAATAAGTGAATTAATTTAGGTAGAATTGTCATTTTTGTATATTAGTTCATCCTATTCATGATCAACTGATGCTTTTCCAATTATTTAGATCTGACTTTATTTGTGTGAAAAGTGTTTTGTAATTGTGTTTATATAGTTCCTGGATTTGTTTTTGGCAGGTAGATTCCCAATTATTTTGTAATGCCTACAGTGACTTTAAATGGAATTTCTCTTTCTATCTCTTGCTATTGGACTTTGTTAGTAATATATAGAAATGCTGATGATTTATGTGGGTTCATTTTATATCCTGCAACTTTGCTAGATGTTTATTATTTCAAGTAGCTTTTTTACTTAATTCTCTAGGATTCTCTAAGTATATCATCTTATCATCTGGAAAGAATGATAACATAGTTTCTTATTTGCCTATTCTAATTCCTTCAATTTCTTTTTTCTTGTCTTACTGCTAAAGTAACATTTCTAGTACTATATTGAATAACAGTGGTGATAATGGACATCCTTGTTTTACCCCTGATCTTATTGGGATTGCATCTAGCTTATCTCCATTATGTGTAATGCTTGCTGAAGGTTTTAGATAGATGCTACTTATCATTTTAAGGAAGGCTCCATAGCTGACCACTTTTTAAGGATTAATTTGTTTTTTATCTTTGTATTCCAAGCACTGAGTTTAATAAATGTGTTATAAATATAACTCTATACTATAGAGAAAATTCTTCTTTAGGTTCAGGCTGTTCTATGTGATCTTTATTATCCCTTCCAATGCTCACATTTGTAATTCTGTATTTATGTCTCCATATCCAGAATCCTCTGTTTAAGAACTTGGTGATTGAATTTTACGCTGATACTTGATATTGAATAGAATCATTCCTTCAGTTAATAAACATTTTAAGCACCAGTTATGTGACAAACACTGTGGTGATCTCTGGGGATACAAAGACAATAAATAGTTACTTATCTCAAAATCTCTCAGTCTGATGACTGACAGTATTGAAGTAACAAGGCTACTGTATAGGGAATAAATTGGAAATAACCAAAAAAGGAAAGGAAATCCCCCAAAAGAGACTGGAACAAGCTTCCTGTAAAAGATAGGATTTTTGTTAGGACTTGAAGGAATCCAGCAATGCCAGTAGATAGAGATGAGGAGTGAGAGCTTTCTAATCATGGTGAAAATGGCTGGAATAGAGAGCTGTCTTCTTTAAGAAACAGCTAGAAGGATAGTGTCACTGGATCACAGAACACATTGGGGGAAAGCAGAGGTTAAATTTTAAGAAGAGTATAAATGACAACAGTAAAAATTATGTAGAAGATAAATGTAATTTCTGTTGGTCACACATCTAGGCCTAATAGTCCTGAAGGATGTTCCAGAATACCACTACTTTACCAACAGAAGTTGAATCAGAAAATTGATTCCATACTTTGAACAACACTCTGCCAGTCTTCCAATGACAATCAGAAGAGCCATATGCTAATTTATTAAGTACTATGGGCTCACACCAGCCTTTTATCATCTAGATCCAATCTAGTTTTATAATCTTATCATTCACTGCTCTTCAGTACAAACCTTTAGCCCCAAACTGGATGACGTTTTGTTCCTTTTTTGAATAAACATGTCTTATGTCTTCTTATCTTCATATTATTACTCATGCCATGTCTTTTATCCCAAATTCCCATCTCTTTCTTTCCTACTCATCATTATTAAAATCCTACCCATCATTCACTTAAGGCCTAAAAACAATAATGGGGAGGTCTTTTATTTTCCTAGAACATGTAGTCAAAACATGGTAGAGACTCTTCCAAGATTTATCGAAGTGGATAACAACTATTGACTTCTGGTAATTCATATGGTTCAAAATGATGCTTCCAAAAGAAGTCCCTGAGTGTTATCAGCAATTCTGAAGACTTATACAAGAAATTGGTGACCATAAGGGCATACAGTTTCTAGTATCCCCATTGTTTTTTTTTCCATTGAAGATAAGAAACAAATAAGAGAAAATAATTAGTAAATGAACAGCTAAGAATATATTTGAGAAATTGATCTAGATTTCTAGAGCCTGGATTGCAATATAGAGTTGATAGATTCCTGTCCAGAAATGCAATATATCTTTTTTAAAGGCCTAGCAATATTGTACTTGTTAAAAATAAAATCAAAAGTTCTTTATACTAGTGGTGGGGGTGGGAGAAGACTGACTATGTGTAGCTACAAATATAGACACTGGGGATTTAAAAATAAAAAGGAAGGCTAGAAATTCACAGAAAGAATGCACCAGTAGTAAAACTCATTTGTGTAGCCACAAATTTAGACACTATAGGGAGTTAAAAAGAAAAAGGAAAGCTAGAAATTCACAGAAAGAAAGTACCAGTAGTAAAACTCACAGCATCAAAGATCTATGCATAAATTGGGCAGAGTTGAAGCAAGAAACAAGGAACTAGAGATCCTAAGAAAGGAAGGCAAATTTGCCTTCATTATTTCTAATACTTAATGGACTAGAATCCATACTTGGATTAAACTCTGGATATGTGTGTCTTATTCCAAAGAAATAGGATAGAAAATGAGGGAAAAGATGTATATGAAGAAAATATATTCATGTGAGGAGAGCCAAGCACTCAAAAGAATGTGACAGAGAATGTTTAGGTGAAGGTCAGGCATAGGAGAAACAAATGATTTTTTTTTTATTGGAGCATATTACAGATCACCTGGACAGAAAAAAGACATAAATGAGGATTTGGGGAAATGGATCAAAAGTCTGGCATAGAGGCATAATATAGCAATGATTGGGGACTCCAATTATCAATACAGCTGCTGAAGCTCTCCATCCCCCCCTACTCTTTCTCTCCATCTGTCTCCCCCTTCCTCCTTCCATCCTCAAGGTCAATAGAATGATGATACCTGACAATAAAATTCATAGTTACTTCCTTAGATTTATCTGCAAATGGAAATATTTACAGTGGAAAAAAGAGAGCCAAAATGATTAACAGAGAATTGATATCCAAGACACATAAAGACATAGTAAGAGAGTACCTACCTGCCCTTGAAGAATTCCATTTGCCTGACCCAGATGAACTGCATCACTGAATAATGAAAGACTTGGCAGATGTGATTTCCATGTGATTGTCAATACTTGAAAAATTATGGAAAACAAGAATATAGGATCATAAATTCATAATGAGACTTCTGAAGCCATTCATTCAATTTATTCTAATCCCTTTATTTTTCACATGATGGAAGTGAGAATCAGAGAGATTAAATGACTTGATTTTGGTTAGACAGCTAACTGTGGTCATACATGCAAATTGAAACCGGATTATTTTGATCACAAATCTGGCACTTTCACCGCTATACCATGTTGCTTATAACACAAGATTATAGAAGGTTAAAAATTGTCTCAATTTAACAAAAAAGGATGGGGAAGAATACAGGTTGTCCACAGTAGCCCATTGTGCTTCACCTTGATTTTAAGGGAGATAATAAAATGAATCATGGATGAGGTGCTTGATGAACATCTAGAAAAGGAAGTGGTGATTACAAAGATCTGTCATGGATTTATCCAGAGCTGTTCATGTCAGACTAATTTCATTTCATTTTTGACAGTATTACTGGACTAGTAGGTGGGGGCATGCTGTGGATATAGTTTACCTAGATTTAAGCAAAGCTTTTGTTAAAGTACCTTATACTATTCTTGTAGAGAAAATGGGAAGAAAATGAAAGATGAAAAGAGAATATAGATTATTTGAGAATACTTTCAGTTGAATTTAGAACTGGTTGGATAGCTAAACTTAAAAAATTAGTAATGATTCATTGCCATAAAGACAGAAATTCTGCAGGAGAGACCCCAAGGGATCTGTTTGGTCACATCCTAATTAGTATATTGTCAGCGACTTGGATAAAGGTATAAGTGTTCATCAAACTACTAGTTAACACAAATCTAGGAAGACTGATATCTAACACAGAGAATGACATGAAATTCATTGTAAATAAATGTGAAATCTTTGACTAGAGTAGAAAAAATACTTCATAAGTATAAAATAAAGAAGGCGTGATAAGTAGCCATCGTTCCAAAATGGTCAGGGTTTTAGTGGCCTACGAGTTCAATATGAGTTAGCAGTGTGATGAGGAAGCCAAAATAATTGGGATCTTGGATTATGTTGAGAGATACATCCTTCTAGGAGGAAGATAAATAGTTCATTGTACTCTGCCTTTATCCAACATCATCTAGAATAATGGGCATCAGGGTATAAGAATGGCATTGATAAACTGGAAAGAGTCTAGAAGAAGGCAACCACAATGATGAAGGACTTTGAGTTCATAATAAAAGAATATCAGTTAAGGGAAAATGACATGTTTAGCCTCCAGGAGACTCAGGAAGCATATGACAGCTGCCTTCACTTATTTTAAGAATTATCATATACAAGAAGGATTAAATTTGTTCTTTTTGGCCCCATTAGGAGTAATGAGGTGAAGTTCCAGAAAGAGATTTAAATTTGATATCACAGAGAGAGAGAGAGAGAGAGAGAGAGAGAGAGAGAGAGTTTTAAAAAAATTAAAGCTATTCAAAAATAGAATGTGTTGTCTTGAGTGGTAAGGAGTTCCTCCTTCTTGTAAGTTTTTCAAGGAGTTTTGAAATGCATCTATTGTAGTAGAGATTCCTTCTAACTGTCAAATCCATGTCTCTAGATGGGTTCCTTCTCATTTACACCTGTAGCTCCTTTCCTATCAGGGACCCAGCATTCTGAATGGTATTCCTCAGCTTCAACCATTACCACCTCTATAGTCTTTAAAGGGTTTAGAAAAGCCTGCATGTTCTATTTCCATTTGCCTTTCTGAATTCCACCTTCCTCCAAGGCAGCTAACCTGGGTTATGCAAATTGCTGTGGGCTACTTCTTAAAGAAGGAAGGGAAGAAGAGGAAATACGTGATTTGTGAACTCATGATGGGTGTTTAAACACATCACTTTTCATATTTTTCCACAGTTTTATTACAACCTCACTTGACAGACAAATATCTCCTGACCTATGCCGAAGTGCAAGCGATCCGTCTCATCAGGTGTGGAAGAGTCCTGAATTTCTTTAAAGGAACCAAGGGCATAGGTTTAATAATCTATGCTCTGATGCTGTCCCTCCCTACTTTGTTGAATATTGTGCTTTTGCTCTTCCTTGTCATGTTTATCTATGCTATCATTGGAATGTCCCACTTTGCCTATGTTAAAAAGGATGCTGGAATTAATGATATGTTCAATTTTGAAACCTTTGGCAACAGCATACTTTGCCTCTTCCAAATCACCACATTTGCTGGCTGGGATGGTCTACTAGCACCAATTCTTAACACGGCACCACCAGACTGTGACCCTGAAAAAATTCACCCAGGCAGTTCTGTGAAAGGAGACTGTGGAAGTCCTTCTTTGGGTATTTTATATTTTGTGAGTTATATCATTATATCTTTTCTGGTGCTTGTAAACATGTTCATTGTTGTTATCCTGGAGATTTGTAGTGTTATGACTAAAGAAAATACTCAGCCTCTGAGTGAGGAAGCTTTTGACAATTTTTATGAGGTTTGGAAACAATTTGATCCCAGTGCTACCCATTTCATAGACTACAGTCAGCTCTCTGATTTTGCTGCTTCATTGGATCCTCCTCTTCTTATAGCAAAACCAAACAAAGTCCAGCTCATAGCCATGGATCTGCCCATGGTCAGAGGTGACCGAGTGTTCTGCACTGATGTCTTAATTGCTTTTACAAAGTACATTGTGGGAGAAAGTGAAGCACTTGACAGCATCACTTTATCAATACGTAAGCAGTTTCTGTCATCATGTCTTTTTCAAATTTCCTATGAACCAATTACAACTACTCTAAAAAGAAAACAAGAGGAGGTATCAGCTCTTGTCATCCAACGTGCTTTTCGACATTTCTGCTTAAGGCAAAATGCATTAGGTAAACATAATATCAAAGGTGAAGATAGGGAGAAGCTGACCGTTAAAGAAGACATAGTATTTGATAAAGTTCAGGAGAACTCACCTCTAGAGAAAGTAGGTTATCTGAGCCCTTCTCCCACTTCCATAACTTTGGATAACAGAATAGAGCAAGACAGAGAGAAACATGAAACAGTCCAGAGAGAAAAGGAAGATAAAGGCAAAAGTGACAGGGAAAAGGAAAAGTAGGAATTCTGTTTTGTCAGCATTTGGTTACGATTCATGAAAGAGACTTATTCTATGGACAGTACTGTTTTGATAAACCTATGCTAAACTAACTGGTTTTTACCAAACAAAAACAAAACATAAACACATTGTTGATGCTTCTAACAGTATAGTGACTCTTTTCTTTTTATTTATTCAATTATTTTATTTATTTATCTTTAGTTTTCAACATTCTCTTTTATAAGATTTTGATTTCTAAATTTTCTCCTTCTCACCTTCCTCCCTTCCCCCCTCCCCAAGACTGCATGCAATATGATATAGGTTCATTATAGTGACTCTTCACTGATTTACTGTGAGTCAGTATTAAAGCAACTTTGATAAGTGTTGTCCATTTGCACTGCTTCTCTCATGACAGAGAAAAGACAAAAAGACTGCTCAGAATGATAGGGACCATGGATGTAGAAGTAGAATCTACATTTCCTGGTTTTAATAAAACATGCGAACAGAATATTTTTACTTTTGCCTTTGTCTTCTCATCATAACATCCTTGCCATTCATTACCCACCCACCTCAATCCCTCCCTCCCTCCCTCCCTCCTTCTCTCTCTCTCTCTCTCTTTCTTTCTCTCTCTCTCTCTCTCTCTCGCTCACACACACACACACATCAACACATCATATCAATCATACATGCACATTTATGCAATTAGGAACATATGTACTTAACATTTTTATTTATTCTGTTGGAAAAGCAGCAGATTAAAGTATTTTATTGGTTCCCTGCATGCAATTTTGAAAGTAGTTGCAGCTGCTGAGATTTTAGCTCATGCATAAGGAAATTTGGTATCAAAATCATAGCATTGTGCATATAAATGGCTTCTCTAGTTTAAAGCACCTACCATTATTCTATCATGCATCGGGATTAACTTATTTATGTCTTAAAGTCCCATAGAATTATCTTAATATGTGGGCTGCTGACTTTTATTCAATATGCCAATTATTCAACCCAAGCAATACAGAAGTTATGCCAAAAGGTATTATGCCTATTATTATATCTTTGTTTCTATTTACCCAAACCTTCCAAATGATGTGATCTTCACTGCCATCATAAAAACACATACAGTTTTTGAAAAAAGGCAGCAATTCCTAAGTTTTTCTTTTTCCTGTTTTCTATGAAACTAAATGCTGTAACTCCCTACCCTAAAATACCTCAGATATCCCAACTACAAATCACTTTATAACCTGGATTCTCTTCTCATCTGCTGGAATTTCTTAACCAAACTTCAGCTTTCAGTATAGCTAAGATTTTGTTCCTCAATAACATCCTTCCTATTGATTAACTAAATATTTGATACTATGGTACATGTCTGAGCAAATAGCCATGACTTGGGCATGGTTTCACAGATATCAGGTGCCTACTATCATGATGTAGTACCCTGTACAGCATAGGTGATCTAGAAATGTTTGTCAACCAGGTTCTTCTCAAGTTTTCAATGGTTAACATAATGTACTCAATGTCCATGAAGCATCAATGATCTGCAGATTGTGAATCACAAATGTGTGTTTGTCTTACCAAACTATTATCATATTTCTCTGCCTGCTACCCAGAACTGGATTATCATCACTATTATTCCCTGGGGGAGGATCTATGGAAATACCACTTTCAGTCCTCTACTTCTTATGGTTCTCTACAGTAAAGTTTCACACATATATCTGTCTTGTAAAATTATATGACAATTAAATACTGACTAATGTGGTGATCATCCTCTCTTTAGCCCCCCCCCCCATACCCCTTGAACTTTTGTGTATGTTTTATATTTACTTACCTATGTGGCTTGCTTCCCCTAATAGAATGTAAGCTTCCTGAAGGCAAGGTCTTTGTCATTTTCTTTTTCTGTTCCTAACACAAAGCCTGATAAATGATATGTGCTTAATAAATGTTTGTGAGTTGAATTGAATTGAATATGAAAATCATGCTTTTGCTACTACAGATTAAACAGAACTTACTTCTATCAGTTTCCCTAAAACCAACATCTGATTGCCAAAGTACTTTGAGGATAAGTTTATCAGACATTTTAAAGCTATCCTGCCTTTTAGTAGCTGTGCAAATGGTAAATGTAAAGTCATCATCCTACCAAATCTATGATCTGTTGTAAATACATAAAGTTTATTCATACAATTTTATAATTTACTACCAAATCCCTCTATGTTTGCCTGTCATAAATACCCCCATTATCCTATGTTTACCTTTTTTTTTTTTTCTTTTTGGAGGGGGAAAGGCAGGGCATTTGGGGTTAAGTGACTTGACAAGGTCACACAGCTAGTGTTAAGTGTCTGAGGCTGGATTTGAACTCAGGACCTCCTGACTCCAGGGCTGGTGCTCTATTCACTTATAATAGCCTCTCCACCATTGTTAATTCACATCAACAAAGCAAAAATAAAATCGTATCCTTTTTTTAGGTAACCATAACTTGGTATAATTTATTAAGGTTAGCTGTTTGCCTATAGATCAGCAGTCTAATCTATTTAGCAATTTGAACTTCAACAAATGACTTCCTGATTTTCATAGATCAGCAGATTGCTAAAGTAAGAAAGCAAGTGGAGTCCAGCCTCTCCTTTTTCATAAATTAATAACTTTCTTTAGCAATACTGGGAATAAAAAACAATTCTGAATATCTTTAACTAGGTAATGTTATCCTCGGCAGTGACTGAAAGCAGAGTGGTTTGAGAGAAAAGTTTTCTGTCTCTTAGGAATGGAAAAAAGTTCTGACAGCATTAGAGAGCTTTAAAAAAAAGGAAGCCAGATTTTTGCCCTTCTCATGGTGACAGTTAGGTACTTTTGCACCTGGCACAGGCACCACAAACTTCCCAAGTCAGGCAGCAAGCAGGGCATTGTGAGTGGTTGAGCAGAGGGTTCACTATGCAAAGACCACGGAGGAGTAAGAAAAGCAGAAGTGAAGAGGCTACTTAGCCACCCCCAACCAAAAGAAGCAGGCTGATGGGTTGTGTCTTATTATAACTTACTATTTTTAACAATTAGGTAAAGTAGCTAAAATGGCTAATATATACACACATATATACATACATATACATACATATACATATATATACATACACATATGTGAGTATATATATGTATATATGTATATGTATGTATGTATGTATCACATTTGTCATGTGCCAGGCACTGTGCTTAGAGTTTTACAATTACCATCTCATTTAAAACCAAGGGCAGTGATTTCTTCATCTTTGGAATGTATTACAGACTGATTGCTGGGGTAGAAGGAACGATTGGAACACTTTATAGCAAACAGATGGGGGGGGGGGGGCTGAAAGCTTTCAATCACCATTACCCACAACAAAAAGCTCAAAATACAATGCTAAAACTGAAATGGACTTTCAAAGAGATCTTGTCATTTAATTCCATGATATGAAGAGGAAATAGTCATTAGAATTGAATTCCTTAAAATCACAAGGGAAGAAGCATTCAAGTCATTGAAATTGAGGCTGAATTGAAATGGAAAAAATGAAGCTCCATTCTCAAAGACCCACAAATTGTCAGAGGTGGAAAGATCCTTAGTGAGCATGTTGTCTAACCCATTTATACAGGGAGGAGAATGTCCAGATTCACTATCAGAGCTAAAACAAAAATCCAGCTCTCCTTACTCCTATTCCAGTGCACTTTTCTCCAAACTGTCCTGAAATAGGGCTTCCCTCAGTTTTATGGTGGGAAAACATTTTGAAAAGTATCATAACACTTCTACAGTGGAAAACATTTTTGTTCTGTTATTTTACTGCAAGTTCTTTTTTTTTTAACTTAATAGTGTTTTAATTTTTTTTTCCAATTACATGTAAAGATAGTTTTCAACATTCATTTTTTGTAAGATTTTGAGTTCCAAATTTTTCTTCTTCCCCCCCTCCCCAGGAGAGCAAGAAATCTGGTATAGGTTATACGTGTACAATCATGTTAAACATATTTCCTCATTAGTCATTTTGTGAAAGAAGAATAAGAACAAAAGGGAATATAAGAAAGAAAAAAAAGTGAAAATACTATGATTTGATCTATATTCAGAGTCCATAACTCATTCTTTGGGTGTGGACAGCATGTTCCATCATGAGTCTTTTGGAATTGTCTTAGATCATTGTATTGATGAGAAGAGCTAAGTTTAACATAGTTAATCAATGCACAGTGTTTGAAAGTTCTTTTTAAACAGTTCAATTATTATTTTAAGATTTAAAAGTCTTCAGAATTATCTCATCAATGACAAGAAAATGTACTACTCCATATTTCTCTGGTTCTAGCTCTCCTGACAAGTCAAAGTCACCTTTGTAATATTGCTCTCTAGGCCCTCAGTTATCTCTCAGCCTCACATGAATGGTGAGAATGTCTGGATCCTCTGGAGATGGAGAGAGCCACTGTTCTGTTTTCCAACACCCAAAGGCTTTGGGAAAGTTATCTGGTATAGAAGGGGAAGGACGAGGGGAAAAAAAAATCTGCTTTGCTTCCATTAAAGTCTGGGCAGTGAGCTGACCATGTGCAAATTGCAGCCTAAAGAGTAATAGTGTGCCTATTGCATAACAGAGTATTGTACATTGGCCAATCCAAATAGGTTCAGGACAGAAGCTTCCCCGTCCTTCTCTTCCCTGAATCTTTCTCATTATCCTGGCCTTGAAATAACTAGGTTTCATCTCACCTAACAGATGTTTATCCCAAATTTCACAGTCCAGGTCTAGTCTCATGTATCTAAACCAGTAAGGTGGGGTGATCCCTGAATCACATTATTTTGTATGAGGTCTGTGAGAGCAAGTCTATACCAGTTCATAACAGCCAAATGTTACATTTTCAGTGTTGACTTGATGGGAATAAGTTAATGATACAAATCAGGGTATAATTTATTGTTTTGTTGGTCCTCTGAGCTTAAGAATGTGATGGAGAAAATGTTAATAATGCTAATTAAACTTAAAAGTGTTTTGTGTGCATTTTTTTAGAGCTAGTTGTCAAACATTTTCTAGAACAATACTGATTCTAGGGCTCATGGAATCCTTTCTGCCTACTGTTCTTCTCAACAGTTTGTATCATGAGACATATAGCTTACCACCTATTAATCCCCAAATTCTGAATCTGCACACACCCCATTGGGAAGGAAGCTTATTTTGCTCTCTTTTCTAGACAGACGTACAGCTTGATACAACTGGAAAATTCTAAAAAAAACTTTAAGCTTCAAGGACAAAAGGGTGTTGTGGATCCTTGTAGATCTACCAGTATATCATTCACCAGATCACTTTGACAAATTCAAGCTCCATTGTAGATGTACCTACTTTTGTGCTCAAGAAATTCATTACTCTTTCCTCTGGGTCTAGAAGACTGTACTCCATTTACTGTAAGGAAGCCTTTCTCTGGCACTATCTTCTCTCCAAAAATTGTTGTGCCAACTATCCCTCATAGAAGGAATGCATTTTCTCTTTGCTTCCTGAAATCCCTTACACTCTTCACAACTCATCTCAAGAACTGCCTTCTACCTGAATCCTTTCCTAATTCCTACAACTCCTACAACTAATCCTCCTTCTATAAACTTGTGGTTATTTTGTAGTGATTCTGCATAAGCAAATATATGTAAATATCACTTACCCTACAGAATAGAGGCTCCTTGGGGAAGAAGCAGCTTCTTTTTTTGTTTTGGCATCCCCAGTGCCTACTTAGCACAGCATTTGGCACATGGTTGACACTTAATAAATAGTTCTTGTTTCCTGATTCTTCTATCTGCACAAAAATCACCTGGTTTCCTTTAGATATTTTCATAAAAACTTGGACCTAACCTCCCAATGAAAATCTCTATTTGGCACTGTAGCCCCTACAGCAGCCACTCTGATTCATTTTTTACCTTACCTTCTACTTCCTGATGAGCCCAGATATATTGTCTCCTGAAAGATCTATCCCTTCCACATCATGACTTTTCCCATTGTAGTTTTGATTTATCACAGGTCAGCATAAGAAATTAAATGAGAAATGTTGGGGAGTTTTACAAAAGCTGCAGACAATACACAAAGGCCAGTAGGCAGAACAGAATGTATGACCAAATAATCCAAATTTTACAACAAGGTACTGTAGATGCCCCATAAGATAAAAGAAAAAATCACATGTCTTCAAGGGAGGGCCAAAAAATTTACACAGCTTTTCCAGATTTCAGGGCTGCTGTGTCCCTAAGCCCCGTGATGTGTAAGAGAGAATGGCATGGTATTTCATAGTGTGTACTGCAGATTTCTGGAGTTACACCCAGGGTGGGCAGGGTTTTGTAAGAAAAGATGAGAGCTAGCAATATTGTTTTCTCTAACATTAAATATGAAATTATCTGAATTTCAAAAAACCCTATTCAAATTATTTTTATTAAAAAGGTTTAATATACTGATTTTTTTTATATTTCTCCATTTAAGGTAGGATATTTAATACTTTTAGGAGTCCTAACTATCTTTTGTAGGTCAGTCCCACATTATTTGATGTTCAAATAAGTTTGTGAAACCCTAGCCTATTGGAACAGCTCCAAAGGATAGCCCTTCCATCTTTTAGAAATCTCAGATACTTTTCAGAAAAAAAATATTTCTCCAAAGATGTATCATTGACAGCAAATATTATAGGTTCATCCCTTCCTCCATATGTGTAAGGTCTAGGACAAATTCTAATATATTAGTTCTCTGTCCTTTCTTCCTTACTCAAATAGCATTTGACCAAAAAGAAAAAAAACATGGAAAGATGCAGAAACATTCCTAATATAGCAGAGGGAAAAAGTATACATTATCCACCCAGCAGATCCCATGAATAGCATTATCTGAGGTGAAGTTGAAAGTCCTCTAAAGATTGAGTGAAGGAGATGTGGCCACATAAAATCACAGCTGTCAGGAATAATGCATCTTCAGAGAAGCACTCTGACTGATAACTGGGCTTTATCTTCCTTCCTAGCCTATCTATACTATACTGAAAAGAAATGGGAAAAAGTGAGAATGCTGCTGTTGGAGGCAGAAGCAAAGACAGCAGAAATGATGACTGTTTGCTACTCAAAGGAGAGAAAAAAGAAAATCAAAAGAAAAGCAGAACCAATTATTGTAGAAACAAACAGCATTACACACCTTGATGATTTCACAGAAAAACTCAATCCCATTCCATTCAGTAAATATTTGAATACATACTTCATGGAAGAGGCAATACCATTGAAGAGTATCACATGACACCATAATACTAGAACTGATCTTCATAAGGGTCATCTTAAAAGATGGAGAGGTCTTCAGGTTTGTTGTTGTTATTCAGTTGTTTCAGTCATGACAGACTCTTTATGGCCCCATTGGACTGTTCTTGGCAAAGATAGTGTAATGGTTTGTTATTTCCTTCTCCAGTTCACTTTGCAGCTGAGGAAACTGAGGCAAACAGGATTAAGTAATTTTCCCAGGGCCACACAGCTGATAAGTGTCAGAGGCTAGATTTGAACTCAGGATGATCAGTCTTTCTGATACCAGAACCCTGTCCCTGTAGCTGTGCTTCAGCTTGGCCAGTTAAAGGGGGGATCATTGATTTCAATCCTTTTATTTGACAAGTAAGAAAGCAGAGGCCCAAAGAATTTGTGCATGATGCAGAGGGTCACATAAGTAATAACCGTTTGAGTTGGGGTTCAAACACAAGTCTCCTGGCTATAATTACTTCAGTCTATGTAAGAAGTTAGGGAAGTGAAAATTTCACTTTAGAATGATTTCTATCTAAAATTGGTTACGTTGGAAATGTTTCAGTTTCTACATGAATTACCTTGAGTTATTTGGGAAATTCACATATATAAAAGAGCTTATTATCCAATAGATTCAGAAAGCTTAGGTCTGTTGTCCATCACAGCATACTGCAGATAGATAGTAAATTGGACTTACAATTTTAAACCAGGACAGATACTAAATAGAATATTGCACAATGTTTTCAATGATTCTAAACTGGTTGATGATGTGAATGTCTATCTCTCTCAGCTGGGTGGTATATTAGATAGAGCACTAGACCTTAAGTTGAGAAGACCTGAGTTCAAATCTACCCTCATACCACAGGTGTGACCCTGGAGTAGTCATTAACTTCTAAATCAGTTTTCTCATTGGTAAAATTGGTATGACACTAATGACACCTACCACCCAGAATTTTTTTTAGGCTAAAATAAGATGTTTGTAAAGCATTTTCCAAACCTTTAATATATAAATGCTAGCTATTACCATTGTTATTATCTTTAATGTTAATAATTTCCACTGGTATTATATGGTTATGAATCATAAAATACACCACATTAACAGAATCAAAATTGCACATGATTCAAAGTTTAAAAAACAAAAAGATAATTTACAAAGAAAGAAATTAAAATAAAAACTCCATGAAAAGGAAGGTATAGTGTACTTCCATAAAATTATAAATATGAAGCATAGAAGAAAATATGGAAAGATATATTTCTAGTGATAGAAGGCAATATCAGCAGAAAAGACCAATAAATGGAAGAAAGAAGGAAGGAAGGAAGGAAAGAAGGAAGGAAGGAAGGAAGGAAAGGAAGGAAGGAAGGAGGATAAGAGGTGAGAAGGATGATAAAAGAATTTTTTTAAAAATACGGAATAGAACAAAGGAAAACCATTTTTCCTTATTTGTAACTTAATTAAATTCTACTTCATTGAATGTTAAGAGTTTTATGTTCTAGTCTATATTTCTGTGCCTGATTATTTGTTTGATGATTACGTTTATATTAAAATAAATATATAACTGAAAGAACAATTGAATGACATAGATAAAAGGCTATAGAATTTAATCAACAATGACTTGTAAGCAAGAAGAGGTAGAAGATATATTATCAAGGATAATTATGAGCAAAAAGGAAGTAGGCTGGTCATGTAAGAAATTTGGGGTGGAAGACATGGGTACAAAGTGCATGATACAGAGTAATGCAAAACAGTAGGAAAGGTAGTTGGGAGCCTGATCATGAAAGGCTTTAAATGTCAGGCTGGGGGATTCATTTTCCTTAATGAAGCAAAAATAGAGAAACACTAAAAGCATTTGAGCAAGAAAATGATATGTGATATGAGGATAATTTTACTGCTGTTTGGTAAGTGGATTAGAAAGGAGAGATGCTGGAAGCAGGAAGACCAACCATTTAGGAGGCTATTACAGAAGTCTTAATGAAAAGTGAGGAGAAACAGAACCAAGGAATAGAGAGGAGTGAAAGGACATGAAAGATATTGGAAAGGCAGAATCATTAATCTTATTGGCTACAGAAGATGAGAAAATATAATTTTTTCAATTATTTTAGACACAACATAAAAAGAATTTCATTGATTTTTTATTACTATCTCTGAAGAGAGTCTATGGACTGTCTTATTCAGGCACAAGGGGTTTTTTGTTGTTCTTTTTGTTTTTGTTTCTATGTTCTTTATGTTTTCTGCTTCCGTGTATAGCAATATAAACATAGGGCAGCTAGGTGGCATTGTAAATAGGGTGCAGGGCTTGGAGTCAAGAAGACTCATCTTCCTGGGTTCAGATTGGCGCTGGATACTTATTGTTTGTGTGACCCTGAGCAAGTAACTTAACCCTATTTGCCTCACTTTCCTCATTTATAACATGAGTTGGAGAAGGCAATGGCAAACCGTTCTAGGATCTTTTCCAAGAAAATCCCAAGTAGAATCATTAGCAGTCAGACACAACTGAAGTGACTGAACAACACAAATCAGGTTCACTTCTTACTGGAGTGTGTCTGCTCTGCTCAGTAGACAGCAACCAGATAGGAAACTCACCAGTGCTTATGTTGCTGTTTCCAGATGATGGTTAGCATTTTTCTTCTCTGTTCTGTCTTAGCTATAATCTCTTCATTCATGATTGCTCGCAACCACTACTTTCTACATTCCGTGATCCCCCCACTCCCAACTACTAATTCCTTTCCCTCATAACCTATCTTGTTTTTATTATCAATTGTTTTTTACTTTGGTATGTGTATGTTGATGCTACCAAGAAAATATAATTTCTCAGAAAGAAGAAATTTTCTTTTTTCCATATCTGTCTTTATATTTTCTGTGCAGTATGGAGCCTAACATATAATAAGCATTTACTAACTGATGGAAGTTATAACTACATAAGGTATCATATAATGTCCTCAAGAGCAAGGATTTTATCACCAGATAATTTCCCTGACACTTAATATATGTTTATTGATGTAACAGTCCTTTTGAGATCTGTTTGTTCATATCTTTTGAACACTATTCATAGATAGATAGATTGATTGATGTTGTTTAGTCATTTTTAGTCATATCTTACTCTTCATGGACCCTTTTTGTGGTTTTCTTGGCAGAAATACTGGAATATTCTGCCGTTTCCTTCTCCAGTACCTTTTGCAGAGGAGGAAACAGAGGTAAACAGAGTTGGTTAAGTGTTCTATGTAAAATAAGCCCAACATAAAAATCTAGTTGAGAGTTTATACTCAAAGATAACTCTCTCTTTCTCTCTCTGTCTGTCTCCCTGTCTGTCTGTCTGTCTCTCTCTCTCTCTCCCTTCCTCCCTCCCTCATTTAAAAAAATCTGACTTAAAGTGACTATTTTCTTGGAGTTTTTTTTTTCTACCATAACATTCACCTTACATGTTATTATTATGCCACTGAACACCTGGATCTAGACCCTACCAATGGCAAAAATTCTTCCTGGGGGCAAATCATTGTCACTAACTGTAGTTGCTAACGCATGTGCCAAGTCATCTTAACTCCCAATAAAATTGAAGATGAATACATTTGGTTAACTCATAGATAGATTATACACTTCAGAACCTTGGTTAAATGTTTTCTGGTTAAAATTGCATGTGTGAACAGAATACAGACATGTACAGGACACTCCAGAGCTTTTCACTCCTTCAGTTCACTTCTGTGTCTTCATTAACCCTCTGTCACTTTATACTGGAACAAAACCTTTTAGGCTTCTTCACAGGAAAATTAAAAAAAAAAACCTTTTCAAAATTTATTCAAGGACAAACAGTTTAATTGTGTACCAAATTGTCATTATTTCTTCTTCTTAACTCTTTGATTCTTTCTCTAATTTTCAATCCCATGGGTTACAGTCATTGTTTTACCATGTAGGAATGTAAATAGTTCAATTTTAATAAGTTCCTTATGATTTCTTTTCCCTGTTTACTTTATCATGTTTCTCTCACTTCTTGTAGTTGAAAGTCAAATTTTCTGTTCAACTCTGTTTTTTCATCAAGAATGATTGAAAGTCCTCTATTTCATTGAAGGACCATATTTCTCCCTGAAACACTATACTCAGTTTTGCTGGTAGGTGATTCTTGGTTGTTTTTTAAATTAAACTTTATGTTTATTTTTAGCTTACATCGTTCATTTCCACAAGATTTTGAGTTACAAATTTTCTCCCTGTCTTTCCCCTACCCACCACCCCAAAACAGCCATCCCACTGTATACCCCCTCCCCCAATCTGCTATCTCCTATATCCTCCCCCATCCCTCCTGCCACTTTCTGGTAGGGCAAGATGGATCTCCATATCCCAGTGCCTATATATCTTATATCCCAGTTGCATTAAAATAATAATAATAATAAATTATTAAACATTTGCTTTTACAAGTTTGAATTCCAGATTCTTTCCCTAGCTCCCTCATCACCCACCCTTACTGGGAAGATAAGCAATTCAATATAGGTTGTGCAAGTGCGGTTACACAGAACATTTCCATAGTGGTTATAATGTAGAAGACTTACTATATTTCCCTCCAGCCTATCCCACCCCCCACTTGTTCTATTCTCTACTTTGACACTGTCCCTTTTCAAAAGGGTATGCTTCTAACTACTCTCCTCCACAACCTGCCCTGCCCTCCATCATCCCCTTTCTCATCCCCTTCCCCACTACTCTCCTGTAGAGCAAGATAACTAAGTTAGTGTGTATGTCATTCCCTCCCTAAGCCAAATTCAATGAGAGTAAGGTTGACCCATTCCCTTTTGCCTTCCTGTTCTTCCCCTCTATTGTAACAGTTATTCCTTGCCTCTTCTATATGAGATAATTTATTCCATTCTGTCTCTTCCCATCTCCTCTCATTATATTCTGGTCTTACCTCTCAATTTCACCTTTTAAATATCACCCATTCCTATTCAATTGATCGTGTGGCCTCTGTCTATGTATACATATACACATATATACACATATTCACATATGTATTCATATGCACATATACCCTTCTATACACACACATACATGCACACACACATACACACACAAATATATATATATATACACACACACACATTTATGTTCCCTTCAACTATCCTCACACTGAGAAAAGTTTCATAAGTTACAATTATTGTTTTTCCATGTATGCATGTAAATAGTTCAACTTTGATAAGTTTCTTATGGTTTCTTTTTCCTGTTACTTTCTCATGCTTTTCTTGCTTCTTGTATTTAAAAGTCAGATTTTCTGTTCAGCTCTGGTTTTTTCATCAAGAATGCTTGAAAGCCCTCTATTTCATTGAATGACCATATTTTCCCATGAAACATTATACTCAGTTTTGCTGGGTAGATGATTCTTGGTTTTTATCTTAGCTCCTCTGACCTCTAGAATATCATATTCCAAGCCCTTCTATCTCTTAATGTAGAAGCTGCTAGATCCTGTGTTATCCTGATTGTGTTTCCACAATATTCAAATTGCTTTTTCTTGGCTGCTTGTAATATTTTCTCCTTGATATGGAAACACCAGAACCTGGCTATAATATTCCTAGGTTTTTTTCTTTTGGGGATCTTTTTTCAAGAGGTGATTGGTGAATCCTTTCAATTTCTATTTTGCCCTCTGGTTCTATAATATCAGGGCAATTTTCCTTGAGAATTTTTTGAAGGATGATTTCTAGGTTCTTTTTTTGGTCATGGCTTTCAGGTAGTCCAATAATTTTAAAATTATCTCTCCTGGATCTATTTTCCAGGTCAGTGGTTTTTCCAATGAGATATTTCACATTACCTTCTATTATTTCATTTGTTTGAATCTGTTTAATAATATCTTGATGTCTCATAAAAGCCATTTGCTGCCATTTGCTCCACTCTAATTCTGAAGGAGTTATTCTCTTTGGTGAGCTTTTGAAATTCTTTTTCCATCTGGCAAATTCAGCTTTTTAAGGCATTCTTCTCCTCCTTGGCTTTTTGGGCCTCTTTTGCCATTTGAGTTAATCTATTTTTTAAGGTGTTATTTTCTTCAGTCAGGTTGTTGACTTTCTTTTCATGATTTTCTTACATCATTCTCATTTATCTTCCCAATTTTCCCTCCACTTCTCTTACTTGATTTTCAAAATCCTTCTTGAGCTCCTCCATGGCCTGTAACCAGTTCATGTTTTTCTTGGAAGCTTTTGGTGCCAGAGTACTGACTTTATTGTCTTCCTCCCATTCCATGCTTTGAACCTTTTTGTCCACAAAAAAGGAATCTAATGTTTGATTGCTGTGCTTGCTTTGCTTCCTTTGCTAATTCATGTTGCCACTTGACTTTTGAACTCTTTGCCACAGTAGAACTCTGCTTCTAGAGAGAAGAGCTTTGTCCCAGATTGCTGGGATTTTTGTAGCTGCTGGAGCTATTAGTTGGGTGCCCTCTCTGCAGTCCCCACAAGCTCTGGCTCACTGGTCACATACCCCAGGACCTCCACCTAAGATAGCAATCCACATCCAAGCAGGTTAAAGCAAGAAAGATTACCCTCTGAATGGTTGCTTGGTCCGCCTATGATCTGCAAGACTGGAGCTCTGAAGCAGCCACATGGAGATGGCTTCTTGCCCCAGGGGCAGGGTCCAGACACTCTCCTTTGTCCCCCAAGTTCTAACAGAGTTCCACACTGACCTTTTACTTTCTCTTCGGCATTTATGGGTTGATAATTCTGGAAACTGCCATAACTGCTAGTGATCCCACTTTCAAGCATTCTTGATGGAAAAAAAAAACAGAGCTGAACAGAAAAATCTGATTTTCAAATATAAGCAGCAAGAGAAGCATGAGAAGGTAAACAGGAAAAAGAAATCATAAGGAACTTATTAAAGTTGAACTATTTATATTCCTACATGGAAAAATGATAATTGTAACTTATGAGATTTTTCTCAGTATGATGATAGTTAAAGGGAACATATGTGTGTGTATGT
>CM053588.1:246868688-246952331 GCA_028646515.1 Pseudochirops corinnae
GGAATATAATGAGAGAAGATAGGGAGAGATAGAGTAGGGTAAATTATCTCATACAAAAGAGGCAAGAGAAAACTGTTACAATAGAGGGGAAGAACAGGAAAGTAAAAGGGAATGGGTCGACCTTACTCTGATTGAATTTGACTTAAGGAAAGAATAACATACATACTCATTTGGGTATTTTACCCTACAGGAAAGTATGGGGAAAGGGGGTAAGAGGGGGGATGATAGAAGGGAGGGCAGATTGGGGGAGAGGATAGTTAGAAGTACACACTTTTGAAAAGGTACAGGGTCAAAGTCAAAAATAGAATAAGGTGGGGCAGGATAGGATGGAGGGAAAGATAGTTAGTCTTTAACAATATATCTACCATGGAAACATTTTGCGTAACTTCACATCAACCTATATTGAATTCCTTATCCTCCCAGTTGGGGTGGGTAGGGAAGGAAGAAGGGAAAGAGTTTGGAAATCAAAGTTTTAAAAACAAATGTTAAAAAAATTATTTTTACATGCAACTTGGAAATAAGATATACAGGCACTGGGATATAGAAATCCATCTTGCCCTACTAGAAAGTTAGAGGAGGCATAGGGGAGGATATAAGAGAGAGCAGATTGGGGGAAGGGGTATTCAGCATGCTTGCTATTTTGGGATGAGTGTAGGGGAAAGACAGGAAGAAAATTTATAACTCAAATCTTGTGGAAATGAATGTTGAAAACTAAAAATATAATCCAGAAAATTTCACTCATCTTCTTTATGAGCAGTGGACCTCCTACCTTGTATATCTCTGCTGGTATGTAATCAGCACCAAGCACTTTATCACTTGAAATGAACCTACTATCATTCAATATATTTTCTTCAGTTGAAGGTTCAGCTACCATGACAAACACTGATGAGGCCAAAGAAAAATTATATGTAGTCCCAAGGACCCTCATCACTGATGTGCTGAAAGTGAACATGCTTGTAATTCTGGGTCATTTTAACATTAGAGTAGGTATAGACTATTAGACTTAGGAAGTTCTTTGGAGGAACAATCAGAAACAAGAAAAAAGGTTACTTGTTACTTTAAGATTTGTTCATCTCTTGACTTTCTCATCACCAACACTGTCTTTCACTTACCTAATCACAATAAAAAGTCATGAATGCATCATTGCAGGAAACATTAGTATTTAATAGATTATGTCATTGTAAGGAGAAGAGACAGGCAGAATGTGAGTGATGAAGGGCAATGTGTGGTGCAGAGTGCTAGACTCATCCTCCCCAAGCTAATCATTCACATTTAGCAAAAACAGTGACCCCAAGGCAAGAAAACTGTCAGGAAAATCAATGTCAAGAGATAACAGTGCTTCTCTGCTCATGAAGAGTTCAACCTGTAGGGAAAACTGAGTCTACAGCATACAGTTAGCAAAAGTCGAGCAGAAAAGGAATGAGCAGCTTTCAGAGGTTTGGTGTACAGCACCACATTTCCTCATCTGGGCCAAAACAGCTGCAAACATCAGGACTGCTTGGACAAAAAATGATAGGGAAAATCAAGAGCTAATAAACAAGAAACGGGAACTCCACAGGCTTTTCCAGTAGGACAACTCATCCATCTCTAAGAAGGCAGCATTTAACTACATCAAAACTAGAGTGCAATCAAAGCTCAAAGAAATGCAAAATTCTTGGCTCAGTAAGAAGGCAAATGAGATTCGATATTATTCTGACAACAATTCAAATTGCTTATATGATGCCCTGAAGATTTTATGGGCCAAACATCTCTCTTGCATCTCACTGATCAATAAGGATATGATCCTGGAGAAATGGGCTGCACACTCACATAGTGCTCTTAACAGACCACCATCAATTTCTAGATAGAATTCTATTGAAGGTGCTAAGATATAGAAATTTAGAGACCTTTTTTTCGCATAAAACTAGAAATACTTTCAAGGACATAATAAAATAAATGAAAAATAACTCAATTTGTAAAATAGCTATTAATATGTAATAAACTAGTAGGATCACTATTTTGCTTATTAAGAAGAAAATAAGTGTATTCTACATTGCTAAAATATTGAATATAATTTTTCCTGAAAAAAATTACTCTTTTGGCTCTTGAGCAAGGGTTCATTGTAATTCTTCCTAAGAATTCTTAAGAATTGGTGTCACATTACAAATAGTAGTGCAGACGTCAAGCATCCTAGCAATCCCATGTAGAGGCATCATACATTGGAGGTGAAATGATTAACCACTTGAAAAGCTGAATTGGGAGTTGTCATTTTGAATTTTCTTCTGAATGTTCCAAAAGGCCACTAGTGATGTTGATATTTAACAAAATAAATAGTTTCACAGAAGAAACATAATATATGCATCTCTAATATTTCCCCTCATACTTTAATATTCTTGGAATGTACTGGTTAAAACAGAGAGCTTTCTTGATGGTCATGGTTTATGTTTGCTCTAAAATCCAGAATTGATATAAAGGACAATATTTCAAATTCTAGTTAGCAAACACGATTAGCTACAATTCATCAACACTAATTTATCTTTCTGATACTATTACTAATACTGTGACATGTATTTCTGTCAAAGAGTCTCAGTCCCTCTAGTTTGTGTGAGGATCATACAGTCCTCGATGAAATATAGGACTATGGAATATCTATGAGTGGCATACTAAATGATCAATCTATTACAGTGTCAACCAGGAATTAGGAGAACTTAGATCAGAATAATTGTAAGGTTTGTTGGCCTACCTTATGTTTACTCGACATTTTATCTTCAGTTCATGCAAAAGTTTACAATGAAGATCAGAAGGAACAATTAAAGGCAGCTTCTTATGATTTCTTAATACCATCTACATAGGCAGCAAGCCCAGTTTCCCCTTGGGGAAGCATTATGTTCTCCTAACTCTTCTCATCATTCTTGGAAGATGTCAATTCTAAGTACATTAGATGAAATGCATTTAGAAGAAGTATCCACCTTCCCTGTTAAAAAAGTCAAAACCAGAGTCATGAGACCAGGAATATTTTTTAAAGTAGCTCTCAGCATATCTCCCTCACTCTGCAACCCCAAGATGATAATACGTGTACTAAGAATATGGTAATTAAAATTTCAACAAGAAGAGAAGATGGAAAATAACACCACACAATATAAGACCCTCTTAAATAACTATGGAAAGTAAACTATATGAAGGTCGCAATCACTGTAACCAGTCCCAGTCTATACTCTGTGTGAAGAACCTGGTAGATTGACATTTCAAACTTCAGCTGTAGTGATTCTGATTCTGCATTTTTGAGACAGTGACCCATGCCCTACCCCACCTCAACCTCAGTACCCCTAAGCCAGGGAATACATTGAATTTGTTCAGTCCATTGAGGGAAATGGGAGACATTTTCAGGTAGGGAGAAATAAGAAACCCCAAGGAAAACTCAACTAGAGAACATGAAATTTCCATACTGAATTCTTCATACCTGAGGAATCATTGAGATTGCTTATCTCAGATGGTTCAGTACAAAGAAAACTAAAGGTAGCAGAATTATAATATGATCATATAGAGATAAAGAAACCTCAAAGGCTATATACTTCATCCCCAAGAGGAGTAATAAAGTCTAAAACAATGTTAACTTATCAAATAAATCATGGATGTAGGGAAGAGCAGCAAAAAATTTTGAGAAACGAAAGTTTGAAATGAACCTAACATTCTAAAAGATAAACCTATAAAGATACTCATGAAAAAAGAAATAAATATGAATAGAACAACTAGAAAAGTACATAATGGAAGGGGAAAAAAATTCAGAGAAAGAAAGCAACGCTAAAACACTAGTGAAACAGCAATAGTAAAGAAATTCTTTATAGAACTACACTAGACAAAGACTATAACATGAAATTGATTTTGAGAAAACAATCAAGAAACTCAATGGGAATAATACAAAAACTAAGATGACATTGAAATATTATTTATTAAATTAAACTACAAAGCAATAGTCGCTAACAATTAATTAGCACTGAATAAAACAGAAAAACAAAACAGAGGAACACAATAAACAGACCAGACCTCTAAGTTACACAAAGACAGTAGTGTTTGGTGAATTCAAGAATACAAACTACAGGGGGCTCACTTTGGAAAGAGTTGTGTGATTTGGCCCGATGAGACTCTGGGAAGCCATTGAGCCCCTCTGCTTTGAAAAACCCAGATGTTGGTGCTTCCCTCACTGGTAACTGACTAGGTATGGATGTAATGGTCAGACTGTTGGAAGCCCATCTGATGATCTGTTTCTTTGTCTGCTTGTAACTTTTGCTTGTAACTTCTGTGTGTATTCTGTTTGTGTCATCTAAAGTTCAGGGTGCTGACTTTTCCCCTGAACTAGGTAAATGATATATGTTTGATTGACTAAAGTAACATTGTTAACCCTTAAAAAAAAAAAAAAGAATACAAACTACATCTAGTTCAATAAAATCTGCTCAGAAACCTAGAAAGTGATTCAGCGTGAAGTAGCTTTAGACTAGTGTCTGACATCATTTAAACAATTGTGTCAAATGACAACCATTTCCAACTTCAAATATATATGTAAAAGGTAAATAAAACAGTTAAAAGAATTCAAAATGTTATGTTGGAAATAAAATTCAGAGGGAAGTCACAATGACTGATAGGGTAAGAAAAATCAGGTGATTTGATCCTGGATGCCACATTTTAAAAGAACTTATGTTACCAAGCTCTTGGTAGTTAATTAGGATGTCTAAAAGCAGTAAGTAAGGTGGAAATAATTTTTCACATTATGTGGTCTTTTTCTCCCACCCCAGCGTTTCCCATCCCTGCTCCAGAAGAGGAATAAAGCCAAGTTCTTTCTTGGGAACAATTCTGTATCCAACCTTAATAGTTTTATTACCACAGATATTCTCTAGTTTTCCAAAAGCTGCCTTATTTACTTATGGTAGTTTGCAGCTAAGTGGTTAGAGGAGGGAACCAAGGGAAAGGACAGCCTAGTGGGAACAAAGCATTAGATAAATTTCAATGGAATGGAATTTCTTCATTTAAAAGAAGTGAATTTACTTGTTAACTTAATACTTTTTAAAAACTTCCAATTTCATTATATTTCTTATTTGGTTTTCAGGATTTCTAATTTAGTGGGTTTTTAAAAATATGTTGGGTTTCCAGTCATTTTAGTTGCATACCCTATTTGTTGATCTCTTCTTTTTCTATTTTGTTGGTGAAATGTTTAGGCTTGTATATTTTCACTTCAGGAATATTTTGCAAACATCCCCAAAATTTTGGCTTAGTGTCTCACTTGTTGCCATTATCTTTAATGAAATAATCTATCATTCCTACCATTGGTTCATTGACCTTATAATTATTTAGGATATAATTTAGTTTCCAGTTAATTTTAATCTTTTCCTCATTGACCTTTTATTTCATAAATGTTTTTATTGAATTGGCATGCATAAGATCTGTACCTACTGTTTCTCTTTTTCTGCCTTTGCTTGGGAAGCTTTTATGATCTAATATAAGGTTAGTTTGTGAAGATACCACAAAGACTTAGGAATATGTGTAATCCTGTCTACTCCCATTCAATAATTGCCAGAGGTGAAGCATGTCTAACTTTTCTGAAATCCTATTCAGATCCCTAACTTCTTTTACTTTTTTGTTAGACTTTTCTAGCTCTCAAATCAGGTACATTAAGGTGCTCCACAACTATAATTTTGTTTCTATTTATCCCTGTAATTCACTTAGCCTTTAAGCATTTATATTCTATACTATTTAGTACAGATGTGTGTTCAGTATTGTCAATGAATATGAATAAGTTATTGTCTATGAATTACTTTTGGCAAAATGTACTTTTCCTGTTTGGTTTTTTTAATCAACAATTTTTGCTGATACCTTATCTAAACACACAATTATTGCCCTGCTTGTTTGAGTTCAGCTAAAAGCACAATAGATTTTGCTCTGCATCTTATTTTTTGTTGATATTCAGTTATTTCAGTTGAATCCAATCTTCATGACCCCATTTAGGATTTTCTTGGCAAAAAATGTGGGAGTGATTTGTCATTTCCTTCTCCAGCTCATTTTACATTGAGGAAACTGAGACAAAAAGGGTTAAATGACTTCTAAAAAAAGGGAAATTACTCTACCAAACTCTTTTTATGAGACAAATATTGTCCAACTACATAAACAAGAAAGGATAACGCAAAGAAAACTAAAGAACAAGATTGCTAAGGAATATTAATGCAAAATTGTAATAAAATCCTAGCAAGAGGGCTAAAGCAATATATATTTAATAGTCAATAAGCATTTGTCAATGGACTATTATGTGCTAGGCATGGCATTAAGCACAGAAGGCACAAAGAAAGATATAAAATAATCCATAGCCTTCAGGAGCATAAAATCTAATGAAGGAAGACAGGCCACAATGAAAAGCTGAAACATCGGGGGAAGGAAGAAGTGGGGTTACCAGCAAGGGTTCAAGATATGATGATGTCCTGCAGCTGAGGTGGTAAATTATTTGAGAAGTAGTAAATTTCAGAGTTGATTTTGTCTTGCAGAATAATGATCCTAGAATCTTGAAATCCAAGAGGTTAGCTGGATGGGAATGATGAATTGAGTTCCCTGGTTGTCCCTCTCAAACAGAGGGTCTAAAAGAGCTCTCCCACCCTTTCAAACTAGAAGGAGGGAGGGACCCCTGGGATGGGACATATGGAGAGGGTTTCAGAATTGATTCCATCTTGTAGAATGATGAGTTTCTGCAGATCATGAAATCCTGGAGATCAGTCAGGTGGGAAATATAATTTATCTAACATATATCCAAACTGGGAAATAGTTCCAAAACATTCATCATGACCAAGTTGAAATTATAGCAGGAATGCAAGCATGACACAAAATTAAGAAAATAAATAACAATATACATTAAAAACAAAAAATTACCTACAGATTATTTCTATATATATTTTCCTTTTTAACATTCATCTTAAAAAAATTTGAGTACCAAATTCTCTCTGTCCTAAGCACCCTTTCCCCACCCTTTGAGAAGGTGAGAAATATGATATCATTTATATCTTTAAAGTCATGCCAAACACATTTCTATGTTAGTTATTTTGGAGGGGGAGAGGAATAAAGTTTATATATATATATATATATATATATGCTTCAATATGCACTGAGTTCATCAGTTCTCTCTCACTGGAAGTGGATACCATTTTCCAGTATGGTTCCTTTGGAAATATCTTAGTTCATTGTGTTGATCAGAGTAGCTAAATATTTCACAGTTCATCAGTTTTACAATATTGATATTACTGTCCCCTAAAGGTAATAAATCACATAGATTTCTAGAATGGGTTGCTGGGAAGATTGTGGTACCCCTGAAAATAATAGCAAAGTGAGGAAGAAGAGAATGTGGGGAGGAGGAATAATGAATTCTGTTTTGGACATATTAAGTTGGAGATAACTTCCAGGACATCAAGTTGGAGATATCCAAAAGGGAGTTTTTTATGTGGTACTGGAACCAGCTGTATATATAGACCATAGAAATGTCTTAATAGACATGATAATTAAACCCATGGGAGCTGATAAGATCACCAACCAAAATAGTATCAAAGGAGAAGACAAGAGAATCCAACAAAGAACCATGAATTACACTCATAATCAGTGGACATAGTGTGGTTAATGAAAGAAAAAAAATACTCAGAAGGAGTGTTCAGTGAAATAAAGAAGAACCAGGGGAGTGTCACAAAAATCTAGACAAGAACAAATTGAAAAGCTGCGGAGAGATCAAAAAGGATGAGGACTGAAGGAAAGAATCCATACATTTGGCAAGTTCTAACTAAATATGTCATCACTAAAAATGTTGTAGAGGATAGTTTTAGTTAAATGATAAAGTCTGATGCCACATTGCCTATGGTTTAGATGAAAGTTAAAAAAAAAAGAAGTTAATATACCTAATATAGAAGACTTTTTTTGAACAGTTTTTGTTTGTTTTTGTTTTTGTTTTTTACCAAGGAGGTAAGGAGAGATGCTGGATGACAGCTAGCAGGGATGGCCAAATCAAGAGAATGTTATTTGAAGACTGGGGGAAACATGGGCTTGTTTGTCGGCTACTGGGTAGAATCTAGTATATACAGATAGATTAAAGATGAGAATGAGAGAGAGGATGAGATGAAGCTAGGTGGTGAGGTTAACTAAGTACTGGGTCTAGGAAAATCTGAGTTCAAATCCAACCTCAGACAGTTATTCCCAGTATGATCCTGGGCAAATCATTTAACCTTTGTCTGCCTCAGTTTCCTAATCTGTAAATGGATCCTTCAAGGATATGAGGATAAATTAAGAATATATATAATTCTGAAAATCTTCAAGTACTATATAAATGATAGTAATTATTATTAGTGGAGGCAACCTGTTTGAGAATGTGGGAGAAAATGGGATCGGGGTTTCCTCTGATGGTAAGGAATGCATCTTCTATTTTTAACATAATTTCTATGAAACGAAATGCCCCCTGCATCATCATTTCGCCTAAAGCTGTGTTTTCCTGGAACTAATTAATATTAAATGAAGCCTATCTCTACTAGGCTTATTTGGAACACAAGATGGCAGTAGGATAATATCTTCTTGAACTTAACCATTTATAATACTTGTTTAACCTCTTTTTCTCTGGTATGGATGAAATTGTTATTCATATTTTTGTCATTCTTATCAATCCATGAGCTTTTTCTGTGGTCCACTTTGTGCAGAATTCTGACCTACATACTGCTGGGGGAATGTGAAGTAAAAAGTAATCACTATCTTTGTGAATTTCAAAGGCGAAGACTCTCAAGATTGCATTGAGGAATATGTTTCATTTGATTCTCTGGTTTCTGATCAGTTAAAAATCATTTTGCCAACTCTCTTACATTAGTAGCTGTGACTCCATCCTAGGAATGTGGGGAGGGCAGGGCTTCTTTTCAAAAAAGAGTCAATGGTCCCAATTAATAGGAACAGTTGGGAGGAGGGGTGAATAACTCCTCCCAACAAGCAGAACTTTTCCACAACCCTCCAATAGTAATGTCACTTTATGGACAAAACAGATACTGAACTGTTACTTGCTCCTAGGAATACATCAGCCCCCATAAAAAAAAAATGGGAATAATTCCAGTGACCTGGCACTCTAAATTCTTCCAAAGGGCATTGTTTTGTTCCCTAATGAAAATGGGAATAATTCCAGTGATTTGAAATTCTAAATTATTCCAAAGGGCACTGTTTTCCCACTTTACTTCATATCTTAATAGTATTTGCCAAAAGCAAGATTTAAGTGTTGTTAGTACAAGGATCATCTTGCTTTTTATCCATCATTGATTTCAAGTTATAACCAAGGCTTACCATTTGTCTGGGGTGACCAGAAGATTCCTAAGTAAGCTTTTCTCCTCTGAATTCCCTTAGTCAAGTTTGATTTCTATCCCTAGATAAAAGGAATTCTCATTTCTTCTCTTAATTTTGTATTATGTTAAGATAAAATTCACTGATTTTCTTAAGAATAAAGACTCCAACTCTTTATCATCTTTTCCTTCCTAGGCTGCTTCTTTCTCAGATTTGCCTTGGCCTTTTTTGCGTTCTTTCCCACCATCTTTCAGAGTCTATGGCCTCTTCCAAATTACCTCAGCAATAGAAAGTAGTGAGTGGCATATTGGAGGAAACTAAATTGTAAAGGAAAGAAGACAACCCCTTTCCTGGATGTCTCTTCATTATCGTCACATTAAATGATATACCTTCTCATCTGAGAAAATGGTGCAACCAGAGAGATAATATAAAATTCATCAATTCCTGCCCCAGCAGCAGGTTATTACTGGTCTCATCAAGATCTCAGCACCTTCCCTGTCACCACCTTTTCAGACAAAGTCCTGGAGAACAACATGGCTCTACTGAGCTCACCATGTGGGCACCAGATTTACAAAGACAGTCCTACCTCAGTCTACTTCTCTCCTGATCTCTATCTCTATTATTGACTCTCAGTTTTTCTTTCCTGGGCATCTGTACTTAACCTATGAACAAAGTATCTGCCCTGAGGGAGTTCTACATCTTGCACACCATCTTGCATAGCATCTCTGCCTACCAAGATGTAATCTTCAAGATGCTGGGAAATAAAGAATCACTGGGTCAAATCACACAAGGCTCAGCAATGGTCCACTGTACTGAGACCCAGAATAAAGGTCTCTTCACGGTTTCTATGAATCGCAGTATACTGAATATTTCCTACAGGGACAAGCCAAGGAGCTTCTTGTTTAAAGGACTCTCTGATAATGAAGATGATGTTCATCCAAGCAAGAGGTCCATATCCTCCAGCAATGTGTCTAGCTAATTCCCAGTGTTTCTGAGGCATAGTGGGGCATCTCTCCCTTAGCCCATCACACAGAATGAGCTAGCCACAGCCCTGGTCCTGACCAGCACCCTGTGTACCTCTCCCATATCCCCTCCTGGTCAAGGCCACTCCTCAGATATCTTTCCATTGTTCACCATTGTCCAGACAGGTACTCCCTTTACTAATGATCTCTTCAGTGAAGCCTTCCAGCATGTCCTACAAGCCGCAGATCAGGAAAACCTCCTGAACCACTGGCAGCCCTAACTACAACTTTGAGAAATGAGCATCCAGGATGAATTGCACTTAACCCTCCAAACCATTGTGGAAGGGGTGGGACATGGAGGCTGCCCCAGAGGTCATCTTTACTGGTGGAGCTCTTTCACCCCTTTGAAAGGCTGTAGTGTATGGGCCAGCTGGGATGCTGTAAAGATAAAATGATTTTTAAAGGTCCTGGGACCAACATATTTCCCCAGTCCACTTTATGTGGAAACTGGGAACAAAACAAAACTATGACCCTGGCTGCTGCTTGCTGTGTTTATTTGTTGTTCAGTCTCACAAACATTTATGAAACACCCTGTACTAGGTGCTCCATATTCTGAATGAAACAGATTCTAATAGGGAAAGTGGTTCATCAGGCTGCTGAAGTCACAGTTCTCTAAGTGCTGTGTCCCACCTTGCCTTCCAAGACCCTTTGGGGGGCCACAAGTACCACAAAGAACTATTAAGAATGTTGCTGTGACTGGCCTGCAGGCAGAAGAAAAGGGCTTCAGATCCATGGTGACCATTTGAGGGGTGAGAGATGAGGAATCGGAAAAGTAACTCCCCACAGGAGGGTGGGGCTCTATTAGAAAAGCCAAGCCAGGAGGCTGCTGAGCAGGCTGCTCCAGCTGTTGTGCGACTCTCAGCAGAGCAGAGCTGACTGGCTTTGACTGCAGGCTGGATGGCTGCAAATCTCACAACCCCCAGCCCCAAGCGCCTGCTGAGCAACAGGAGCAACGAGAAAGACAGAGAGTGAACCAGGGGGAAAGAGACACAGAAGGAGGAAGAATCTAATCCTGTGTCTTCCCAAGCTAGACTCATTCAGGTGGAAGTGGCTGAGTGTTACCCAGAACTTGGAGCAAGTAAGTGATTTATCTCTTACTCTTTCCATTCTGAATGGGAAGAATTTTCAGGAGTGAATGTGGATAGAAATTAACAAAATTAATTTTAAGAGGCATAAATATTAGCAATTTTGCAGGAAGGACTTAGTAGGTTTCTCTGGACACAACTGTAATTTGAGTAAATAGTTTGATGGGGCAGAAAAAATCTCCAATAATTCAATATTAGGTTACATTGAGAGAAGTAGAGTACCATCTGTATCGGTTTGAACTCATCTGCAGTATTGTCTTCAGTCCTGGCATCACTACATTTTAAGATGGCCATTGATAAATTGAAGCCATGTAAAGGAAATAAGCCTTCTCCAATTATGGTGGAATTTGGCTGTGCTATTGGTGCCCATTTACAATATTGGAATACAGTGAGATTATGAAATAGGAATCTAGGGAAAGTCTACTTCCTTATGGGATGGGAACATAAATCATAGGAATGAGACTACAGGTGAACAGAAGGACTCAGACATAGAAAAGAATGAAATGCTGATTGAACATAAAAGTGTGTGGAAAGAGCAGTGGGATCATTCTAATCTTTATCATATTCCATGTACCAGTAGTCTATCAAAGTGACACCTCCAGAAAGAACTTTAAGGATATCAAAATTCTCATCGATAACAATTTCATTTGGATTGAATTAAAACTATTTTTGGACAAATTTTAAGGAGAAATTTTTGGAAGTGAGTTAGGAAACACTCAGTCTGGATCCTTGGTGGGAGTTTCAACCACACAGAAAAGGACCAGAGCATTATAACTAGAAAAGAAAATCAATCCAAGAACAACATGAGTGGGATACTCATTCCCAACTTCAAAGTAAGTTAGCCATTAGGTCCAAATACATAAGCCCTAGTTTAGGCAGAGGTATGAGTTAGATATAGAAAAGATAAGAAAATAATGGCCCAGGAAGAGTTCTAAGCTACTAACCCAGAAAGGGAAATGGGTCAAAAATTAAAAGTTTCTAGACTGTTCCTAGAAAACATTTTCTGGAGAAAGTCTCTATTCCTTTTTAAACTTCACTGGAATTTTTTGGATCATAAACTTAGAACTGCATGAGGCTATCAACTTCAATCCCTTCATTTTACAGATGGGGAAACTGAGGTTCAGGGAGGATAAGTGACTTGCCAAAGGTCATATAAGTAGCAAGCATCAGAAGCAGAATGGTCTGACTAGAGTATCAGAACCCTTTACACTGTACCACACTGCCTCCTTTATCCTGTCAGTGAATGAAAAACATTTAGTAAGTGTTATATATTAAGTGTCTAGCACAACAGTGTGCTAGTTGGTGAAATAATATCTATTCTCATTGGTTGTGATTTACTTTCTCCCTGGCCTTTCATGGTTTTCCTAATTAAAAAAAAGAAATCCCAACACCAGGTCTTGGTTAAGATTAAGAAGAGAGGGAAGTGTGTGTGTGTGTGTATGTGTCTGCGTGTCTGTGTGTCTGTGTGTATCTATGTGTGTCTGTGTGTGTATGTGCACACATGTCTAAGCAGGAGTTTTTGGGAGACTTCTGACAGGATAGTAAAAACAGCAATATCCTTCAGGGGTCAAAATGCAGAAGCTCATTGGTAAAAGCTTTTTTTTTTTTTTTTTTCCAGTTCCCCTGGAGTGTTGCTTTACATGTATCTAGAAAAGCTAAGTGACCAGTGTGCTGGACCTGGAGTGAGGAAGACTCATCTTGCTGAGTTCAAATCTGACCTTAGTCCCTTACTAGCTGTGTGACCCTGGGCTGGTCATTTAACCCTATTTGCCTCAGTTCCTTCATCTGTAAAAAGACCTAGAGAAGGAAGTAGTAAACCACTCTAGTATCTTTGTCAAGAAAACCCCAAATAGGGTCATGAAGAGTCAGATACTACTGAAAAACAAAAGCAAAGGATGATCATGGTGGGAAACCTTTATAAAGGTCCATGTGAAAATTTGATGAAGTCATTGTGAATCTTTAGTGGAGAGAAATGAAGGTAACTCCACTCAGCTATCTTAAAATATTTGCGAGGCTATAGTTGAACAGAAATATTACCTTGACTATAGGACAGAACTAGGTTAGTGGAAAGTATCTGGAGGTGAATATTAACCTAGGAGAAGTAGTACAGTGTTATTTTTAAGTTGTTTTTCATTCATGTTTGATTCTTCATGACCCCATTTAGGATTTTCTTAGTAAAGATTGTGGAGTGGTTTGTCATTTGTTTCTCCAGCTCATTTTACAGATAAGGAAACTGAAGCAAAAAGGCCTAAATGACTTGCCCAAGGTAACACACCTAGTGTCTGAGACCAGATTTGAACTTAGGAAGATGAATCTTCCTAACTTCAGGCCTGCTGTACTATCCAACCAGCCACCTAGCTGCCCCTGTGGTGTAGTGGTTAAAAAATTGACCTGTGAGTCAAGAAGACCTAGATTCAAGTCCTGATTGACCATCCTGATTATGTATCTTTGAGTAAATTATTTACCCTCTCAATGCTCCAGATAATCCTCTAAACTTTCAGGTTTTATGTAAAATCATAAGCACAGACCACTCTCACCAAGAAAAAAAAAATGATCCAACCGAAAAAAACCCTATCTAATAGGAAGAACAGCATCAAAAGGAAATGAATTGTAATGAATCTTGTAAGATGTGAGCCCCCTATCTCTGGAGGTGTTCAGACAAATATTGGATAGCCATCTATTCAGATTTCTGCAAATTGAATACCAACATTAGGTCAGTGGTTGGAGTAAATGGCTTCTTAGAGCCCTTCCAACCAAAGATTTAACTTATTTGTTTGTTTGTTTAATTTATTTATTTTCTTGTTTACGTCATTCATTTCCATGAGATTTTGAGTTACAAATTTGCTCCCCATCTTCCCCCCAGCACCCCAAAACAGCCATCCCACTGTATACCCCCTCCCCCAATCTGCTCTCTCCTGTGTCCTCCCCCATCACCCCTCTGACTTTCTGGTAGGGCAGGATGGATCTCCCTACCCCCCTATATATCTTAACTCCTGGTTGCATGTAGTTAATAATGATAATAACAATTATATATATATATATATATATATATATATATATATACATATATATTTTTAACATTTGATTATAGATCTTTAAATTCTAGATTCTTTCACTTCTTCCCTCATCACCCACACCCACTGGAAAGACGAGCAATTCAATACAGTCTGTACATGTGTAATTACACAGAATATCTCCACAATGGACATATTGTGAGAGACTCTTCATATGTCCCTCCTTTCTATCCAGCCCTCCCTTGTTCTATTCTCTACCCCATCTCTGTCCCTTTACAGAAGTGTGTGCTTCCAGCAACCCTCTCCCACACTCTCCCCTCCCCTCCATCATCGCCCCCTATTGTCTTGTGTGGCAAGATATCATCGCCCCCTATTGTCCTGTGTGGCAAGATACCCAGTTTAGAGTTTATGTCATTCTTTCTCTAAGCCAAATTAAATGAGAGTAAGGTTGACCCTTTCCCTTTTGTCTTCCTTTTCTTCCCCTCCACTGTAACAGTTATCCCTTTCCTCTTCTATATGAGATGATTAACCCCATTCTGTCTCTTCCTGTTTCCTCTCATTCTATTCCTCTCCCACCTCATAATTTCACCTTTCAAAGTATCATCCTTTCCTATTCAATTGATCCTGTGCCCTCTATGTACACATATATATACATACTCAGATATGTATTCATATGCATATATATATATACCCTCCTATATAGACATGTGTATGTATACGTATATATACATTTGTGTTCCCTTTATCTCTCCTCAGACTGAGAAAAGTTTCGTAAGTTACAATTATCATTTTTCCATGTTGGCATGTAAATAGTTCAACTTTGATAAGTTCCTTTATGATTTCTTTTCCATGTTTACCTTCTCATGCTTCTTATATCTGAGTGTTAAATTTTCTTTTCAGTTCTGGTTTTTTCAACAAGAATGCTTGAAAGTCCTCCACCTCATTGAATGACTACATTTTCCCCTGAAACATTACACTCAATTTTTCTGGGTAGGTGATTCTTGGTTTTAATCCTAGCTCCCTTGATCTCTGGAATATCATGTTCCAGGCCCTTTGATCCCTTAATGTAGAAGCTGCTAGATCCTGGGTTATCCTGATTGTGTTTCCACGGTATTCAAATTGTTTCTTCTTGGCAGCTTTTAATATTTTCTCCTTGAACTGGGGGCTCCGGAATCTGACTATGACTTTTCTAGGAGTTTTCTTTTGGGGATTTTTTTTAAGAGGTGATCAGTGAATTCTTTCAAGTTCTATTTTGCCCTTTGGTTCTAAAATATCAGGGCAATTTTTCTTGAGAATTTCTTGAAGGATGATTTCTAGGTTCTTTTTTTGAGCATGGCTTTCAGATACTCCAATAATTTTTAAATTATCTCTCCTGGATCTATTTTCCAGGTCAGTGGATTTTTCAATAAGGTATTCCACATTGCCTTCTATTTTTTCCTTTGTTTGGATCTGTTTAATAGTATCTTGATTTCTTCTAAAGTCATTTGCTTCCATTTGCCCCACTCTAATTATGAAGGAATTATTCTCTTCAGAGAGCTTTTGAGATTCTTTTTCCATCTGGCAAATTCAACTTTTTAAGGCATTCTTCTCCTCATTGGCTTTTTGGGTCTCCTTTGCCCTTTGAATTAGTCTATTTTTAAGGTGTTATTTTCTTCAGTCAGGTTGTTGACTCTCTTATCATGATTTTCTTGCATCATTCTCATTTCTCTCCCCAATTTTTCCTCCACTTCTCTTATTTGGTTTTCAAAGATTTAACATCTTGCTAGGTTATCTGTCAATCTCTTTCAGATACCATCATTTATTAATGGTAGGAACAAAATATCTAGAGGGAGCATGAGAGACCACCTAGTTTAATGCCATCATTTTGTAGATGATGACCTTGTACACAGAGTAGTTTGGTGATCTTTCCTAGGTCATACATACAGCAAAAGTCAGAGATTAGGATTTGAACCAAAGCCCTCATGCCTCCAAGCCTAATACTCTCTCTATTTTGCTTCATCACAATATAAAGAACTAGGAAGATCTGATTTCAATTCAAAATTTTTTCCATATTTCCATATTCTGATCTATGGAAAAATTGTTGGACACTGGTTTAAGTAGCTCTTTCAGTTCAAGTCCTGCTCTGCTCCTATTTGAGAAGCACTGGATCACTATAATGGTAGTATCTGTGGGGAAAAACAGTACCAAGCACATAAACACAAATAATTTTTAAAAAACTATCTGATAATTACTCATTCAACAAGCATTTCTTAAGTACCTAATGTTTACCAGGCACAATGCTGATACAATATAAAATTAGAGAGGACCTACCCTCAAGGAGTTTACATTCTAAATGGATAACCAAGTGCATGTGGAGGTATAAACAAAATAAATGTTGGTGATTTTGGAAGGAAGGCACTACTAAGTATGAGGGATCAGGAGTGGTCCCATCTAGGAGACAGTGCTTGAGCTAGGCTTTGAAGTAAATTATAGATTTTAAGACGTGGAAGTGTGGAGAGTTGCAAGATAATGAGGAAGGAGTATATTCCAGTAAAGTTCACAGTTTATACTAAGGCATGGAAACAGAAGATGGAGAATTTGTGGAAGGAACAATAAGAACAATAAGAAAATAAAGTTTGACCTGTAATAAACAAGAAGTTTAATAATATATATATAATATATGTATTTGTATATACATATGTGTGTATATATGTATGTATGTATGTGTATGTCTACATATATATATATGCATAAAACAAGCCTGAAAAAGTAGATTGGAAACAGAATGTAATGAGCTTTGAACACCAAAAGAGTAGTTTGTATTTGATTCCAGAGGCAGTAGGTAGCCACTGGAATGGGGAAAGGGGGAATGAAATGCTAAAGTCAAAACCTAAGGGATACTACTGTAGCATCTGAGCAGAGAATGGATTGGGAAGGGGACAATCTGGAGGCAGGGAAGCATATTGGGAAACCATTGAAGGTGAACAGGTGAGTTAAGAGAAGGGAACACATGCAAGAGATTTGGTGGAGGAGAACTGGTAGCTGAATATAGGGGATGAGGGAGAGTAAGGAGTCAAGAATGATTCTAAGGTTGAAAATCTGGGCAACTGGGAGGATGATAGTGCCCTCAATGGAGATAGGGAAATTTAGAATAAGGATGCGAAATATGAATTATGTCATGTACATATTGAATTTGGAATGATTATTAGATTTCCAGTTTGAAAAGTCCAATCAGTAATGTTGGACTGGAGTTCAGGAGAGGGACTAACAATGAAAATGTATGTCTGGGAATCATCTTTGTGGAGATGATAATTAAACCCAAGGAGCCAACGAGACTGATAAGAGAGAGTCTATATGTAGAGATGAGAACTCATGAAAGAACTTTGGGGTCCACCCACAATTAAGAATCATGATATGGATCATGAACCAGCAAAGAAGACTGGAAAGGATTGATAGGGCAGCAGAGAGCAGGAGAATCAAAGGAAAGCAGTATCATAAAAACCCAGAGAGAAGAGAATATAGAGAAGAGGAAGGTCAAGAAAGTTGAAGATTGAGAAATTAGGAGAGAGCAGATTTAGTTCAGTGATGAAGTTCAAAGTCAAAAATGTTTTATATCTTTTGTTATTTAAGGCTCAAGAGAGTTTTAAAGAAATTAGAAAAAATTATTTCCTTTCAGAGAAATCTACTATAACTTTGTTTAGAAGCAATAAAAAGAGTTTAAAGGATTAAAGAAAAGTTAACAGAAAATTCGCAGTTTTCTCTGATGAATAAACAATGCATTGTATTTATCACTTACACACATTTTTGTGATTTAAATATTTGAAATTTAAAAAAAATAAATATGATTCATTTGTTTTTCATGAAGGAAGACAACACTGATTTTATTGAACTTACTTGGAAAGAGTAAAGAAATTGAACAAGGAATTTTAAAAGGATAACAGAGAGACTTTCTGACATCCACCATGGAATTTTGGCAATCCCCAAATATATCTTGAACTCCTGCTATGTGCAATACATAGAAGGATATACAAGAAAAAAAAAGTTACTTAGTAGACACTATTTTAAGGTATCATTTCACTTTCTTTAACAATATCTCTCTTGAATGAGCTTAGAAGATTTAAATGGCTTTTTTATTTGACTGTTAAGGAAAAGTGTCCTTAAAATTAGTCTAAAAGTTAAGACAGTTTTTCATATGTTCTTCTGAATTTATAAAAGTTCATTTCCCCTCTTTTTTCTCTCTTGTTATACTTAACTTTGCTAGAAATCCTAATAAATATGATTTTATAATATTTTCACCAATTTCATCAATTATTATTAACATTATATTATCCAGTCCTGATTTATATATACTAGATATCCAAGAAAAAATCTGAATGAATAAATAAATATTATGCTCATAAGAAAACAATCCTTAAAAAACTACCAACGTCTAGAGATATTCTTGTTACAAATGATCCCTGAATTATATTTATGGGTCTCTCAGGCAATGCCCACAAGACCTGGCCTCACCTTTAGACTTCCCAAGACATTAACATTTTTTGTGACTTTAACAGCATCCCTTCAATTTTCAATGTAAGCTGCCTCATCTGTGATATGAATGAATTGGATGAGATGATCTCTAAGTTCTCATTTAGCTCTATGATATTTATGATTCTATCTCATTAGATCTGTGTTGTCATCAGTATACACGAACACCACCCCCATTATATCTTCATTGAAGAAGACTGACCTGCCTGGCCCTCATCATCTATTACAACTCTTGGCCTCTTATAAATGCTCCATGGATTTTCTACTAAATGTAGGCTTTCTTCTACATCTCTCTTGACACTGAATAGACATAACCCAAGACACTGGCTGTCCACTGGTCATTGCTCATTTCCTGTAACATATTATGATTCCCTTGAAAATATTTATTTCAGATTGCTAAAGCAAACTCATAGCATAATTTAGTGGGTTCTCTTCATATTTATTGACTATACACCATGTATGTTGGAGAGGCAATTTAATAGTTACAGGGTTAGCCTTCGGGCCTGGGTTCAAGTCCTGTTTCTGACATACACTGCTTATGGGACCCTGGGTAAGGCATTCTCATTGTTCCACGTAGTTCCTTAAGGCTATAAGGTACAAAGAAGACATCCACTTTCTTTACGAGAGGAAATTTCCTCCCCTAGTTGTTCCTAAAATCAATTAAATCAAAGGTTCAATCCCTATCCATATACACACATCCATATCAAAAGAAACATATAGATAATACACATATGTACATTTATATGTGGATGCATATGTATGTATGTGTACATATACATACATATATACATACATGCGTGTTACTGACTGTATCCTGCCTTTTGATATCTGAATTATAGCTTCTCTGTTACCATCACATCTCCTACTGGACTTTAAGCTAGATGAAAACAACAACTAACTGAAATAATCTCTGCACTTCTCCAGTACCTATCATAGTTTTCCGCTTAGTGGATGCTTAATAATACAGATTCATACATATATAATATGTGCCTGTGTCTATGTGTGTGTGTGTGTGTGTGTGTGTGTGTGTGTGTGTGTATATATATTTGATTGATGTCATGGTTAATGTTGCCGATTTTTTTTAAAGCCTCTTTGTTGAAAGAGGTGGTTCTCTGGGAGGGTGGGAGGTGCGTATAGGAAAATGTAGTATATATAAGAACAAATGATATCAATAATTTATTTTTAAGTAGCAAATGAATTATTTAAAGTTTTTTTTATAGAATCATAGTTTTATAGATGGAAATCATTTTGGAGCTCAGTGCAACTCCTTTATTTTATATATGAGTTGCCAAAAGTTATATGGATTTTAAGCGGCTGAAGTAGTTTTTCTACCAGTTCCTCCAACTCCAAATTTGGGGCTCTCCACACAAAATGAAGAACTTTCTGGCAGTATCTACTGTTTGGAGACATTTGGATGATGGTTACCCTCATCATTTTCTTTTTTTCTCTCTTCCAAACCCTCCACAGACTGGCTTTGTTGTTTTAACTTCAGTTATTTTTCAGTCATGTCCAACTCTTTGTGACCCCATTTGAGGTTTTCTTGATATGGAAACTAGAGTGGTTTTCCATTTCCCTCTCCAGCTTATTTTCAGACGAGGAAAGTGAAGTAAATAGGGTTAGTGACTTGTCCAGGTCTGAGAAAGTGTCTGAAGCCAGATCTGAACTCAGGAAGATGAGTCTTCCTGACTCCAGCCAGACCAGATGCTTTAACCACTGTGCCACTTAGCAGCCCCAGTAAACTAGCTTGGGATAAATTGGCTAATTTTCTATCCATTTTTTTTACCACTTGCTGACTCCCATCAGTTTTCTTATCCTCTCTGACCCACTATGATACTGAAAACTGTATCCACTTTTTCCTTCTCCCAGATCAATGAAGAAATGCTATTCTTAGTAATGGGAAGAGTGTGATATAAACAAAAGGTTGAAAAGCTTACTACAACCCTAACTCTAATCAAAACTCTTCTCTCTCTCTCTCTCTCTCTCTCTCTCTCTCTCTCTCTCTCTCTCGCTTTTTTTTAATCCACTCATAGACTCCATGAAGCTGTCCATAGATGCTGAATGGGGCCTTTGGGAAAGATTTCTGAGAAAAAGAAGGCTCAGAAAACCTTGTGAAATCTACAGCTCACCCCATCCCCCTTAATTCCCACAGGATGTGGTAGGGATTCTGGGAGAAAAATTAGGGATTGGAGGAGAGGATACCAGATTAGGGTCATTGCCAGAAGTGAAAAAGTCTGGGTCTGAAAGGAAGGGCAACTATTCAGAAGTAGTCCTGCAGATTTGCCACAACCTCCTCCCTCTCAGATACAAGTTCTGCCACTTCAGATTTACCCTAGGGCACTCCAGAGACTCAGTGAGATGGAAATAGGGGAATGGTAGACAGTTCAAGGCAGCAGTTGAAGAAATGCTGGAAGGGATAGGAGATGGAAATTCCAAACTGAAGGGGTCTCAGTGAGGGCTCTTATGGTCCCTGGCTATATGACAGTTGTTTTGTAAGAAGCGTAAGGAACATTCTTTTGTGTCTTTCTTCATTTCCCAGCCTGTCTGTTTGTGGAATCTGTCTGCTTGACCTGCTCTGAATGTCATTCCAGTGGGGCTCTTTGTTTTGCAGCTGGTGTTTACATACATGGATGTGGGTTGTCCTAGAGCCTGCTGGCCATTCCACTTGTAAGCAATTAGAAGTGTGCTTCGTACTGATTGTATCCTGCATCTTAATGTCTGAATTATAATCACCTCTGTTACTATCATATCTCCTACTGGATTTTAAGACAGAGGAGGGCAGGGACTGAGGCCATATATACCCTGTACCTCCCAAGCACTCAGCACAGCTCTCCACTGAGGGAATTGAGGGAATTAAAGCAGCAAGTGGTACTTGGAATTGAGTGAACCCTGGGAACTCCATCTTGTGACTCAATTGTAGAGCTAGCTTCACTTTCTATTCAATTATGGGTCTACTCCAATTTCTGTCTTGTGAGAAAAAGTTATTGAATTATAGGAATTATAAGAAAACTGTATCATATCGTTTGAAACTATTTTTGCATGGCTGGGAAGCTAGACCTCCTCTATCTTTGCTTAGACTCCCTTAACTAAGGCCCTAGTCAGAGATGGGGAACCTGCAACCTCAAGGCTACACATAACCCTCTAGGTCCTCAAGCACAGTCCTTTGACCGAATCTAGACTTCACAGAACAAATCTTAGGATTCTAGTCAAGACGACTGACCTTCCTGAATTCAAATCCAGCCTCAGACTCTTACTGGCTGTGTGACTGCTCTGGGCAGGTCACTTAACCCTATTTGCTTCAGTTTCCTCATCTGTAAAATGATCAGTAGAAGGAAATGGCAAATCATTCCAGTATCTTTGCCAAGAATACCCCAAATGGCATCACAAAGAGTTGGAAATGACTGGAAAAAATGTATTAAACAACAATTTCTATCAGAAAAAGGTTATAGATGTTTACCTATAAATTACTTACATGTATTACTACACTAACATATTTTGTTCATTACAAAATGAATGACAAAAATGGACTCAAAAAGGATGATCTAAGGATAACTATAGATATCATTTAAAATGTTTTATTTGCTCTTTCTAAATAGATTTTTTAACAGTGAGAACGGTGTTATTGAATAGGCCTCATTATTTTTGCAACACTTACATCAACCATTTGTAATTCAATAATTCAAAGGATTGGTCCTAAATTCATTTCTCTAAACCTGATGTCCAATGGGAAAGGACTTTTACTCAGACAAATTTGCCAATGAAGTGGATAGAATCACTCTATCAGCATATTGGTGACATTTCCTACTGCGATTTAGGTATTGCTGCTGTTTCTGATGATTGGCAGAAAAGTAGTGAAATCAATGTATAAATGGATATTTGGAGAAATATATACTTTTTAAAAATTATTTTTCAAGGGAAGGAGGATATATATGTATACATATACATAGATATACATATACACACACACACATATATATATATACATACATACATATGTATACATATATAAAATACACTCCTCTATTCTTGACATATCTGAGCTGCCTTTGGAAGGGCTCAGTCATATGCTTTGCTCACTGTGCTCAGTCAGCTTAATTGTGGGGATAGATCCTTCTTTATCCTTGCTATTTACATGTTTCTGAACTCACACACATACTCTCACTCACATGTAATATTATTACTGTTACTTTTAATTTCCTTTGCTCTGCCTCATTGACTCATGACTGAAACATGGGGATATACTCATGCCTAGTATTTTCTGAACCTCATTGCCTGCTGAAGGAGTTGTGACATAGGACCATTAATTCCAAAAAGCATTTACATTCAATTGAATAGATTTCTTGTAATCATCTCTTCACTACTAGCCCCTAGGTCTGAGGCTAGTACTAAACCTTGCTCCTTCTCTTGCTTCTTCTATGGCCTCTGCCCCCAGGGAAAAACAGTTTTCTATTCAATTCATAATTGAATAGAAAACAGCCTTTGATAAGAGGCTTGTAGCTTCCCTTGCAGTTTTGCCCATTGGTGTAGTTTGGATTTTAGGGAGAGAGGGTCCAAAAACCATAGCTACTAGAAGAGAAAACTATACAAACTGAAATACTGTACAAATGCCTTAAAGTTGGGAACCTGGCTAGATACATATTTATATTCATGTGTAGTAATATACATTTTCTAAGACCAAACTATTACATTCACATTCAAAAAGGATGGATGATATTTGCAGTTATAAAAACTCTAAATAGCAAACACATACAGGATACATATATACAGAATGTCCCAAAAGTCTTAGTTCAGTTTTATGCTTAAATATAACTTAAAACTATACTGAAAGTTTTAGCACCCTTCTATATCAAGGAGTACGTTATGGGAGTCAGAAACTAACATTAAGTGTTAAGTTGTAGTAGTCACAAACAGGATAGGGAAAACATTCTCCTGATATGATGACCATTATTATCATCAGTAGTACTAGTAGTAGTAGCAAAAGCAGCAGCAGCACCAGTTGGAGTAGGAATGGGAGGAGCAATAATAGCAGCAGCAGCAGGAGGAGGAGGAGTAATAGGAGGAGGAGGAGGAGCCGCAGGAGGAGGAGGAGGAGTATAACAATAATGTAATATTCACAATACCCATGGTGGTTATGGATATTCTGGTACAGTTGCAAATCACAAAATATAGCAAACTCTCCACATGCAGGGCAGAACCAAGGCTTTTATTCAAATACCGGAAAACTGAATCCCAGAACCAGAAAGCTAAAGTAATTACAGTAGTCCTGAAGTTGATACACATGGTTAATGCAGTGAACAGCCACATTCCCAAGCCTTCACAATAAAACAGGCTCCCTCAAGCAGGGAAAAGCTGTAGCTTTTCTCTCACTCACAGTAGCACTTCAGCCTGGTTCTTGGAAGTTCTTGGCAAAAGCTCCCAGAAGGAGGGTCTTAGCAAAAGTTGCAGCCTCCAGGTGCCCACTGAGAGAAAATCTGACTGTCCTGCTGTTTTTTTCCTTATATACAATATAGCTCCTCCATGTTCTGCCCCTTCCTGCTACATCAGCAACTTCCTCCCAAGGTGTTAACTACTTCTGTGTTAATTAAATACCTTACACAAGGTGTTAACTTGAAACAAGGTGCTAAGTACCTGCTTACTTGCCAATACAAAGGGGCATGGAAGATCTTCAGATTCCATTAATGTTAAAAGGAATAAAAATGTTTTGTAGTAGTGGTAGTATTTCCCCGTATGGAAATTCTCCAAATTAATGCTAAGTTGATTAGTGATTCTTAACTCATAGTCTTAGTGAGTTGCCAGAGGACATAGTCTCAATAAGTTTCCTTTCTCATGATCTCTTAATGTAATGCCATGCATGAGCAGCTTTCCAGAAGAATGCTACTGTGAACAGCTTTTAATGTTCCAATTACACAGTATAGTGAGCACTCTATTTATTCCATAACAAATCAAAGCAAAACATTCACAGAAAATCAAGGTACAGCATTCACAATATTACAACTTTTCACAGAAAATCATAATATAGTATTCACAACAGCTTATCATTAAAATGGCCACATAGTTTTCACCAAAGTGATCACAATAGTTTTTAACAAAGTACAATCATTTAGTACATTCAAACATCCCTAAGGAGGTTTGCCTCCTTAGTCATTCAGTCATCTCAGAGTACAAGAGTCAAAGTCTTCCACTCATGGAGCACACTAAGTTAACTCAATCACTTATTCAGCAATCAATTACTAAGTATCATTAATCACTAAGTATAATTGTTAAAAAATACACAGACCCTCTACCCCTAGGTCTCTAGTAAATTTACAATTCCTCAGTCAGTACACAGTATCCAAGTAAAGTCTTCTTTCAGCTTTACTCAGAGTGGTTTCTCAGATTCCCTAGATCCCCTTCCATGGTCCCAGATCCTACCTGGATTCACCAAACTGTCACCTGGGCTCAAATGCAGACAGCTCAGGTCCTTGTCCAGCTCTCCCTATAGATTCTACTCTGCACTGAAGTTCATAGGATCCAGTCCATCTCAAATCCTTCACAATTTCTGTTCCTCGGAATTCAAGGCTCAACTAAGCCACAAAGTCTTACCATCCTGGTCATGCTTCCTCAGTCTTCTGCAGCTTGTTCAAAAAATCAGAATCACCTTATCCAGCCTGGGGGGGGGAGGGGGCTTTCCTTTCCAGCCTCCTGGGCTCCTCTTCAGCCTCCTCAATCTCCACAGGGCTTGCTCCAAGATCTGACTCAGTTCTCAATTCTCACCAGCAGCTATTCTGCCTCTACATTCATGTCCCAAGAAATTCTGACCCTTCCTCTCTGGGGTTTTCCTTACATACACACAGCATTAGCTACTTCCTGTTTCAGCCAACTCCTTCCTGTTACATCAGGAACAGGGGTTCATACCTTCTGTTTCTTTCGCAGAGGTTGGATTAATTATTAAGTGCCAAGTACCTGCTTACTTGCCAATACAAAAAGCGGCCTTCAAATTGAAATTACATTACCGTTACACCTAACTAATGTGTTTAGGACTTGAGAAGAGGTAGAACTTGAAGTCCCATTCTTCCTAATTCCAAGGACATCTGTGTTACCTCCCAATCATTATTGATATGTTTGAATAGAGTTAATGATCACTCGAAAAGAACAAGGAATAACTGATAGACATAGTTTATGCTCTACAGCTTTTCTAAATAATGTCAAGCAAACTGGAGGAAGGTCTCTCTATGGAGGACTCTCTATGGCAATTTTACAGGAGCACATCAATAGGAGTGCTGATATGCATCACTAGCAGCACCTAATTTGATTGTAGGATCATTGTTTTAGAGACGAAAAAGCTTTTAGGGGTCATTAAATCCAGCTTATTCTTTTTACAAAAGGAGGAACTGAGAGAAAAAAAGACTTGCCCAGACTCCATCCTAGCAATTTCTAAAATAGGTTTCAAATCCAAATCTTCTAAGCTCCAGTGCTAGTGCTTTTTCTGCTAGCTCATACTGCTCCAGCCTCAACAAAATATTAAGCTTTTCAATATTGGATCATGTTGTTTTAGATATTGATTCTTTGTGACCAGAAATTGTTTGGAGGACAGAGTATTCTTGCTTTCCCAAGCTTTTCATTAACCCTGTTCCTAAACTTATTAATTGAGAGGGGCAAGTGACGATGACTATAATGGAATTCCCAGGATATGTTCTGGCTGCAAAGCTCAAAAATGTGATCCTGATGTGATCTCCAAATTGCATAAAAAATCTCTGATCAGAAATTTGATAGATCTGGTCTCAAGTGTATTAGTTTAATAAGGACTACTGCTCTGTTGAGAGCAGTTTTGCATCAGTGGTTCCAATAATGGGACTATGTTGGTATTTCTTTAATTTTTTTTGTCTGCTTGTTATTGCTGTGCTGTGTATGTGACCAAAGCATGAAGTGTGTGCTTGGGTCATTTTTGTTCAGTGAGTACCAAGGAGTCCACTGAATCTACAGTATTCTATTTCTTCTGAGTCATATTACTTTATGTGAATCAAATTTAATTTCCATGAGTTACAGCTTTTTAAATGCCTTAAAATTGTAGCTTACACTTCATCGGACATTTCTTTCTTTGAAACATACAAATGCAATGCTGATTCATGGCAATTTAGAATTTTTGGATGTGTTAAAAATAAGTAACTTCATTAGACGCTGCAATGTTTTCCAATGACCATACACCTACAGTTTATTATGTTTTCTGATGTGCTAAATAAGCTAAGAAGAATATATAATAAAATTATATATTTGCTACCGCGCAAGCACTGTGATTTGTACAATACTTGAATAATAATAATTAAAATTTATGTAGTGCTTACTGTGTGCCAAGCACTCTACTAAGTGCTTTAGAAATATTCTATCTGATCCTCATAGCAAGCCTGGGAGGCAGATTCTATTATGATCCCTATTTTACAGTTAGGAAACTAAATGTCTGAAGCTGGATTTCAACCCAGTTCCTCCTGATGTCACATCCAGTGCTCTATCCACTATGCCATTTAGCAGTTTTAGGTTTAAAATAATTCTTCAAACAAATGTTTCTGTGTCCCATGCAAGTCTAATAATACTCTATGCATTAATACTCTTGAAAGAGTTCTAATCCGAGAGCGTTTTTTTTTTTTTTTTATGGAATGGGAATTATCTAAAAGAATTTCAAAATGTTCTCACACATCTTCTATAATACTTACTTTAATTCATGATTTGGTGTCCTCCTGTACAAAGTTCTGCTCTGATGCTTTGGAAGCTAAGCAAGAAATCTGGCAGTTTTTTGCAAGGTTCAAAGGCTTTGGGTACATGGAAGTGTACAAGTCTATTGTCAGTTTAGTTAAAGTCAAAGACAGGAATCGTCATCATCAACAATAATCATATTGGCTGTGATGGGACAAATTTTCTTAGTCATAACAAGTCATAAATACTCATGCCTGCATAGGTGAAGGTAATAAACACATAATTTAAATTGCAGTCATTTATGAAGCACTGAAAAAGATAGGGAGTTAACAAAGTCAGGCATTCCCCCTCACCCCTGCCTTGATGAGAGTAACCTGTTTACCCAAATAGTGGATAAGTTGTTTCCCAAATAATTTACTCTTAAAATATAGAGTTAGAGAAAGGTTCCTTACACTTTTTTTGTGTTATGGAGCCCACTGCCAATTAGGTAAAACCAACGGATAACTACTCAGAATAATGTTTTTAAATGCCTAAAATAAAATGGGTGAGATTTCAAAGGAAGCCAACAATTGATGAAACTAAAGATGTAAAATTTTTGCTTGTCCAAGTTCATAGACCTCTTAAAGTCTTACCCACAGACTCCAGGTTAAGAACCACTAGGATAGAGAGTGTGAGGAGAGTAAAGTAGGTCACTGTCACTAGTCAGGGGATCTGTGTTCAATTCCTGCTTTTGATGCTTATTACCTGTGTAACCTTCACAAATTAATTAATTCCCCTATCAAATGACTGAGTTGGACTAGATAGGTGGTTCTTAACCTTGGATCATGAACTTAAAAAAAAAGTAAGCTTATTTAAATATAATTGGTTTCCCATATATTTTATTTTATATAGTCTAAAGCATGATCCTGAGAAGAGGTCAGTAGAATGAACGCACTAGACTTCCTAAGGGCATTAAAATGGTTTTGAACCACTGGTCAAAATGAACTTGTAGGTTCCTCCAGCTTTTATCTTTGTCCTAAAATTTGTATGTTATTGCCATCTTGTGGTGAATAGGAGTAGCAAACCTTTCCAACCCAACTGATCAAAGAGGGATCCAGAAAGAATTCCTAATTCTATTTTTCCCCTTTAGTTCGCGAACTCTTCAATTTGATTTTTTGGATGTTCAAGTTTCTCAGACCCTGTAAGTAAATTATGAAAAAGGAGATTGCATGCAGATAAGCAAAGAATTACCAAAATATGTAAAAAGTTATTTTAGAAAATTTAAACTCATATGCAATATAAATAAACCATGTTCTCACTCCTACAGAGATAGGAAGCCAAATGTTTTTGTCACTGGATTTAAACAGCATGGGCAGAATAGTTAAAAGGAATAAGTTATACTATAGTTTCTCTTTCAGGAAATGAAATATGATTTCTTTGAGGTCAAAGGAGTGGAGAATATGTCATGGTAGTGTGTTATAGTGGAAATTAGAGGACTCTGTTTTAGCCGGGAGACCTTGGTTGAATCCTGCTGTAGATTTTTACTAGTAGTGTGATCATAGTCAAGTCACCTAATTCTTCTGCCCATTTCTTTCCTCATCTGTCCAATAATGGAATTCTATGATCTTAAAGGACCCCTCCAGTCTAAATCTATGACCCTAAGAAGCCCAGCCCTATGACTTATCACTTTTGAGATCTTAGGCAAATCAATCATCTCCCTCAACCTCAGGTTTCTTAATTAAAAAATAATGGTGTTAGTCTAGGAGGTTTGCTCCAACTTCAAATCTATAAGATGGTTTTTAAAAATAGGCAAAAAATTTAAGATGGTAAAAGAAATAGCAGTAATAGCAAAGAAGAGGTGTGAAAAAACCTGTGAAGAAAATTATTTCAAGAAAATAATTACTGAAAGGCTAAACATGTGTATTGGTTAAAGAGTTGTGATTAAAAACAGAATTTTGTGTCTAACTTTTTTAAAAATGAAACATTACAAAATCAAGTTAACTTATCTTTCAAGTTAATATGGTTGTTCAGAGGTGAAAATAAGAACCTTCCAACAAAATGACAAAATGTTCCTCATTTGACTAATAACCAGTTGCCTGAGTGACCAACAGGGGTATTCTTTCTTACTCTTAGCCATTCAGTGGAAGGGAGGAAAAGTCTAAGCTGCTCAGTGCTTTGAGATATCTGCTCCCAGCAGCATTTTATGACTTTGAACTCCCTATGGTTACCATATTCTTCCACTTTGATTTGAGGGGGAGGCAGGTCCTTCCTAAGAGGCTGAAAAGCAGTTTGATTTCCCTAGAAAATATTTCCCTTCAAATTAAAAACTTTGTCAGTGTTTCCAGGTGATTGCTATTCTTCTTGATAGAAGGGTTGGTTCTCTGTTGCTACATTTCTGACTATCATGAAATAGGTTTTTTTCACTAAGACAAGATGCTGTAAATTAGGTCCAAATAAGCATATCAGTCTCCTACCCTTTGGAATTAGGTTGACATGAGACAAGGAAAAACCATGAACATTTCTACAGTGGAACACAAAAAGTTGGTAAGCAAGCATTTATTTGAATGGCTGCTACATTATATTTGCCGGTATTACTTTATGAGAAAGAAGGAAAGAAGAGGAAGAAGAAGAGGAGGAGGAGGAAGAAGAGGAAAAAGAGGGAGAAGGAGAGGGAAAAGAAGGAAGAGAAGAAGGAGGAGAAGGAGGAGAAGAAGGAGAAGAAGGAGAAGGAGAAGAAGGAGAAGGAGAAGAAGGAGAAGGAGGAGAAGGAGAAGAAGAAGTTTTGTTCCCTGATCTTAAATTTGTAATCTGGTCATGAAAAGATTACAAGATTTTAGCCTCTCTGTGAACATAACTCAAAGCTTCTTTCCTAAGGTAAGTAAATGTGATCTTTCTCTGCCCAAATGTATGACAGGCTTTTCAGTTTTCCTTGCCCTTAGGACATTTTAACTTGTGCCTAGTATCCACCACAATGTTTTGCATGGAATAGTCACTTAACTTCATGTTCAATTGAATTGTTTCATTTTAATTTACAATTCAACATAATGTATACGTATGTGACCTAGTAGTTCAAATAACTTTCCTAAGACACAGGTCTGATCATGCCAATACCCTCTTCAAAAAGTTCCCTATTGACTCTGGGTTAAAATCCAAATTCTACTATTTGACATTTAAAGCCCTTCACATTCTGGCCCCAACCCATCTTTCCAAGTTTACTGCAAATTATTCCCTATCATGCTGTGTTCTAGCCAAATTGAACTTCTTGCTATTCTTTTAAAAAAATTTACCATCTCCTACCTCCATGCCTTTGTCCTCTCCCTGTTTGATTTTTTTTATTCCTTTTTCCCCTAAATAAAGGGGCCATCCCTTAGTTCACTTGTGAGTGCACAAAAAGACCTTAGCCTAAAAGGGCCAGGGTGTCTCACTGTATCCTGGCTCTTCTCCCGTCATCCTGATGAATATTTGGTCATATGAATATCTGACTCTGGAGGAGAAAGTTAGGGCAGTGACCTTCCACATCCCTCCCTCACTCAAATCAAAGTCAACTGCAAGCCATGTCATCATTTCTTTGATGCCATGGTCTTCTTTGAAAATGAAGGACAAACACAACAACAACCTTTGCACAGGACCACCTCTATTATGCCATTATGATAATGCCATGCCTCTTTTCCTCTGTTTCATGAAATCCAAAGTCGAGCTTATTTTACTTCTGACATGAAAACTTTCCTAAATCTTCAGCTGAGAGTGCCACTGAAATTACCTGACATTTATATCTATCTAGACATATTGCTTCCTCTGATATAATATAAATTGAGGGCAAGAGCAATGTCATTTTAATTTTTTTTAGTATCTAGTGGCTAGCACACAGTAAATACTTAATAAGTGCTTACTAATTAGAGAAAAATACTGCAGAGATTCATTGAAGATTATGCAACATAAGTACATCAAGTATGTCAAGAAACATTAATGGTGGTAATATTCCACCACAGAGAAATTAGATTACTTCTAAGAATCTATGATCTCAGTAGCATAGCACTCCTTTCTCTGATGCTGATCATAACATGAGTGTGCTTTCTTAACCCTCTCTGTGTTTCTCTTAGATCTTTTTTTGTTTCTTTTTAAAAATATCTTAATTTTTTTTTCTTTTCAGTCTTCCACAGGGTATCCATAGAATGCTCTACAATCTTTTCTTAGGTTATATTATTGGGATACTCATGCATCATTTTGATTGTCTATTTTTTATCTCTCCTGCTTGCAACATCATTAGCTTCTCTCCTTAAATGATTATCCTTGTTTTAGATGATACCTACATTTAAAGTTTTATTTAAAATTAGTCTTTGATAGTACTGTCTGGTTTAAATCTAAATCTCATTTTTAAGAGAGAAAAATAATTAGGTTAGGTAACTTGGCTAACTTATATACTCATCTCCCCACTTCCTTTTATGGTCCATCAAGCCTGTCTTATGTGCCTTCCTTGAAACCTCTAGAACAGTGGTTCTCAACCTTCCCAATACCATGACCCTTTAATATAGTTCCTCATGTTGTGGTGACCCCCAACCACAAAATTATTTTTGTTGCTACTTCATAACTGTAATTTTGCTACTGTTATGAATTGTAATGTAAATATCTGATATGCAGGATGTATTTTCATTGTTACAAATTGAACATAACTGACAGGTTGATAACCACTGCTATAGAACCTGAAAACAAATTGATTTTTTTCTTATATGATAAACATGTAGTCCAAGGATTATCTATAATCTTAGAAAAATCTTCTAACATCTCTATAATCCAGGGGAATTTTTTTGAATCTTCTTGGTTCTCATTAATACAACATTTCTTTTTGCAGCCAAAGTTGTTGGGTTACAATAAACAATTATTTCTTTATTTGATTCATATCCTTCTAAGCCATTATTTGGGTCAGGTCATATTTCCACAGTGAGGGTGTGGTATCTTCTCAGAATCACCTGGGTTAATTGTCTATTATTTCTTTCACTCTGTTTACAAGGAAATCCAAATAACTCTACCATGGGCAATGACATATTTAAGGGTTCCAACTAATCTCTGAGAGTAGTTTATAAGATGAAAACAGTCTTTCAACATATGATATGGAGTAATTTTTCATCATTCTGCTAACTTGTGCCTTTTCTGAACACCAAATTTTCCCATCAAAGCATCATTTTGCTTGATAGTGAATTTTGACATTCTCCCACTGTTTTTTGTCAGATCTTCTCAACTGAACCCATAGCTAGTTGATGTGTTTTCTTTAACTCTGACCTGAGAGATTTAAAAATTGTGAGTATCTTTATCTTCTCCATCTTCTGAGCCTCCAAAGCACAATCATGTTGGTAAATGTGGCTCTGACAAATGTAGATCTGACAAAGATAAGCAACTATATTGTATTACTTAGGCATCCTTTCTGGTAGGATACCCCATAAATTCTGGTAAATCATATGTTGGTTTATGATATGTTGACATATGTTTTGATTTGTGTGTTCCTAACATGTTCATCTGTGTGTTATTGAAATACTTGAGATGTGAATTCCTTTGGGTATAGAAATGTATCACTGATAACTCCTTTACATTCTTATATTTCCTTAGGAGACTTACTATCGACATTTCTACCTGTATTAGAAAATTTTTTTAAAGGAATCTATACAGTAAGAATGACTTCTCCCATTATAATTTAGCAACCATGGTTGATTCTTGGTTGGGTATACTTGTACATATCTAATGAGATGATCAGTTGTCACTAAGGTATAAATAACATATTTACTTATCTTCTTCCAGTTATGAAAAGTCAACCAATATACGCAAGTTCAAGAGTTTTGCTAGTATTTATATTCTCCAAATAGGTAATATGAGATAGTAGCACTTTTCTATGAACACCTCATAAGGAAAGCTCACATGTCTTCATGACATGTAGTATAATTTTAGGCCTAGTCTCAGATCCAGTTTACTCTTTCCATGTACCTATATCCTTCCTTTCATTCTCCAGGCTGCATGCCTTGAAATCACAAAACCAAATGAGCTTTACTATATATATATATATATATATATCCCCCAATTCTCCATCATCCTAGAAAGATCCTCCAGAATCCCCATCATCCCAGAGATATCTTTATAAACCTTCTTGGGTCTCAGCGACATAGGACTTGTTATTATACAGATCTCATAAATAAATGCTGGTTTTAAACTTTTGGGACTTGAGTTTCTAAAAGGAAGCTGAAGTATTATAGTTTTTTTTTTTCTTGCTACTATGTTTTTAGGAACCCATCCAAAGATAAATATCAATTGTTACAGAGGAAAATTGTCATATGTTTTATTAAGATACACTTAGTAATTTCTTATAAGAATTTCAATTTAGTTATTTTATCTATTGCTATACTTAACTTTGGAAGAGTGAACATAATCAGTGAAGCAAAATGTAGCAGAAACTGTATCATGGTGCAATGAAAAGCATGTTGGATTATGTGCTTGATGTTCAACTCTCATCTTTGCCTCTTATGACCTAGATGACCTTAGGTGATGACCATTCTGGGTCTCAGCTTCCCCTTTGGTCTAATAAGGAAATGATACTAGATGATCTATAAGGTCCCTTCCAGCAATATGTATGTGTGTGTGTGTGTGGGGGGGGGTTATTCCTGTTACATCTTGATTTATTTATCAGTATTGAAGGAATTTATATGCATACTTTTCCATTCAACTAGATGATATGTGCCACTTTGTGTGTCTTTCTATGCATCTAAATGTTATAGTTCACTTTCTTACTAAGTAAATCAGTTAAATTTTGTAGACAATTGTGACCAAGTTAGATAATTAGTTTTCACGTGTCTCTGTCCATTTTGTCATATGATAATATATTAGATACACATTATATAGTATAAGACCTCTACAAAAGCTGCTTTGAGCTTCTGTGATAAAGCATTTGCCTACATGAGTGTTTCCTACTCTGCTCCATGTGTAGCAAAAGCTATTTGATAATGTTACCCTGGTTAATCTTTCCATTGTGGGAAGAAAGTTGTGCTAATAATATTGGAATGTTGTTTTGGCTAATGTTTTTTTAAAAGGAAAGAAAGAAAAGGCAGCTATTCAGAAATGCAAAAAAGAACCATGCTTGGGAAAAACACTGCAGAAACCAAACCGACATTTTTGCTTGCCTTGACTTAGGAAGCTTGGTTATATATAAAGGAAATGGTAGCGGGAAAGAATATTGGAACAGAAATTCTGAATGCATGGGAGCCATCCCTTTTTTCCAATGTAAATTACCTTCTCACTCTTTGTGTGTGCAAAAAGAAAAGTTGTGGACCTTTGGAAAACTCCTTTATACCTTTTTTTTGGAACAAAAAAGATCTAATATCAGGTAATTAGCCATCCTGCACAAAAGAATTGCTAGTGCCATTATTTCAATAGTACAACTTGTTGATGTTCCTTATTAAAATAACCTCCAGCACGCTACCCTACCAAGTAAGAAACAGGGAAAGTGAAAGCTTAACATTATCTGAAGATCTTAAAGACTGAAATTTCAATGTAGTTTCAGTGATGGCTAGAGGTTGGAATGGTGACACTCTCCATCATTATAGCAATTGGGAATAGGCCTATGATTTCACTGGAATAAGTAACTCCCAGATAAGGAAATTCCTTCTATCACTGTAAGTGAGCACCTTTTCTGTAACTTACAGAATTAGAGGGTTACCTAGAGAACTTAAAAGTTAAGTGAATTGACCATGGTCACACAGCTAGTATGTAACAAAATGCAGAACTTGAATAAGGATAATATAAAGTGAGAAAGATCTATCATTGGACGTAAAGTGGTCTTGGTTGTAGGATATGGAAGAATAGCAAATAGTTATGGATATGATAGTCATGTTATATAATTTATAATGCTTTTATAAGTTTATGATAAACATGAATCATAATGTAATTTGAAAACCAAGAATTAGTTCATTAAGAAGAGAGGGTTTTTCCTTTCCTTTTTGTTTCTCAAAAATCACTGCATGTATTCAAAGACATAAGCCAAAAAGTACATGAGAGTTGTCTCAGGGTCATAAATATATTTCTTTAAAAAATGATGTAAATGCCTTTGAACTATAGAAAAGTCCTGGTATGATTTGGCCATCCAATGGCCAAACTTAATGCAGTGTTTACTTAAAGAGTGCAATGAGGAATATTCTAAACTGTAGCAGCAGACTATACTATATTATTATAATGAACAACATAAATGGAAAATTGCTTATGGCCCTTCTGTAAGTTTTTGCTTGGCAAGAAGGTAAAAGGATAAGGAGTTTTCAAATAGATAGAGACTGAAAGAGAATGAAGCATCTTACAAGTGTATAATGCACTGATTAAGAGACAGAAAATTTTAAAAGAGAGATATTCTTCCACTAGGATTTAAGTTCTTTTGAGGTAAGAACTGGTTTTATCTCCATCATCTGCTAAAGTTGCTAGTACAGAATGGGTACTTATTGGGTGTTTCTGAATGGAAAACTGTGAGAAAATACTCAATGAAAAGAAGCATGGGAAAATACTGGATCACCAATCAAACTTATGCTACATGGATGATTACCATATGTTATCAGAAAATGCCAAATTTTCAGATAAATTATCTCAATTATTTTGGAAAGATTATACTTTTTATGGAAGAGAGATTAGAGGTCTATGATGCTGTATATCCCCACCTGTTGAATATAGAGTGAGGAACAGATAGAGCTGGTTATATTTTGAATGGCTATAAAGTAAAGGAGATGAGGTTTTACAATCTTACTCTGTAAAAATAAGGGTGACAAACTGAGAAAAACAATAGGAGCTTTGTAGTTAATGAATTTATAGTGGTAAACTGAGGTTTCATGAGGATTCATATTAAAATTGGTAAGCATATGTACTATTACTCTACATTACAAATTTGTAATAATTTTAAAATGCTATTTGTAATCCTATAAATACCTTAAAAGTATTACTCATTAAAAACGAAAACCAAACCAAACCAAACCAGGAGTGGATATTCTAATGCGCTGCTAAATATAGGGCATTCCCTTTTTAAGTGTATTAGAAGAAAACAGGTAAACTTTAACAAGAGATATTCCATCATTTATCACATCTACAATCACACAATTACTGAAAGGTAAAGAAAGCATATTCTACTGTCTCATATACTTATTGTTTTTATTAGATTTTAAATTTGTTTTGATAGATCAAAATGTTGCCTTTAAAGCTATCCTGAAGTGATGTCTCCTGTATTTGCCAAAAATAATGTAAGATTGCATGCAAGATATAAGCTTCAGGGCAAAGATGTTTGCAATTGTTATGTAAGAGGTAAAGGACAGAATCAGGGTTTCATAGGATTTCCTTATAAATGGCAACTTCTTTCCAGTGTTCTTGTTTACAGGCAGCATTGTACTCATTCCAAGCCCTAGAATGTTACTGGGTCAGCTTAATGAACTCTGTCCCTCAAAAGACTTTGCCATATCTATCTGACAGTTAAAACCAAGTGGATCAAGCATTCCTGTTAGGTACAGTGTGGTTGGGTAGCCAACCTATAAGGCTTACTTATTTTTATACATATCTTACATATAAATTGTAGATAGATAGTAATCTGAGACCTAGTATTGAACAGGATGAGAAGAGGCGGCTAGATTGTCATTGGAAAACTGCACAATGACCTCATGTATTCCTGAGACAAAAACCCTTTTTTTAATACTAGTATACTTCCAGTAATGATATTTGGCTGTGAGGCGTGAAATACTTCAGTCCCCAAATAACTGAAGGTTGACAGTCACCCAAAGGGCAATGAGGAGCTACATTTCAGGCACAAACAGCCCCAGGAGAAGCATTGCATTGAAACAATATGAAACAACAAATTAAGTGATTTGGACCCTTTTCTTGTTTACTTGATGCAGATGTAAATTGGAATACATTCATCTGCCTGGAGGTTGGTGAATTTTTGTCAGCAATGTCAACAATAAGGAATAACCTTAAACAGCAGATGCACCTTTTGGCTAATTGTTTTGATGATCTTATTAATACCATTTTAAATTTTTTATTTATGGAGTAAAACAAGTATTTGCATAAAATAGCACAATTTAAAATAGATTATTGCACATGAAACTAAACTACAATGTACAATTTGCTATTACTTTTAAATATACAAAGTTATCATGTCAATTTCTTTTTTCCATTTTTTCCCCTGCCACCCCTCCCATGGCCTAGAGATGGCCAGCATTAAACATAAATAGTTTTGTGTATATATGTGTGTGTACATGTATGTATATATGTATACACTCACATATATACATGTAAAATTATATATATATATATATATATATATACTTCTATTTATCTGTTCTTTCTCTGATTGAAGATAGCAACTTTCTTCATATGTCCTTTAGAATTAATTTGGGTGTTTTTAATAGTCAAAATAACTTATTCACTCAAAGTTCTCCTTAAAACAATATTGCTGTTACTTCTGGTTCTGCTCATTTTGCTTTTCATTATTTTTCACAAATTTTTGCATATTTCCCTATGATGACTGAGCTCATCATTTCTTATAGCACAGAAATAATCGATCACAATTACATACTACAACTTACTCAGCCAGTCCCCAGTTGATGGGCATTCCTGCAATTTCCAGTTCTTTGCCACCACAAAGGGAGCTGCTATACACATTTTAGAACATATAAGTTCTTTTCTCTTTTACTTAATTATCTTAGGAAATAGACCTAGAAGTGGTGTTGCTGGCTCAAGGGGTATAGGCAGTTTAGTAACTCTTTGTGCATAATTCTAGATTACTCTCCAAAATGGTTAAGTTCATTCATAGTTACATTAGAAACTGTATAAACAAAATTATAGAAAGTTTTTTACACAAATAAAATCAAATTTAAACAATTGAAAAATATTTATTGTTTATGGGTAGGCATAGTCAATATAATAAAAATGATAATATTACCCAAACTAATTTACATATTCAATATTATCCCAATTAAATTATCAAAAACATTTTACTGAATTAGAAAAAATAATAACAAAATTCATTGGAAGAATAAAAAGTCACGAATATCAAAGGAAATAATGAAAAAATGTAAAGGAAGGAGGTTTAGCAGTATCAGATCTTACACTATAAGGCAATATTTATCAAAAATATTTGATACTGGCTAAGAAATTGAAAAGCAGACCAATGGAATACAATAGACATACAATTTACAGCAGAAAATACATATATATATAAGATATCCTTGTATTTGACAAGTATAAAGACTTAAGGTTTTGGGATGAGTTCAAAAAATTTTGGGGAAAACTAGAAAGCAGTATGGCAGAAATTGGGCATAGACCTATATCTTACAGCATATGTCAAGATAAAGTCAAAACAGATACATGGATTAGAGAGATATTACAAGAAAAATAGAAGAAAGTGGAACATATTAGTTACCAGACGTATGGATAATTGAACATTTTATGAATAAACAAGAGAAACAGAGCAAAATTAGATGTACAGTGGATAATTTTGATTACATTAAATTAAAAAGGTTTTGTACAAATAAAGCATGTAGCCAAGATCTGAAGGAAAGAAGAAAATTGAGAGAAACGCTATAGACAGTTTACCAGATAAAGGTTTCATATCTCAAATATAATAAAGACTTTTGTAAAATCTCTAAGAACACAAGTCATTTTCCAAGTGATGAATAGTCAAAGGACATAAACAGAAAGTTTTCCAATGAAGAAATAAAAATGGTTTATAGTCATATGAAAAAATGCTCTAAATCATTGTTAATTAGAGGGATTCAGATTAATACCTTTTGTTTTGCATGTCTTGGTCATATCCTGAAGTAATACTCTCCCCGCATTGAACTTACCTTAGTAACAAAGAAAAACAGTGAAACAAAACTGATCTATCAATGACAGTTTCTGACAGTTTGCACAATACTCTATCTACCATGATCCCCTTTCTTTCTAAAAAGAAAATGGAAATATGTTTCATTGCCTGTCCTCTGGTAACGAAATGCTTTAATGGGCTACTTCTCCTTTAAGAAGCAATTAGGTCTCATTTCTACCAGAGCTAAAATAGTTGCATTTAGGAGGAACTCTCCCTAATTCATATAGGAAAACCTAAATCACAGGCAAATAAAATTAGGTATTTAGGGTTAGCAAAAATTTTAATTTTTAAATTTAAATGACCTCTTGTTGAGCATGTTAGGGAATTTTTATTCAAATAATATGCTGGATGGCCTCCAAGGATCCTTCTTAACACTATAGATTTCGTGATTTAGGGTCACATCTTATAGCTAATCCATCTAAGATATATTTTAGCTTGTAATCAGAAGTTTTAAATGATATAATAAGTATAAAGTGCCTGGAACATAATAGCAGCCTAATAAATGCTTATTTGCTTCCCCCATGAAGAGCATATTAAGGTTATTTTATGAACAAAATATTAGTTAATAATATCTGGACTGATTTTTGTTTTCAAGATGAATTATTTTCTGTAAAAAACAGGGGCCTGACATATCAAGATACAATATTTTTGAGGAAATTTTTTGGTGAAACACTATGGGACACAGTGGGTATGAGAATTGGAGTCAAGAAGACGTGACTTGAAATCTCATCTCAAATATTTACTAACTCTGTAACCTTGGAAAATTCATTTAACCTGTGTTTCTCTTTTTTTTTTCTTCATCTGTATAACAGGGATAATAACAGTACCTACCTCAGAGTAGCTGTCAGGATCAAATGAGACAATGTACTGAGCAGCTCTGCAAAACCTAAATAAAAAGTAATGATGATGGTGATGATGATGATGATGATTATGATGATGGTGATGATGATGGTGATGGTGATGGTGATGATGATGATGATGATGGTGATGATGATGGTGATGATGGTGATGATGATGATGATGATGATGATGATGATGGTGATGATGATGATGGTGGTGATGATGATGGTGATGATGATGATGGTGATGATGATGGTGATGATGGTGATGATGATGGTGATGATGATGATGATGGTGATGATGATGATGGTGGTGATGATGATGGTGATGATGATGGTGATGATGGTGATGATGATGATGTTTTTATCTAGTCCTGCTGCCTATGTTGGTAGTGAAATGAATTGGCTCCATCTGGACAACACTCTTAAACTCATTAGAGAATTATAACTTGGGATCATTCACATTTGGGGAATGAAAAAATATGAGTTTTCTCCTAACCAACAACATAGAATATTGTACCATGAATATATACTTAATTTTGAAATTTGCCTTAAATCTCTTTGAACATAGGTGTTATGTTGATTGAAAATAAAATCATTTTTTTTCCCCTTATGTTGACTTGTGTTGTCATATGTGGATGAAAGTCTCCATTCTCTGTTTCTAATGGATTCAGCATTTAGGAAATTATGTTATTTGTTGCTACTTTGTAGGAATGACTGTAGGACTATTATGTGATCCAAATACTTGGAATTCTGTCTTCTTCATAGTTTTATTATGTAATTGATCATTTCATTAAAAAAACCCTCTGTTATTGTGGAACAATGAGAGGCAATGTAATGGAGAGACAGCTGAACTCTGAGCTCTGAAGACCTAAGGTCAAGTCTCTCCTCTGGCACATAGTGGGTTTGTGACCATGGACAAATCACTTAACCTCTTAGAACCTTAGGAAATTTTCTACTGCTATACATTTCAAAGATGGTGTACCTTTCACTGGTAGAAGGAGTTTCCTCCACAGGGAGCCCCTTACACCACTCAAATCACAGATCCAATATCCAATTATATTTTAGAAAAACTTTTCCATATCTGTCCTCCTTTCTCCTTAACTCTATCTCCCACCCCCATCCACAGACACAGTTTATAAATCTAAGTATGATTTTTTAAGTGTGCATTCATTTTAATCTGGAAAGGAATCAAAAAAGTAATATTGAATGGTATCTTACCATTCATGTTTTCAAGTAATTAACAAATGGAACAGGGTCCCATATAAATCCCTAAGGCACACAGCTAAACACTTCCTACCAAATTGACATTGAATCATTATTTCTGGGATTAGTCATTCAAGTAAGCCTAAAAATTATACAAAATTATTTCTATAAGACATGAATTAAAATGGAAGTAAGGTTATACATGAGGAACAGGAGAAGTAGATACTTAGGAATCATGGGATCTAATTATTCAACTAATTACTTGGCACTAGGTTTCAAAAATTGAAGCACTTCAACTTTATTTGAACAAATGGTAAATTACACAATTGTGAGGAAGATATACCACCAGTGATAATCTCTCTTTTGGGTTGTTGGCTTTTTTTTGGATGGTTTTCAGGGAATATATAGGTTAATTACAGATTTTCTTTAGTCAACTTGACTAAACTTGAAATAGCAAAGAAAGAAAATTAATATAAAATACAATAATCAGACAAGAAAATAACAAGACTTAGTCTAGGGACAATCTGGGAAAACTTCCTGGTAAGTGATTAATTGAGATGAATCTTGAAGGAAGGTGGATCCACAGACATGGATTGTTAAAAGGGAATAGAGGGGAATGAGCAAAGGAATAAATTTTCTATGAGATCTAGTTGGCATCTCATAGGATTAATTTAAAAGGTGAAAGGGATCTCAGAAATCCAATCTTTTCACTGTACAGATATAGAAATTAATATCTAGGAAGGTTAAGAGACTTCCTCAGGGAGGTTAAGGCGCTTACCTAATTAGGGTCACATAATTAATATCAGAGGTTGGAATTGAACCATCAGACTATGAGTTCCTTGAGACCAGAAACTATCTTTTGTCCTTCTTTGCATAGTACAGTGCCTGGCACATAGTAGGCACTTAAATAAATGTTTGCTGAGATCCTCCAGAGCCAGTGTTAATTGTTTAAGGATGGTTATTCTGATAGATTTTGAGACATTGAACTACTTTTGGCCTGCTTCCCTCTCTCCCATTCTCTTTTTCCTTCAGTGGCCACTTGACACATAAGTTAGGGTATCCTTTGCAAAAGAATGGATGGAGAAAGATTATTGGAAATCTTTGAGGAAATGTTTAAGAAGACCAATCTAGACTTGGCATAGTGAACTTAATATTATATATGGCTAGATAGATAGATAGATAGAAGCTTTGGAGGGCATAGAATGATCACTAACGATCACTCACGTTGAGGAAGTTTTGATCTAATTGGAGAGATAAGACAATCTGAGAAGCTTAAATGGCCAATACAGCATCAATTGTAAAGCAATATGTAAATGAGAGAATAAAATGAGGACAATACATATATTCCTGTACATCTAAAAAGATGTACAAGAATAAGATGGAAGTGGGGGGCCTGAGAAGTGGTGAGTGATAAGCTCCTGGAATGCTTGGCCTACTGATTAACATTACTTGTTTTAAGGACTTTTGGATATGTATACAATGCAAAACCTGGTTAAAAATTGGAATCTGATTCTTTGCATTCCATGCACAAATGAAAACATATAAACCTCTTGTTATATTCCATTCCCTTCATATATGTTTTTCTCATTACTGTTTTTCTTGCATTTTATTCAGGGCTCTTTAAGGACCCAAAAGAGATTTAAGGCCAACCAGATAAAAAGATGGCAAGAACCAACAATTTTAAATACTTCACCAGAAAATCTCTTGCATTTACTGAAGAATGTACTGCTACCAGAAAAAGTGAGGAGGAAGAAGAAGGAGTAGGGCCAAACAGTGACTTGGAAGCCGGTAAACAGCTGCCATTTTTTTATGGCGATGTTACTCCAGACATGGTATCAGAGGCCCTGGAAGACCTGGATCCATACTATCTGGAAAAAAATGTGAGCATTTCCTATAGGAACAGGGAGAATGTTTCTATTTTACCCTCCAATGAATGAAAACACTTGAATTGGGATATAAAAAGGCTTGATGAATAAGTAGACTGAGTAAAATTTTAAATATTGAACTCTCAAAGATGTCTTCTTATGTTTAATCCAAGTTTATTCTGTCACTGATATCTGGATTCTTTTATTTTTAAGTGATAAATAAATATGATGTGGTACCCAATAGAATGCAAATTTCTGGGGTCTGGAACTGTTTAATTTTTGCCTTTTTATAACTAGTCCTTAACACAATGCTTGGCACATACCATGTGCTTAATAAATGTTTATCAAATTGAGTTACTCTTATGTATATTCAGTAAGTATTTGATATATGCTGATCTAACACTAATGACTGATCATTCAGCAATAAACCAATCAACCTGAATTTATTGAGTTTCTACTCAGTGACACATAATGTGCTAGATATTCTAGTGCATTAAAAATAAAAAGTAGACATGGCTTCTGCCATCAAGAAACTAGGTGAATTATTTACAAGTGGACTAAGAGGGAGGATTAGAACAGAAATCAGTATTCTACCATGTAAAAATATGAATATTTGACATTAATATAGTATTTTAAATTTTAAACATTTAATGCATATATTACTTATATACACTGAAATCCATGAAATCCATGAAGACCTTTTGAGGTAGGCATGCTATTTTGACTGATATTGATCATGTCAAACTATTGAGTCATGGATATTTCAACAAAAGCAAACCTCATATATATGGAGACTTTTGTGAAAAAAGACTCATCTCCATTTAGTATTTGAACTTTAAAATTTTTTTAAACTTAAATACAAAACTTAGATTATTCCTACTGGATTTTGTCGCATTAGATTTGGTTCACTGTTTAATCTTGTTGAGATGTTTTTTGGATCATGATATTATCATCTGATGAATTAACTCTTCCAGTTTTGTATCATCTGCTAATTTCACAAATGTCCTCCATTATAAATGTCCTCTCATCCAACTCATTGGTAAGTTTTTTAAAAAGATATGACCAAGAAAAAAGACCTAAGGCATCCTACTAGAGATGTTTCTACAATGTGACATTATTTCTTTAGCTCCTTTGAGTACAAATGCATCTAACTGTATCATTATCCACTCCATATATATACACCCAGATATTTTGTTCACAGACAAGGTCAAGTACATTTGACCAACATTGATGCTTTTTGAATATATATACAATGTTACCATGATGTAATAATTTCACTATATCAAATGAGAAAAAAATGTGATTAGTATGGTTCCTAGAAATTACTCAATTCCATTCCAGAACAAAATATTCATAGGAATTCATTCCAGAATTTTGCCTAGCATCGAAGGTACTCATCAAAATAAAGTTCATCATCATCATCATCCTCATCCTCACTAGCATATATATAGTACTTTAAGGTTTGCAAAGTGATTTACATAGTATCTCATTTGATCCTCACAACAACTCATTTTATAGATGAGAAAACTGAGACTGAGAGATGTTAGGTGATTTGCCCAAGGTCATATGGTTAGTAAGTGTTTGAGACAAAATTTGAATTCAGATCTTCCAGAGACACCTATCTGCAAATCAGTGTAATATTTGTGATCTTTTTTCTTCCTTCAGTCTACACATTTCTTTATATTCCATATGACTGCTTAATAGTATCATTGATAGAATGCAATCCTCAAATCCAAAAAGTTCTTGGTTCAATATCTATTTCTAATGCTTACTGCTATGTCAACCTTAGCAAATCCCTTAACCCCTCAGTAGTCTAGTCTAGACAACTCTTTAAGACTATAAGTGGCAGGGAAAAATTCAACCTGAATATGTGGGAAGTATTTCCTTATCAGGAAGGGAGTTTCCTATATCAATGGGGGCACAAGTTTGCCAACTGTCCCTATCTTTATGTGAAATACATTGTACTAGGCATACAATGAGACAAAGACAATATAAGACTTAGATCCTAGCTCTGAAAAAGCTTACAGCTTAATAGAGAATAGAAAGTATGCAAACACATAAGTGATACAAGGAAGAATATGAGTAGTGAAAAGGAAAGACACAAATAAATTATAATGAAAAGTATGAGGAGGGATTGTACTTTCAATTTGGGGAAATCTGACATGACTTTGTGGAAGAAGTGACACTTGAGCCAGATCTTGAAAAAAAAAAAATCTTGAAGAGATTTTGATAAGCAAACAGTGGGGTTTCATTCCAGGCACGGGGTAGTAGATACTACCTTCACTGGTACAAACTGCAGTCTATCTGCTATTCTCATCTTATGCAATACTTTTCCCATTTTCTTCATCAAATCCTCCATTAAAGGTCAAGCCAATGCAATGGACGTCTTCCCCTAGATTTCTTTATATTTCTTGGCTAACATGCTATCTGTTAACTCACTGGGCAATAAGATGCTTAGAATTCAAGGCCTAGCCTAGTTAAATTCAAGGAGTGTAATTACCAGGTTTCCTACAGGATAATGATTATTTTGGCCAGAGCAGTTCATGAAGATGGCTTAATGATAGGGATAGTAGTTGAACTCCACATCAGTGGAGAGAGTTCCTACACAGATCCTTCACGTCAAGTATTTAGGCATTGCCCCATGTAGGTCCAATGTTTAGATCAGAGCTCTCTTTTGGGCTCTGCCACTACTAGCTATGTGGCATCAAGAGTTATTTTTGCTTCTCAGCCTTACTTTCTTCATCTATTAAGTGAGATGACTAAATGTTCTCAACTACTTTTAACCTTTTACAACCCTGTATTTGAACAGTATCATAAAATTACAAGATCCACATATGTAACCAGAAGACATGAATTGCATACAACACAATATTTATATAACCACACATGTAAACACATGTATGTAACATAATTCTATAACACGTACAGGTGTACATCATGTTCTGCATTTGTATATATTATTATACATTGTAATATATGTCATATGTAGGTAATATAATATCATTTATATATAGTATAAATAATATTATTTATCCTGAGGAGTAATGTAAGTCAATAACAATGAATGTCAATTAAATATCTGTAAAATGAGAATATTTTCTCACTGTATTTTTATTTCTTCCTCCAGACTTTCATAGTGTTGAATAAAAGAAAAAACATTTTCCGGTTCAATGCCTCCCCTGCATTATACATTTTAACTCCTTTCAATATTATTAGAAGACTGTCCATTAAGATTCTGGTAAATTGATATCCTTTATTAGCAGTTATTTTCTTAAAAGCAAAATAAAGTTAAGGGAATACAATTGTTTCAGAATTCTTATGTATTTTTTTATTCCTTTCTGATATTAGTCTCTGATGGAAGTCCATTAACTTGCTTTTAATTAAGTGGAAAAAGAAATACACTTATCTGAAGAATAATCATGTTAGTTACCCTCATTTGATGATAACATTTCAAATATTTGTTTCACTTTGCAAAGCTGTGCAAAGTAGAGGGAAAAATGACTTTTTGAAAGTAATTTGACAGTTATTTTATAGTAAGAAGTTGTATATTATCAACATTTAGATAATTATCCTGATCACATATATAGGAAATCTTTAACATGATTTATCATCTTAGATTCCTTGATTCTCACCTACCTTATTCAACATGTTCCTGATGGGCACTTTTCTGCTCAACTGTACATTTCTGACAAACCTTAACCCTCCAGACTGGATACATTATTTTGAGTAAGTTAACAAAAATAGCTTTAAAGTAGATTTTAATTAGAACGTACATTTTTTCCCATATTGAATAAAAAAGTAATGGATTTTTTAAATCTGTTTTGTGTAGTTTTCTTTCCCCCAGGGATACTTATACTCATCCTCTCTTGAGCAATTCTAGCATTGGGATAATTTTTTTTTTAATTAGTCAACTCTCAGGAAAGCATTAGACTCTCCCACAGCTTTCTGGGAAAGAGAATTCCTCAGAAGCTCCTCTTTGCCACTTGTTCCCAAATTAGTCTTGACAGCTAACCAAAATTTGACTAGGTTAGCAGGTATTTCATCTTGGAAATTAGTTGGCTATTAATGATGTTATGTATCTTTGCCAACTTTTTTTTTCAAGTCATAATTTTGGAAACCCTAATGGTAGCAGCCAAGGCATTTCTGTCTCTAGATTCCCTGACCTTGAAGCTCCATAAGCATTTTCTTGTTTTGTAAGGTGGATTTATTCTATCCCTTGCTTTGAAGTAAGAACATGGCTAATTCCAAGACCGTCACTTAAAAATTCTGCCTTTGTTCTTTATAAGAGACCTATCTGGTATATAGATTTACACAGATTTTCAAAGATTTCTTTTATGACTATTAATGTGTGATTCTTCTATCTAATGTGGATAATTGCCTTCAGGTTCTTTTTCATTGGACTATATACTTTTGAAATCCTTATAAAAATCCTTGCAAGAGGCTTCTGTATAGGGCCATTCACATTTCTTCGTGATCCTTGGAACTGGTTTGATGTCCATATTCTTGCCTATGCGTAAGTATTTTCATATTTTTTTCTTAAAATTGAAAACTAGTAACAGTTTTACAAACAAATAATTTTAAGAAAATTTTAAACCTAAAGGATAACTCATGAATCATATTCATTTGTATCTAAATCTGGAATTTTACATATTATAGATTTCTTTTAATGGACCCCAAGTACTGTATATTTGCTCTTTCTTTCCATCCTCAAAATGTAACTATAGATAAAGGGTGCATGATTTTATTTCCTTTTTAAAGCTAGGGGAATTCATGTAAAAATGACTCTGCATTGTCCAAACTGACCTAAGGAAATGAGTAGAATTCATTTAGGAATTGAAACAGAGCCCTTGATTCTCAGAGTCTTTCATTCTTAGTCAAATGTTACTTTTACTGGCTTATATTATTTCAGTATTTACAAATGTTTTTAAAAATAAGGATTAAATCATCTACCAAAAGCAATCTTTAGATTCCTACCCTAAATCTTTTAACTATGCATTAGGTAGGTTTTAAATTCCTATATCAACAAACACGTATTAATATGTCTACTATTTTCCAGGCATTGTCAACACTAAGACCACAAAGACAAAAATAAAATAGTACCTGCCCTCAAGGAGTTTACATTCTAACAAGGGATATTTATTAAGCTCTTCCTTTTTTATTTCTAAATGAAATGTTGCTTAACAGTGTTTTAACTGAAGACATATTTCCAGGTTTTCTTGTCAAAATATTTGCTTTTACATCAAAATATTTAGTGTTTCTATATGATACACAAAAAACTCAATGGAGGGTGTGAATTTTTCAAAATGTAATATATTTACCCAAGCTATAGTAGGAAATACAGACTCCTAGTTCCGAGTGTATTTTCACAGACAATATGTTCGTGTGGGAAATTAAGAATATCTATATTGCTTCCCCTATTTTAGGATGTCATAGCTAATTTTATTAGCGTATAGAATTTATAGGTATAAGATTATCATGTTCACCGCTCTGATTACATAAACAAGAGTTTCGGAGAGGTGGTTGCTCATCCAAAGTCATACAGATAATAAATGCAAAGACAGAATTTGAACATATTCTAAAAATAGAAACTCAGTTTTCTGCACTACGCCACATGGTCATTTGAAAATTCCAAATGAATCTTACTTGTATACCATATGGTTTAAATACTAAACTTCTAAATTGTGCCTGGAGAAAAGCAGCAATGACTTTTACAGGGGAGAGAGAAAAGGAGACTTCCAGGCGATTTTAAGAAAATTTCAGAAATGTGATATTTTTCCTCAAGTATTTGATGGGTTCTCATGGAAAAGAAGAATTCGACTGATTAAATGTATAAAGTTGATTGTAAATTTGAGGGCTATATTATTACTAATCAGAGATGGCACCAGGGATTCTTGTTTCATTGGACAAGTTGGTCTCTGAAATCCCTTCCAGTTTTCATATTCTTTGATTTCTTTCTATTAAAATCATTTTCTTGTTGATAACAGATTTCTACTACATACAGAAGATAGCCTTTGACTACAATTTTCCTAAGTTTAAAAAAAGCATTGCTAAATATCAATAAAAACTGAAAAATAATGTCATAGATTTCTTTGAAATCTGTCTGAATTTTTAATAATTCTAATTTAACTCTACAGGTATCTGAGCATGTTTGTAAACCTAGGCAGTGTTTCAGCTCTTGGAATTTTCTCATTTTTGAGAGTTTTGAAAGCTGTTTCTCTAACCACAGGTAAGATGTGATTTGCATAGTCTTTAGGATCATTGCCTTTCCAGTCCCATGGGTATTTTTTTGGGGTGCGAGGGGGAAGGAAGCAACTTGGTATGGTTGTATGTGAACTTCCTGATTACAATTATCTAATAGTATATAAAGGCTATGACAATATTTTGGAATTGAGAAATTTTAGAATTGTTTAGATCCTAGGATTGCAGACTTAGAGCTGTGAGAAAACTGAGCTGTCATCTAATACAACTTCCTTTATGTGAACCGTGAGGAACCCAAATCCCGGAAAAATGAAGTGATTTGTTCAATGTTATGGGCAGGTAGTCATATTCCTGACTTCAAATCTAGCCTCAGACACTTACTAGCTTTGTGACTCCAGGCAAGTTGCTATATCCTGTTTGCCTCAGTTTCCTCATCTGTAAAATGAACTGAAAAAGGAAATGGCAAACCACTCCAGTATCTCTGCCAAGAAAACCCTAACCCGGGTCAAAAAAAAAAAGTCAGATTTGACTGAATGACTAAACAATAACAACAATATGCATATTAAATAGCAGAACTAGGATTCGAACCCAGGATCCCTGACTCCAAATCCAGGGCTCTTCTTCTGCATCACACTTAGAAAACAATTTCAGTCTGAGAATCAGGTTAAATAATCATCTTTCTTTGGTATATGAAAGCTATGCAAGGAAGCATGCCAAAGAAATGGATTTGGAATCAGTGGTCCTAGGCTCATTTGTTTGACCCTAGGTGAGTATCTTAACTTCTGTAGGTCTCTGTTTCCTCAAATGTAAAATGAAAAAAGGCCAACTAAAAGACCTCTAAAGTCTTTTCCCGTTCTGAAACTATGAAGCTTGTGGTACTAAATTGCTCATTTTCATTTTAGGAGTGGATACAAGAATAGGTAGGGATGAAATGGCCATCGTAAACCTTGTTGTGTGATATTAATGCTATCAAAAATAAAAAAATCCAAGGATAATCTACTTGAAATAATGTTACTATTCAAAATCAGATTTAAGTGTTTAATTAAAAAATTATGGCTCTCCCAGTCAACATAGACTCATAGAGGTTAAATGAAACATTTTCTGCTGTTTAAAATATAATTTTAAATGTTGCTTATTTTGCATACTCATGGTAGGAAATCTCAATCCAATTAAAATGCTGAAGTCTTTATTTCAGTAGTAACACAGCTAATAGTTTTAATATCAAGTTCACAAGGATATTGTGAAGCTCAAATGAGATATGTAAAGAACTATGCAAACATCAAAAGGCTTTGTATATGTCTTATGGTTGTTGTTGTTACCAACAAAACACATCTTAATTTGAAACCTTGTTCAGGTTGTCAGGATTTGTAATTCAATATTATGCTGTTGCTTAACCAATGTCCCATTAAAGAAAGACGCTGTGCTTAACAAGAATTAACTAGTAAAATAGATGGCTTCCCTTTATATGATAAAACAATAGCAAGCAACTCATTCATTCCCACAAGTGTTCAGGAGAATATTTTGCCATGTGCAATGTGACCCAGTAACTTTTATAAGAACCCTGCTATATGTAAGTACTGAGTTCTTCACTGGCCTTAGCCTTTTGGTGAAAACTAGGGCATTATAGGTATCTAGGTGGCGCAGTGGATAAAGCAGCAGGCCTGGGCACAAGAAGACTAATATTCCTTAGTTCAAATCTGGGCTCAGACACTTACTAGCTGTGTGATTCTGGCAAGTCACTGTACCACGTGTGCCTCAGTTCCCTCATTTGTAAAATGATCTGGAGAGTGAAATGGCAAACCATTCCAGTATCTTTGCCAAGAAAACCCCAAAGGTGGTCACAAAGAATTGGGCACAACTGAACAACAAGAAGAACAAGATCACTTGTGGCATTTGGTCATTGGTTTGAAGCATTACATAGGTTTTGCAAAAATAAAAAAAGATAATAATGTATTCAGTTAGATATTCAATTTCATTGCAGTAATGTTGCTTTTCCTTTTCCTATTTTTAGGTACGAGGATTATCATTGGGACCCTGACTCGGTCAGCAAAGATGTTTTGTCATGCACTGATCCTAACTGTGTTTTGTTTGAGTGTCTTTACTGTCATGGGGATGCAGCTATTCATGGGCAGCCTGAAGCATAAATGTTTACTGTGGCCTCAAGAAGAGAGAAATATGACTGGTATTCTGTTAGATGATGAAAGTAAGCATCACAACTACAAAAGTGTGCAGTCTTCCAGAAAATGTATTGACGCTAGACTCCAGTGAAGTCATAATAACTCAAAGGCATTTAATTGATTTGGGCAGGAATCTAGAGAGTTTTATGGATTTTTCCCTTTCTTTTTTTGACCAGAGTTGCAAAGATCTCATTTATATCTGTAGGTATTCCAATCAAGGATAACTAAGAATGGAAATTCTTACTTGTGAAATTTGAGCTAAAAAAAAAAATACAAACAACTATCTATGGGATCATAAGACCATAGTTAACAGTCAACTAGAACTTACTAAGCACTTACTATGCACCAAGCAATGTGTTAAGCTCTGAGAATACTAACTATATAAATTATATATATATGTGTGTATATGTGTGTGTGTAAGCTTGTATATGTGTATAAATAGGTTTGTGTGTGTATGTGTGTGTGTGTGTAGATAGATATCATTAAATACAAGCAGAAATAAAGCCCCTGCTTTCAGAGGGCTTACCTTCTAATAGAGGATCATAGATGGAGAGCTAGAATGGAGCTGAGAAGTCATCTGGTCCAACTCCCTTTCTTTATACCATCACTAGGGACAGGCTGAAATGGGACCATCAAAGGGCCTGTTGTCAAAGGAATACAAACAGTTTATAATGAATTCTAAAAAGCATTACAGATGAGAACAAAGAAAAAAAAGGTTGAGGTAATATGACATAGAAAAAGGATCTTTAGACTTGAAATCAAGAGCTGAGTTCAAATCCCAGGGCTACTATTTTTCAATATTATGAAATCACTGAATCCCTTTGACCCTTGGCTTTGTGATCTGCAAAATAGAAATGGTAATAACTATACTATCTACCGCAAAGATTTTTTTAAAGAAAGTACTTTGTAAATCTTAAAGTACCGAAGAAATGTGAGTTGTTTACATTTTCATCTCAGTATTATAGAGATCAACAAACTATATACATTAACGCAATTTCCATTCTTATTCATTTATAAGAATTTAGATCTTTACTAGTTATTGAAAATCCTATGAATTGTACTTTATTATAGTCTGTCAGAAGCAAATCAACCTTCTTCCATATTCAAAAAGTCAAACATTCAAATTTAAATGTATCTTTTGACCAGTTAAAAATAAAAGGTTGAGATAGTTTGTTCTTGTGTGTCAAATGCTGCTGCTTCAAGAAACTCTTGGTTTCAAAAGCACTTGTTGAAATGATAGTCTTATATGAATCAAATGAAGAATAATTTTGAAATCATAGTCAGGCAAACATTTTTCTGATATGTATGTATGTATATATGTGTATATGTATATATATAATTTTTATGTTTTATGTATGTATATATGTATGTGTATATGTATGTCTATACATATATATCAACCCTTATGGCATTTTCTCATGTCATTCCTTATGGCAATTCAGAACTCTCATGACTCAGCTGTTTGTCTTATTTTCTTGGCATTCTTCAACCTCCAATTACAGATCATTGTATTCTTTATTTCTTTCTCTCTACCCTCCCTAATCTTCCTTCTCTCTGTGAATGCATTTGGTTTTATTGTAGTGGATCAATTTGTACATTTTCATATTGAAACTGAAAATGATTATTTCAAGTGAATGAAAAAGAAAACTTGGCAATTAAAAAACTAAATTATAGTAGGGAACATCAATTTCAAACTAGAACTTTCTTATTCTATCTTCCATTGACTAGGAGGACTAAAGACATCATTAGGGGAAAATTCTTTTTAGACTGTCATCTTAATCTGTGAGGTTATCTGATAAGATCACAATTATACATGTAAAAAGGCAGAATTTATGGTATCAAAATATCTGGTTAACCCACTCAAATATCCCAAACCCATTCTAACTGGCTGTAACATATGTCTTATGTGAGAGAGAGACAGAGAAACAGATTTGTTTTGATAAATGTCAGCTATCTATATTCACAGAGAAATTGTCCTATCTCTGAATCGAGTGTACAGAGAAAAAGGAAAAATTCTCTAATTCCAAGCACTCTTACACAAGGGCCTTGTTCCTTTCAGCTCCAACAATGTAAAGAAAACTTTATTCTTTTTTTCCCCTAACAAAATACTATTAGTTGACTCTATAAACATTTTTTTTTTATCCAGAAGAGATAAAACGAACTTAGAAAAGAACTATTTGGTAAACTCTTTTCCTACTTTATTCTGTCTTCCCGTAGCTTCTAGTTGCAAATCATTATCTAAAAAAGGGGGAAAAGGCAGTAAGAGAGAACAGGTGAATGAATAGAGACAGAGAGACAGAGACAGAGATATACACACAAAAAAGTCACAGAGACTGGCAGAGACAGAAAAAATACAAGAACTGAGGGCAATTGAGCAAAAGAGAGACTTTTAAAGTAAAAATATTTAATTTTCTCCCAGAGACTGCCTAAAGTTTTTAAAAGGTAAGAGGAAATTTGTAATCCACCAGTATTCAATTAAGCATCTTTTTTTTATCTACCTCTCCCTTCTCTTCATTACCTTCTTCAATGTCCTACTTTCTTTCCTCCTCTTCGTTATTATAGTCATCATTATCATGGTTGCCATCATCATCATCATCATCATCATCATCATCATCATCATCTCCTTTTCTTCATCTCCCAATATGAAAAGCTAAGTCATATTGACTACCAGAAACCATGTGGTAAAGGGGTTTGACAGATGCCATCTTTGATGATCTCTCGTAGTTCATCTGCACCTGAATCAGAATTGTTGGTGAACAAAGAAGGAATGCTTTCTGCCTCTTTGTGTTGCCTCTTCCATTTGGCTTCATTGTTATACTAAACAAAATTATATTTCTTCGTAGTTTGTCACATTGGTCCTTGCCCTGCACTCTTGGACCAATCCAAGCAAGGATAATCTCTCTTTCACTTAATCAGTAATGTTTTCCTCATCAAGGAAACTCATTAAGTTGTCAATTATTTATGTATCAGGTTGAACATGTGTGAAATGGGGAGACAAGGTATAATCTGACCGTATCACCTTCCCTGCTCAATAGATGCCAGTGGCTCCTAGTCACCTCTAGAATCAAATATAGAATCCTCTGGTTAGCATTCAAAGCCCTTCATGCCTCCTGCCTCCCCATCTGCTTAGTCTTCTTCTTTCCACCCTCCCATGCACTCCATGATCCTTTCATACTGACCTCTTTGCTATTTCTAAAACCCAGTACTCCATCTCCTGGCTCTGAGTATTTCCACTGACTGTCTTCCACGTATGGAATGTTTTCCCTTCTCATCTTCTTCCCTTTAAGTTCCAGTGTTGGCCCTGTGTTGATTATCTCCAATTTATCTCATATATAGCTTGTTTGGACATAATTATTTACATATTGTCTTTCCCATTAGACTGTAAACTCCTTGAGACCAGGAATGACCTTTTGCCCTTTTGGTATCCCCAGCATGTAGCACAGTGCCTGGCACATAGTAGGTACTTATTACACATTTATTGGCTGATGGACATAAAAGCTTGTGAAGTATTTACTATGAAATCGTGGGAAGAGCACTGGATTTTGAGACTTGAGGTTCAATTGTCTAAGCTGGTACTTTCTTTGTGACCTCAAACCAGTGCCATAAGCTCTCTAAGCCTCATTTTTTTTTCATCTGTAAAATGTGAGGTTTGAAGTAGATGATCTCCCATGTTTCTTCTACCTCTAAATCTCTGATCTTACAAAATTCAAGAAGAGAAGGCCAAAGCCAATGTCATCCACTGCACAATGCATAGGGAAGATCCTAAAAACATGATATATAGATAATAAGCTTCTAAGATCCTGAGTAATTGTGCAAGTTGAATGTATTTTCTCATTCACATTTTCAGGTTATGACAGTTTTTATTTGGAAGGAGAATTTAATGCTCTCCTTTGTGGCAACAGTGCATTTGCTGGGTAAGTAGTTTTGTGTTGTATTGCGCATTTCATCACTGACTGCATTAGGTGATAGGGTATCAATCTACTTGACAAATATTCACTGAGAATCTGTTATATGCAAGGCATTGAGAGATACAAAGAGATTTAAGATAACATCACCATGACCTGAGTTTATGTAATCCTTTATAGTTTATAAAACTCTGTCCTCAGAATGAATGCTGCAGTTCAGCTAGTGAAAATGTTCTCATTCCCATGTTATACATAAACAATCTGAGACTGAAAGGGTAAGTCTCCTCTTTACAGGTAGTAACAAAATCTTAGAGTAGGAAGAGACCTGAGGTCCTTCAACACCTCTTTTCTTCAAAACTCCCTTTTGCGTCCAAACAAGAATCTACTGTGTCTACAACCTACCCAAGTGTTCTAGCCTTTACTTGAAGCCTCTAGTGAATGGGGGGCCATTACTTCCTGGAAGAGCTGAGTCAATTTTCAGATAACTGATTGTCATTGTCTCTGTGAAGAAAGGTCATAAAAATCATCTTAATTAAAGGATATTCTTGGGGAAGACATTTCTTGCAGAAATTACTTGAAGTATGATATAAACTAGCCTGCTTCCATTTCCCTGTACCATTTTAGTTGGAAGAATTCAATTCAACAAGTGTCATACCTTGTGCCATACACTATAGCAAGTTCTATAGAGGACAGAAAAATGATTATAATATTATCTCTGCACCCAAGGAACTTATCCAATAGTAAGAAATGGAACAGAATCTTGGCCAAACTTGCTTTTTTTTTTTTCTTAAAGTGTTATGCCGATTTCAGGCCCTCGTAAAAGATACAGGTTGATTCTGACTCCCTATATAACTGAAAGTAGAACCCTTGGCATTCTGTTCCATATGTAGAGGAGGGTAAGCCAGTTTAGAACAAAGTATTCATTACTTGTTTCTTGAACAGATCAAAAATAAACTAAAATGAATTCATTCTTTCTCTTTTTATATGTAGTCAGTGTCCAGAAGGATACATATGTGTGAAAACTGGTGGAAATCCTGATTACGGCTACACAAATTTTGATAATTTTGGCTGGGCTTTCTTGTCCCTATTCAGATTAATGACCTTGGATTTTTGGGAAAGCCTTTACCAACAGGTGAGAATCAAGCCATAGGCTGCATTTATTAATAACATAAAATCTCATGTAATTTCATCAAATTTATCATCACGTAGGATTATTTTAAAGCTGCTTATTTTTAAGAATCAACCTACTTGGTAACATTTTAAAATGGGATTTATGCTTAGTTTTCAGAAGCTATAAAATACATTTTTGAGGGACTAATTATTGGATCATAAACCTTATTGATATTTTTCTGGAGGTCTACCTAATCATTAAACCCATGATCTCCAAAATATCATTCTGCTGGTTAAAAATACATTATTGTGGAGTAATTGGAAAAGCAAAAGACTTTCACTAATAAACTATTAAATGCAGCCATTGTAGTTATTTTGAATAATTGAGTTTTAGCAATTCCATTTAAATGGTCAATGTAAATTTATATGTTCAAACTAGCTAATCCAAATAGATTGCTGCTTCCAAAACTGAGAGGAATATAGTCAGTGAATTAAAGGAATCTCTAAATTTGCATTGACAGTATAATTTATTTTATAGTAAATTATGTCAATTCACATTTACTTTGAATTTTATAGCTTACAAATTATTTGCCTCATAACTCTATGAGTTAGATCATACCATGTTGCTATATCCATTTTGCAAATGAAGAAACTAAGGCTAAAAAGTTTTGGTGACTTTGTTCATAGTCATTTTCCTAGAGTATGGAATGAGTGAAAACTTCTCAAGCAGTCTAAGATTGTCTTTCCCTTTTCCTTCTCCATTGCTGCTGTCAATCACTTTCATTTTCTGTCTGCTTTCCCACCCTTGGTGGGATCCTCCCCTCCTTTTCTTGCTGTCCCATTTGGGGAAGAATTTGGTGGAGTCTGCCTCTCAACCAATGAGAGAGGAGACAGTCTGGAAGGGAGCTTGATGGAATTATAGTATAAATTCTTGCACTGTCTTTTGTAACACGCCTCTTCTCCATGATAAGTCATGGGGAAGACCAACCTCTTCTCCCGGGGATGAGAATAAACTCCTGTTCTTATCCTAAGAGATCTGTTTATTTTATTTATTTTTTACTAAATTAAGGATGAAGGGTATTTTTCATCCCAAACACTAGTAAGTGTAATAGGGTTTGTAAAGTTTACCACCATCTCACCTCCACTTCAACACATCTTTTCTTCAACGCTCTATTAGTTTAAGACAGGGAATCAAGCCCTAGAGAGAGAGCTTGTTGGGTGAGAGTTTCCTTAGAGTTGTCAATTTGGCTGGGCCATTTGGGTTGTTTTCCCCAGGGTTTCCCAGTAAAAAGAAACCTAGTCTTGTACTCCATTAACTCCATTCTGCTGGGAAGGATAGCATGTTTGCCCATTGCAGCCGGATCCTGGTATAGTCTAGGATAGATCATATAGAAGTATGGTGGAACAAGCCAATTGGAACTAGACTTTATTGTAGGAACCACACCCCAGATCAAGATTAGACTAGAAAGCATGATGAAATCCCCCAGTATGATGAGACTAAAGAGACTTGGTTCCACTAGCAGCTTTGCCCCTGTTGTTTTTTTTTCTCTTGGGCAATCCAGTGGGAAAATAAGAATGGAATCAAATGGAAAAAATGGTTTCTTTGTAATTTTGCTAGTTGAAAGCTTCTTTATAGTAACCTTACTATATTTTAATAAATGGTACAATTGTTAAAAATAAATTGTCTATGAATGAGTTTGATTAATTCAGCATAAAAAGTTTCCCTAAGATTAGATAGGAAATCAGGGCAGGACAGATCTCAGGACCAAAAAAAGAGGAACAGCCTGTTGTGTTTAGTCTGAGTGCCCTCTGCCCAACAACTATTACTGAATACCTCCTAATGTAGCCAGCCACATGGCATGTACCCTGAGGGCAATACCACTAGATGGTAAAAACATATACTTTCATGCCGGGCTTATAACTTTCATGCATTTTATAGCATCTCAGTGGTCTGGAAAAAAGTCTATGATATGGTCAAAATAGCCCAGGCTTGGAAAATCATTTACTCATGGCAATTATCTGATATCTTAAAGAAAATACAAAATACGTGAAAAAGTAAAAGGGTTATTAGAAATCATTCCAATAGAAATTTGAAATTTCTGACATTCTGTTATATATTACTCCATTCTTATATTAATAATCTTTTTCTGTGTCTAAAATAAATGCAAGTCCCAATTCTGGACAATGGTTGGTCTTTCCAATATGTTTACTTACATAATTTTATTTAATTAAACTTGATAACTTTGGAGAAGACTGAGGGGTAGAGGATAAGTAAATACATGCACCAAAAATATTTTAAATTCAAAGTGATTGTATATTATTCTGTATATAATTCACTATATAAATATTTTGATATATTATTTCATTTTGTGCAGATAATTGAGAACTTATGAATGAAAGGGAATGAATACTCATTTTGAAATCTATATTATTACCCTTTTTTTCCCCTTTTCTAAATACAGCCTGTAGTAGTTTAATGTACTTGATTTGAGTTCTTCAGCCTTGAGGTTTAAGAACAAATGACCTAATTGTGTTTGGAGTGGGTTTTCTAATGTAAATTGTTGGAGGGAGGGAATCAGTGAGATTTTTTTAGTAGTAGGAAATGGATATAAGAAAACTTTCTAACAAAGGACAGCAAAAGCTACAAAATTATTTTATATAACAGATAGTAATGAAGCTAAAATAGTTCTTCTCTTTCCTCTTTCTTCAAAGTATTTATAGCTTCACTTTGTCTCTTCCCCCATTTTTCTACCCTGTTGTCAGATTCCTAAAATAAGGTACTTAGGAAAAAGCATATAAATCACACTATCTGAAAACTAAGTCAATTTTACCTAAATTACTGAAAGTGCATCTTCCTGTGAAGTAATTGATTTTTTTTCTAAATAAAAAAAACTGCAAGTGTTTACTATCTCAATAGGAAACTATCAAACCTAGGGTGGGGGGGAGATAATTTGTAAAACGCAGTATCTGTGTTTTAATGTTGCCTTTCCCCTAATATTGCTTTTCCTCTTTGGAAAACCCAGAGGCTAAGAACCACAGGAACCATGTTTAATAGTTTCCAAAAAGTGTGTGTGTGTGTGTGTGTGTGTGTGTGTGTGTGTGTGTGTGTGTAAGTACTGATAGCTTTAACTTTTTTTTTTTTTTGCTTTTTGAGGGGAGAAGGCAGGGCAATTGGGATTAAGTGACTTGCTCAAGGTCACATGGCTAGTAAGTGTTAAGTATCAGAGGTAACATTTGAACTCAGGTCCTTCTGACTCCAGGGCTGGTGCTCTATTCACTGTGGCACTTAGCCACCCTAAGCTTTAACGTTTGATCACAGGTTCATAGATCTTGAGCTAGAAAGGTCATTAGACACTACACAGTTTTCTCATTTTACAAATAAGGAAACTAAGTCTTAGAGGTGACCTGCCCAAGAAGACACACATTTGACCTCAGGTGCTCTAACTCCAAATACACTGCTACATATGACATTTCTCTAACTTTCAAAGGACGTATAATGTGAGATTTTATTAAATTCTGTGCTTTCTCTAATAAATGCCTTTCCAGGAAATTAATTATAAAAGAATAACAGTAAGAGTAATAGCTAGCCTTTATATTAGCAAAACATTTTACAAATATGATTTCATTTGATCTTCACTCACAATAACCCTGGGAAGTAGGTATTATTATTATTATTATTATTATTATTATCAGCTCTATTTTTTTAACATATGAAATAACTGAAGCAAGAGGTTAAATGACTTGCTTAGGGTCACACAACTAGTAAGTATCAGAGGCCACATTTGAACTCAGGACTTCCTGACTCCAGGGCCAGTGCTCTATCCATTGAGCACATAATTGCATAATGATAACTTTCATAACAACTTTTTGCCTTAAAATATAAAATAAAACCAAAAATATTTTTTCTCTGTTTTTCCCTGCATCCTGGTTTAGACCTTGCGAGCCACTGGGAAGATCTCCGTGATATTTTTTGTGATTGTAATTTTCTTTTGCTCCTTTTATCTGGTAACCTTAAAACTGGCTGTAGTTGCCATGGGTTATGAAGAACAGAAACGGGCAACCATTAGAGCAGCAAAACGAAGACAGGTGAACTATCAAGTCATGCTATATCGATGCAAGAGAACGCAAGAAGCTAATGAGGTATTATCATTGTGACTTTAGACTTCATAGAAACAAAGTCTCAATGTAACTTATAATAAGTAACTTATAAAGTAACTCTAAAACATTACCAGTATTGGGGATAAGGGCAATGGTGGTTCCTAGTTGTAGCATAGGAAAAGCACCATAAATCTTTTTGTATATTTGGCCAGTATTTGAGCTACAAATTAAGTCTATATTGAACTGGCTTACAACATACTGCCTTACTGATTTTTTTCCTTCTGACGAAATTTTTTGGTGCTGTTACTAAAGCCATATTTAAACTCTGGCCTAACAGGCAATGACAACTATTGGAGCAGATGAAAAGAAAAAGATTGGTGAAGATGAAAGTTCTTCGGAAACAACCAATGGGATGTCAGATCTTACTAAGGAGAAGATGGAACAAAGGGAGAAAGAGAACCAGGAGAAGCAGGCTGATAGAGAAAAAAAGGAAATCGATGCAAAATTACATCGATTTGAATCAGAAGACTGCATCAGAAGAGAAGTTTCCTGTCATGTTATTCAGAGAATAATGTATAAAAGGGGGGCATTTACACAGCAGGTAACAACTTTCTTATACGACCAATGATCGGATAAGCAAATCGCTAAGAACTATTTGTTCTAATCACATAGTCTTTCTGTTTAATGGTGAAGGGAAATTGTGTGTGTGTGTGTGTGTGTGTGTGTGTGTGTGTGTGTGTGTGCCAGAGGGTAAGGGGGTAACTTTCTGGAGAAAAGGTAAATACGTGTCTTTCTCCTTGGATCTGATGTTTTTGCAGTGAATTTGTGATTTTAAGAAGTCCAGATTCTCTCTGCAGTGTACTTTCCAAATGAAAAATATTCTAAGACAAATTCACTTTGAGATTAAATATAAAAACAAATCATAGATGTTAAAATTATTTGAGAAAATATATTTTAAAATTATGTGAATTTGTGCAATGTGATAAAATGACAAGAAACATCTTGAATATATAATTATGATTGTTTTACAAATTGATATTTTATCAATTATTTGATTAAGTCAGAGGCAGAATATAAACCTACAGGAATGCTTTCAAGAATGCAAATAATGTCATTGTTAGAATCATTCTCCCTGTTTTCAGTGTCTCTTCTCTCCAATCCAACTTTCATTATTATTGTCAAACTAATTTTCAGCATAATTCAATACCAACAAAAGCTGATTATCTTTTCATAGTGCTTTAAGGTTGGCAAAATTCCTTTCAAATACTATCTTATTTTATTCTCACAAATCTGGGAAATGGGTGCTATTATTATTCCCATTTTGTAGTTAAGTAAACTGAGATAAACAGAGGCTAGAAGTGGCCCAGAGCCACACAGCTGGTTAAGTGTCTTAGGTCACATTAAACTCAGGTCTTGCTAACTCCAGGTCCAATGTGCCATCTAGCTGCCTACTAATGAGAAGAACATTGTATTTGGGAGTCAAGGGACCTGGGTTCATATCCTTAATCTGCCAGTAACTATTGTCTTTATACTGTCATTCAAGTTACTTCACTTATCTCTGGTTGTTTCCTCCTTGTATAAAAATGAAACAAGTTGAACCACAGGACCTCCAAGGTCTTTTCTAACTCTAAATCTATACTCTGATTATTCTAAGGTAAAAATCACTCTATGACCCTTCACTTCTGGTGAAAAAAAAAAAAAAGAGGAGGAATTATTTCATAAACACCTGATGTGATATGTTCATTCAGTATAATGTTCCCTGGCTTTTAAGGATCTGATTTCTTTAGAAAAGACATTTTAACTGAAAGTGTTCTAGAGTATGTTGGCTTACAGCGCTTCCCTCCCTTAAAAAGTTAGACTATTTTTCACAAGAGATTTCTTTCCTCTGGGAAAACAAGAAAGTCTTTAAATAGGAAAACCTTAGAGAATTAAGAAAAGGTTCAATTCTGAGGACACAAAGAATAATCTGTTTGAGATAAGAGGCTGAATCATTTTATAATTGGAAGGAATCTTTCTTCCTTCAAAATCATATTGGAGACTACATAGTACATGGGCAGCAGATTATATACCTAGATTAAAAAAAAAAAAGCAGGGGCAGCTAGGTAGTGCAGTAAATAGAACACCTGCCTTGGAGTCAGAAAGACCTGAGTTCAAATCTGGCCTCAGACACTTAACACTTACTGACTGTAGGACCTTGGGCTAGTCACTTAACCCCAATCACCTTGCCTTCCCCCTCCAAAAAAAGAAAAGAAAACAAACAAAAATTTTGGCCTACTGTTACACTGTACTCTTTTTGTTTGTTCATTCTTTTCTTTTTTGAAAATCTAGACTTTTTTTTAAAAAATAGTATATATAACCTGGAAAGATGAAAATTAATCATCTTTGTGTTGAGTGCCCTTCTCATAATTGTGCTAGTAATAAAAGAAGTTCACATTTTATATGAACTTAGGATTCACAAGGTAAATTTTTTCCACCCCTGTGAGGTAGGAAGTTTGTTATCGCCATTGAATAAATGAGGATGAAATATACTGAGGATTCAATGACTTGGCCAGGGTACCACACACAGCTAGTAAATGTCAGAGCTAGGATTTAAAAGAGATCTCTTTGTATGACATAAAGCTCTTTCTATGATTATATCATGCTTTTTTTTCATAACCACTCAGGCATGAATATGAAATTATTTTCTGATTATAAGTGAAACTATGAGTAATTTTCTGCATGATTAGAAATAAATAAATCACATATTAAGTACTGTGTTATCAACCACTGTACTAATTACACTGAATCTGTCAATGTAAGTAAAAGCTAAAAGAAAGAATATCCCTCCCTGGCCTCAAGGAGCTTACATTCAAATAAAGAAAGGTAACAGAAAAAGAAACCAAGTGTAAGGAATGGGGAGGACATAAAAGGTGGGGGAGAACATAAGGCAGGCAAAAGGTTAGAAAACAGTCCAGAGAGTCAGGAGTTGAGGCAAGTTAGAGGTGAGCATGGCTGTCATGGATACTTACTCAAATGGAGGTTCCAAAAAGGGCCATACAAATGGAGGCAATCCCATCTTTAGAAGACTATTGGGTTGGAGGTAGAAAAGTAATACAGGGAGTCAGGAGGTGAGGTGAATAAGATCATAAATGGTGCCTTTGCACAGACCGTTATATGCCTAAAATGCTTTCCCTCATCACCTTGCCTTTTGGAACCCCTAAGTTCCACAAAAGGTTCAACCAGATGATCTCTCAAATATCAGTCCTAGCCTGATGCCCCTTCCCCAATGTTAGTGCTTTCCCTCTTAATTAACATTTCTCTGTTTTGTATTGAGTTCATCTGTGTACACACTCCATAAGCACTGAGCACATTGATGTGCACGTTTTTTTAGAAAGATTATAATTTCATTGATATAGGGAATTCTCCATGAGGAAATTGCTTCTGCCAACACAAGTAAGTCATCTGCTTAGCAATTTGTCATTTTAGAGTTACCTGGGGACATTGGAAGGTTAAATGACTTGCCAAAAGTCACAAAGCCAGTACGTATTAAAGATGAAATTTGAACATAGGACTTCCTGAGTCTAAGACCGATTTTCTTTCCACAATGTCACTGGCCACATATGATTAATACCTTCCTAAACTAGAATATAATCTTCTTGATCATAAACTGTTTTGTTTTTGACTATGTCTCCCCAATGCCTAGCAATAAATGCAAATTCAATTGGATTAAATCACTTGCTGATAAAATTTCAGCTATGGAAAAGTACTCAATGATGATAAAGATGGTGAGATCCTAGGACAAGTGAAAGTCAAGCACATGCAACTTTCTAGAGAACTGCTGCTATGAACAGCTTTAAGGTTCTGATCACATAGTATAGTGAACTCTCTATTTATTCAGCAGTAAATTAAAGCAAAACATTCACAGAAACCAAAGTACATAACACCTTATCACTAAAGTGACCACATAGTTTTCACCAAAGTGGCCACATAGTTTTATAGTTTAAAAGATGTCATTCTGTAAATCCTTAACTCAATCATCCTTAAGGAGCAAGCCTCCTTAAGGGACACAAGGTACAAAGGTCAAAGTTCCCCATCCCTAAGTCACAGTAAATCATGATCTTCTCAGTCAGCATTAAGTCCCAAGAAGAGGTCTTTTCATCTTGACTTGAGGCTGGCTCTCAGATTCCATGGTTCCTCTTCCATGGTTCCAGCTCCTGCCTGAATCTACCCAACTGTCACCTGGATTCAAAGGTAGGCAGCTCTCAGCTCATCCAGTTCCTCATCCAGTTCCCATTCCATATTGAAGCTCATAGTGTCCAGTCCACCTCTAATCCTTTACTGTTTCTGTTTCTGGGAAGACAAAGCTTAACAGAGACAAAACAAGATTCATCCACATTGCTGGCACCATCATCAATTCACTATCTGCCTGTGTAACCAACATATACCCACATATAAGGTCTGGGAACTCAACACAAATCATCAGTTCAGTCCCAGGACCTCTGAATCCCTCCTCCAGGACTTCTGTAAACAGAAAACAAGAAAATTCTCTTTCAGGGCTTCTAGTAAGGTCCTAGGGCTTCTGTACAAAGTATTACAAACAAAAATCAACACAAACAGAATAGACAAACAGAGTGCCTGGCCACCAAAATGTTCCCCTTCTCAATTCTGCTCTTTTCTAGCTTGGGTTTTTTCTTATATATGGTCATTAGCTCATCCCTGTTCCTCTCCTTCCTATTACATCATCAAGTTCCTCCCACTGTGGGGTCCACAAGTTCTGTTTCTTAACAAAGACTTGATATAATCAGGGCAAGGCTCAAAAACACTTGAACTCAAACAAAGTGCTAAATAATTAAGTAGCTGAAACAGGGCACTAAGTACTTCTTTGCTTGCCATTAAAACAAGAAATCTGAACTTCATGAAAATTTTAAATTTGGTAGGAAAATGTGGCCATCCACTTATACCCAGATGCTGAAGATTTATAAACTGAGTAAGACAATTCCCTAAAGAATTCAGACAGCAATATGCCTGACTAAAGTTCTTTTAACCATAGGGCTTATTTTCCCCCTACTATTGTTGTTTTTTGTTTATTCATTTTCAGTCATTTCCAACTCTTCCAGTTTTTCTTGGCAAAGATATTAGAGTGATTTGCTATTTCCTTCTCCAGCTCATTTTATAGATGAGGAAAGTGAGGCAAATGGGATTACATGACTTTCCCATGATCACACAGCTAGTAAGTGTCTGAGGATGGAGTTGAACCAGGTCTTCCTGACTCCAGCCTCAACACTCTAGCCACTGTGTCACTGTGCCACCTAGCTAGGTATGGCTTACTTATAATGAAAATGTTTAGGAATACTAAAACCATTGTTAGAATTAACTGAAACTGCTTTGTCCAGTACTTGTCTATTCTCACCTACCTCATTCTCTCTCTGATCTGAACCTTTTCCTCTGCCTTATTAAGTTGAGCCCAAGTCCACTGCCTGGGATTTCTGACACTATTTGTATTTTGTTGTGTCGTGACTATCTTTATCCAAATCAAAATGTGAAATGTGCAAGAAAGTATCCAAAAACTAAAAAAACCAAAAAATTAAAGGAAATTGGGAAAATTGTCTAGGCATGGGAGACAGCCAGTGCAAAGGCACAAGGAAAGAAGATGGTCTATCAGACTTTAGGAAAAATCACTTTGAAAGCTGAATGGAGGATAGATTGGAGTGGGGAGAGACTTTGAATTATGGAGACCAATTAGGAGGTTGTTGTGATAGCCTGCTTTAGAGCTGATGATTGCTGGAATCAAAGTGTTAGTCCTGTGAGTAAAAAGGAGATCAAAATCAAAGATGTTATAGAAGTGGGAAACACTAAGTTTATTAGGTAAACCAGAGTGAGGAGTGATGGATACCTCAGGGTAGCAGACTGACTGGCAGATTTAAGACTTAAACCCAGGTCTCATTCAATGCTATAGGAAGATGACTTAAACTTCTGACAATTAGTATTCCTGATGAAATGATCTCACAAACAATAGGGAAGCTCAGAAGAGGGGAAGATATTGGGGAGGAAAAGACGATTTGAGATGAATGAAAAACTTAAGAGACAGAGTTTCTGAGTAATAATCAATTTATTAATAAGACTAGTTGATAATCAATAAATTGGTGATCAGTGATTCCTCTCAGTAACCAAAGACAAAACCATGGAGACACTGAATGATTTAAATACCTTTGGAAAACGGGGTGTCCATGACATGACAATTAAACTTGATCAGTGAACAATTAATAAAGGGATAAACATTTAAATGAGAAGGTAGGTTAAAGTCCTCAGCTCCTCCTATTGAGAACATGGCTTGATTAGGAGACTCAGCCACCTCCAGTAATCTGAACAAAGGAATCCATCTCTACTTAGACCACTCTGGTTGGCTTTCACCTTCACCCTAAACTGCAAGCTGGATACAAGGGCATAAGCTTAATGCTTTGGGGCTTGAATTCACTGAATTAGATTCTATTTATACTCTAAGCAGAAGTAAGGTCTCCTAGTTTGGTGAGGTCCCATCCAACTTCCAATTCCCAGAGTATTTGGGCAATTTGATCTATCAACCTTGTCCTTCAGAGACTGATGTACAGGGGCAGATCCCTGACTAAGAAAAGACTGGATCCCAATGGGAGCTAATGATAACATCAAATAAGAGACTAAAGAGAGAAACTAGAATATGGGTCAGAATAGAACCTAGGGATAGTCCTATAGTTAGAGGGGAAGATACAAATAATGATCTAGCCAAGGAGATTGAGAAAAAATGGTCAGACAAGGAGGAGGAAAATCAAGAAAGTTCCGTGTCATGAAAACTTAGAGAAGAGAGAATATCCAAGAGAAGGAGTTCAACAGGGCCAAATTCTGCAGAGGGATTGAGAAGAAAGACAATTTAGGAATGGCTATTAGATTTGCTAATTAAGAGACCATGGGTAACTTTAGAGAGAGCATTTTCCGTTGACTTTTGAGGTTAAAAGACAAATTGGAGGAGGTTGAGAGTAATTACAGGAGAGTAGTGGTGCAATGGAATATACATTGTTCTTTCATTGAGTTTGACTGAAGGAAGAGAAGAGAGATACAGAATGATAGGTTAAGTAGATGATAGTAACAGATTTTTAAGCATGGAAGGAACTTAGATATGTTTGTAGGTAGTACAAAATGAATTAATATTAATAGGGAAAGTTGGAAGATTAGAAAAAAAGATAAGATCCAACGGTAGATGCTCCAAATTGATTCTATGATTTTACCCTATGATGACTTCTGGGACATCTAGCTGATCTTTCTAGACATTAAAAATAATCATAATGTGCTCTTTATTTATTGAGCAAAAGCCAGTGTAAAGGCTTCATCTTCAGGTTTCTTTATAGGGAAGCACTATGCAAGCTGACGAGAAGGAAAGACAGATAAATACTTCCCAGGTTTCTATGGATATGATGGAAGATCCCACTATTAGAGAAAGAGCAATGAGCAGAATCAAAATATTAAATAGCATGAAAGGTATGTTATATCATCCACCCCCCTCCCCAAATTCCAGGTAAATTTTGACCTGACTTTAAAAAAAAATAGAATGAGACACTTAGAATGGTTTGAGGAAAATAAGATGTTTCATGACAATGCCATCTTTGGAAAGTATTACCAAGGAAGGGCATGAAACCATCCACTCTGCATATGTTTTAGGTATTACAGAATAATTTGGGGTACTTAAGGCAAGGATGGGATGAGGAAACCTCCCCAAGTCCGTTTTTATCAAGTGTTCACATATAAGCTACAAGGGAGAATAAAATGGCATTATCTCATGAGATTGAAAACTCAAACAAAATTTTCTTTTTAAAGAAGTCATTAATTTTCATATCTGCCACCACATTTCAGGTATTTATTTTCTTCGTCAATTGTTTTCAGTTTACTATTTATACTTATCTTCCTCAATGCTTAGTCTCTCTAACATGAAAATATGTGTATATTCTTGTGCTCTATGGAAAATGTGTCTAATATATTGTATTTTTATCTGTAGTTTCCCATTCCATTTACCAAATTTAAAACCCCAAGCCTGATTTAAAGTTATCTTTGAAAAAAAAAATAAGAGGTAGAAGTTTTACTAACAGGAATTACAAAGAAATAAAACAACTGGATTTCTTTATATTTTTCTTATTTTATCTTCCCAGAACTTGACAAGTACAGACCAAGAAGTTGGTGGAAGAGATTTGCTAAAAAGTTTCTGATCTGGAATTGCTGTCCTTTTTGGTTAAAATGCAAAAATTTTATCCATTCCATTGTCATGGATCCATTTTTTGACTTGGCTATTGTTATTTGTGTCATTATGAACCTATTGTTTATGGCCATGGATCACTACCCAATGACTAAGGACTTCTTCTATGTCCTCTCTGTGGGACACCAGGTGAGTTGTTGACTTTAATGGTTAGTGACTTTTGACTAAACATTTCTTATCTGTAGTATCAAATAAACATAGCCCTTTACAGGGACACACAATCCATGATAGTCTCTATGAAAATGAATGAAATTAGTGCCAAAAATCACTTGGGAGAGCACCATTTTAATTTATTTGCATTTCATTTGGATTTACTTTTTACAAATTATTTTAAACATGGATATGATTTGATAAATTATACATAACTATGAAAATTACCTTGTGACCAAATAGAATAACATAATTTGGAAAGGTCCAGGTTGGGATTGATATATTCCACACTTTCAATAGTCAACTCTCTACTACTTAAATGAGTGATCTTTACAATAGGATCTAAAGAAATGTAAGATAAATGTATGAGGCCATGACTCTTTATAATAGATGTATGAGGATCATGTATATATAATTATTTTTAATTGGTATTCACTTTTAAGTGCCTTCATGAGGACTCCTGTGAGCAAACTGGTTATGTGGTGCATATTTATAAGTATTCTAGGTACAAAGAAATAAAAAGAAACAAAACATGCCAAAACACTAAACTGTTCAGAGACCAAATCTTATCAGGAAAGGAAGGTGCTTTGCTATGGTCACTTTTCAACTTTTTGCCATCATTGGTCATATAATGCTGATGCTGATATGGAATTATTAAAATAAAATAGTAAATTTTCAAAATTCCACTTACAAATTTGAAAAATATCAGAACTTTAGTAAAATAAACAATTTCTCAGGAGGCAGAGTTCTGCAGCAAAATAGATTTCCACAATGGTTATGTCAAAAAGAATTTGATCTCATTGTGCACTATGATTTCTTTACCTCTCTATCAGAAGTTGGGTAGCAAGTTTCATTACTAGTCTTATGGAAATATAGTTGAGCATTAGAATAAAGAGTTCCTAATTCTTTCAAAGTTGTTTGTCTTTACCATATTTGTCTTCTTTGTATGAATTGTTCTCCTGGTTCTGCTCACTTTACTTCACATAAAGTTCATATAAGTCTTCCAAAGAATTTTTTCTGAAACCATCCCATTCATTATATCTTACTATCTTTTATCACAGTAATATTCCATCACAATCATATACCATAATTTAGTCAGCAACTCTCTAATTGATGAGCATCTCCTCAGTCTCCAATACTTTGTCACCACAAAAAAACTACTATAAATATTTTTGTACTTGTGGATACTTTTTTTCCCTTTAAACTCTTCGTAATACAGCTATGGTGGTGATTTTCCTGAGTGAAAGGGTACACATAGATTTTATAGTCTTTGGGAATGGTTCCAAATTGATCTCCAGATCAACAGTTGGACTAAGTCGCAACTCCACCAACAATGCATTAATGTACTGCCTCAGCCTAGCCATAAGCAATTACTATTTCTCCAGTTTTTAAAAACATATCTGTATTTGTGTGAAAAATGTTTTGCAGTTGTGTTCATACAGTTCCTGTATATGTATTGACAGATTCATTCCCTAATATTTTATACCATCAGAGGTCATTTGAAATGGAATTTCTCTTTCTTTCTCTTCTTATTGGATTTTGTTGGTAATGTATCAAAATGTTGGTGTTATATGTGGGTTGATTTTATATCCTGAAATTTTTCTAAAGTTGTTAATTGTTTCAACTAGTTTTTTTAATTGATTCTGCTGGGTTTTCTAAGTATGTCATCATATCATCTGCAAAGAGTGATAGTTTGTTTCCTTGTTGACTATTTTTATTCTTTTGGTATCTTTTTCTTGTCATTACTATAACTAACATTTGGGATACAATATTGAATAATAATGGTGATAATGAACATCCTTTCTTTATGCCTGAACTTATTGGAAAGGCTTCTAGTTCATCCTCATTACACATAATTCTTGCTGTTGGTTTTAGATACATATTATTTATCATTTTAAGAAAATTTCCATTGATTTTCATGCTTTCTAGTGTCTTTAATAGGAATGTTTTATAGTTTATTCATAACTTTTTCTGCATCTATTGATAAAATCATGAGTTGGAATCATGATTTTCTTTTTTTTATTGATATGGCAAATTATGCTGATGGTTTTCCTAATTTTGAACCAGCCTTGCGTTCCTAGCATAAATCCAATCTGCTTATAATATATCACCATCGTGACCTATTACTATAATCTCATTGGTAATATTTAATCTAAAATTTTTGCATCAATATTCTTGAGGGAAATTGATACAATATAGTTTTCTTTTTCTATTTTTACTCTCCCCCAGTTTAGGTGTCAAAGTCATATTTATGTCATAGAATACTTTTGGTAGGACTTCTTCCCTTCCTATTTTTTTTTCAAGTTTTGTTGTAATTTCTTGTTGTATCCAACTCTTTTTGACTCCATTTGGGGTTTCTTGGCAAACATACTCTAGTGGTTTGTCATTTCCTACTCCAGTTCATTTTACAGATAAGGAAACTGAAGCAAATGAATTAGGTGATTTGCTCAAGGTCATACAGTTACTATGTGTCCGAAGCTGGATTTGAACTCAGGAAGAGAGTCTTCTTGACTTCAGGCCCAGCAATCTAGCCACTGTGCCACACTGCTAACCAAAACATCTTTTGCAATTTACTTATAAATGTATCTAAACCTGGAGATTTTTTTTTCTTTAGGGAGCTCATTTATGGCTTGTTCGAATTCTTTTTCTAAACCAGTGTTATTTAAGCACTCTATTTTCTCTCCTGTCCTTGTGGGCAATTTATGTTTTCACAAATATTCATCAATTTTATTTCAATTGGCAGTTTTGTTGACATGGCAAAATAGCTCCTAATAACTGCTTTAATTTCATCTTCATTGGTGGTGCATTCACCCTTTTCAATTTGGATACTGGTAATTTTCTTTTTTTTCTTTTTTTTAAAGAATTAAATTAACCAATGGTTTATCTATTTTATTTTTTTCATTTAAAAAAACTTCTAGTTTTATTTATTAGTCTATTTTACTTCCTGTTTTATTAATCCTTTTTGAAATTTTCTTTAAATTTAAAAATTTTAATTTTTTTTCTTTAAATTTAAAATTAAAAAATAAATTTAAATTTAAATGTATTTTGGAATTTAACTGGGAAATTTATTTTTTTATTTATCTAAGTTTTTATTTTCTGTTGCATACCCAATTAATTGCTCTGCTCTTTTCTTACATAGATGTAAACAGGGATATAAAATTTTCCCTCAGTACTGTTTTGGTCACATTCTACAAATTTTGATATGCTGTCTCATTGTTATAATTATTTTTCATTAAATTCATCATTGTTTCCATGCTGTGTTGTTTTACTCTCTTATGATTATTAAATTATTTGGTTTCCAATTGCTTGAATCTATGCTTTTAAGGCAATTTATTAAAGGTGAATTTTATTTCATTATGATCCCCAAAATGTATATTTAATATTTCTGCTTTTCTGCATTTATTTTGAGGTTTTTGTAGCAATACATGGTCAGTTTTTGTAAAGGTCACTTTAATAGTTGAGGGGAAAAAAAAGTATATTGTTTTCTAATCCTTTTCAGTTTTCTCCAATCATCTATCATAGATAACTTTTGAAAACTTCAATTTATCTCCCTAACTTCTTTCTTATTTATTTTATGGTTAAATTTGTGTAGCTCTGAGAGGGGAAAATTCAGGTTTCCCACTAGAATATTTTTACTCTTTCCTCCTGGAATTCATTTAACTTATCCTTTAAAAACTTGGATCCCATGCCATTTGGTTCACAAATGTTTAGTACTAAAATGTTTAGTGCCTTTTAGAAAAATGCAGTTTCCATGTTTATCTTTTTAATTAATACTATTTTTGCTTTGTCTGAGATCATTATTGCTACCCCTGCCTTTTTTAATTCACCCAAAGCAAAACAAATTCCACTCCAGCTCCTTATTTTAGCCATTTTTCTGTTTCAAGTGTTTCTTGTGAACAACATATTGTTGGATTCTGATCTCTAATCCATTCTACTGCCCACTTCCATTTTATGGGTGAGTTCATCCCGTTTGTACTCATACTTTTATCATTGTTAACTGTGCATTTGCCTTCCATCCTATTTTCTTGTGTTTTCTTTCTCTCTCCTTTTTTTTACCTTGTCTCTTCTCAAAAGTCGGTTTTGCTTCTGACCACTGAATCCCTTAATCTGCCCTTCATCTTACCAATCTTTTTTTCTAACCTCTTCCCTATTTTCCCTTACTCTCCCATATAGCCCTCTTGAGTAATATGAATTTCTAGATGCCCAATTGAATGTGTATGTAATATATTCTTCCCTCCTTGAACCATTACCAGCTAGTGAGATTTGAGAATTGCTCTTTCTACTCCCTATTATCCCCTCTGTTGTCAAAACTCTTCTTTTCATGCCTCTTCTATGTGAAATAATTCTCCCATTCTTCATTGCCCATCCCCCTTCTCCCAGTTTACCCTTCTTTCTTAATCTTCCATTTTTCTTTTATAATTGTCTAATATGATCAACTCACACCCACACCCCCAAAGTAGACTCCTTCTAACAACCCTATGGTAAAGTTCTTAGGGGTTACATGTATCATCTTCTCATTTAGCAATATAGATAGTTTAACCTTATTAAATTCCTCATGTTTAATTAAATTTAATTTATTTTTAGTTTTCAATATTTATTTCCATAAGTTTTAAAAAATTTTCCCCTCCCTCCACAAGATAACTTTCAATCTGATATTGGCTTTATATATACATTCCTATTAAACATATTTTCACATTATATATAAGAATTATAATGAATAGAAATGATGAGAAAGAAAAAACAAAAGAAAATAGTCTGCTTCATGCTGCATTCAGACTCTATAGTTCTTTCTTTGGATGTGGATGAATTATTTTGCCCAACTGTATGCCCCAAAATTTGACAATCTTAGTGAAATGGATGAATATTTACAAAAATATAAGTTGTCCATATTAACAGGAGAAGAAGTAAAATATTTAAATAATCCCATCTTAGAAAAGGAAATTGAACAAATTATCACTGAACTCCCTAGAAAAATATCTCCAAGGTCAGATGAATTTACAAGTGAATTCTATCAAACATTTAAAGAACAATTAATTCCAATACTATATAGACTATTTGGGAAAATTGGTGAAGAAGGAGTCCTACCAATTTTTTTTATGATGCTAATATGGTACTGTTACCTAATTTTCCTAATGAATATAGGTGCAAAAATTTTAAATGGAATATTAGCAAAAACATTACAGCAACTTATCATTAGAATAACATATTTTGATCAAGTAGGATTTCTACCAGGAATGCAGGGTTGGTTCAATACTAGGAAAACTATCAGCATAATTGATCATATCAGGAACAAAACTAACAGAAACTATGTGATTATCTCAATAGAACCAGAAAAAGCTTTGGACAAAATACAACAACCACTCCTATTAAAAACCCTAAGAGCATAGGATTAAATGGAGCCTTCCTTAAAATGAAGAGTAGCATCTACCTAAAACCATCAGCAAGTATTATATGTAATGGGGATAAGCTAGAAGTATTTCCAATAAGATCAGGGGTGCAAAAATAATGTCCATTATCACCACTGTTATTTAAGATGGTACTCAAAACACTAGTTTTAGCAATGAGAAGGAAAAGAAATTGAAGTAATTAGAATAGGCAAAGAAGAAACTAAGTTATCACTCTTTGCAGATGATATGATGATATACTTAGAGAATCCTAGAGAATCAAGTAAAATAAAACTACTTGAAATAATAAACAACTTCAGCAAAGTTGCAGGATATAAAATAAACTCGCATAAATCCTCGGCATTTCTATATATTGCTAACAAAGCCCAATAGCAAGAGATAAAAAGAGAAATTACATTTAAAGGTAATGCAGACATTATAAAATATTTGTGAGTCTACCTGTCAAAATAAACCCAGGAATTATATCAACACAAATCACAAAACTCTTTTCACGCAAATAAAGTCAGATCTAAATAATTGGAAAAACACCAATTACTCATGGGTAGGCTGAGCTAATAGAATAAAAATGACAATTTTACCTCAATTAGTTTAGTTATTCAATGCCATACCAATCAAACTACCAAAAATTATTTTTTAGAGCTAGAAAAAAACAATATCAAAATTCATCTGGAAGAACAAAAGGTCCAAAATATCAAGGGGATTAATGAAAAGAATTACTAGGGAAGATGGTGTAGTCAAACCAGATCTTAAATGTATTCAAAGCCACTTGGTACTGGCTAAGAAACAGAGGGGTAGATCAGGAGAATAGGTTAGTTAAACAAGACACAGTAGTGAATGATTATAGCAATCTACTATTTGAGAAATCCAAAGACTCCAGATTCTAGGATAAGAACTAACTATTTGGGAAAAAACTTCTTGGAAAACTAGAAAATAGGATAGCAGAAACTGGGCACAAACCAACTTCTGACATTGTATACCAAAACAAAGTCCAAATGGATACATTATTTAGATATAAAAGCTGATACTATAAACAAATCTGGGGACCAAGAAATAGTTTATCTGTCAGATTTATGGAGAACAGAGAGATTTATAACCAAACAAGAGATAGAGAACATTATGAAATATAAAATGGATAATTTTGATTACATTAAATTGAAAAGTTTTTGTACAAAGTCAATGTAACCAAGATTAGGAGGGAAGCAGAACACTGGGAAAGATTTTTTTACAACTAATGTTTCTGATAAAGGCCTCATTTCTGTATAGAGAACTGAGTCAAATTGACAAGAATACAAATCATTCCCCAATTGATAAAAGATCCAGGGCAATTTTCAAAGGAAAAAAAATGAAAACTATCTATAGTCATATGAAAAAAAGAAATCACTTTTTGTTAGAGAGATACAAATGAAACAACCACATCACACCTATTAAATTAGCTAACATGACAAAACAAGAAAATGATAAATGTTGAAGAATATGTGGGAAAGATGGAACACTAATTCATCACTGGTGGAGTTGTGAGCTGATCCAACAATTCTGGAGACCATTATGTCCAAAGGGCTATAAAAATGTGCATACCTTTTGACCCAGCAATACTGTTACTGGGGCTGTATCCCAAAGATTTCATAAAAATGGGGAAAGAACCCACATGAAGAAAAATATTTATAGCATCTCTCTTTGTGGTGGCCAAGAACTAGATATTGAGGGGATGCCCAACAATTGGGGAATGGCTGAACAAGTTGTAGTTTATTAATATAAAAAATATTGTTATGCTATAAGAAATGATGAATAGGTGGACTTCAGAAAATCCTGGAAAGATTTATATGAAATGACACTGACTGAAGTGAGATGAACTAGGAGTACATTGTACATAGTAACCACTACAGTCTTCAATGACCAATTTTAATAGACTTAGCCCTTCTCAGCAATGCAAGGACCTAAAACATTTCCAAAGGACTCATGATGGAAAGTGCCTATGCAAATCCAGAGAAAGAACTATGACATCATGTTTACTTTTTAATACCCTGTCTCAAGTCTTGTCTGTGAATGAAGTTTTCTATATAGCCTTTGTTTTTATCAGCAATGACTTGAAATACTCTATTTCGTTAATTATCCATTATTTGATTCTATAGGATAAAAGTAAGATATTACTCAGTTTTTCTGGATAGGTTATTCTTGGTTATAATCCTACTTCTTTTGTCTTCCAGAATATATATTCTAAGCCCTCTGCTCCTTTAAGATGATAGCTGCTAAATCTTGACTGATCCTAACTGTGGCTTCAAATGTATTTCAATTCCTTTCAGTATTTTCTGCTTGACCTAGTTACTCTGGAATTTGGCAATAATATTTCTGGAAGTTTTCATTTTGGTATCTTTTCAGGAGGTGATCAATGGGATTCTTTTGATTTCAATTTTGTCCTTGGGTTCTAAGATATCTGGAAAGTTTTCCTTTATAATTTCTCAAAATATAATGTCCAGGCTCTTTTTCTGATTATAGGTTTCAGGCAGTGCAATAACTCTTAAATTATCCCTACTTAATCTATTTTCTAGATTGGTTATTTTTCTTATGAGGTATTTAACTTTTCATTTTTTCATTCTTTTGATTTTGTTTTATTGTTTCCTGAAGCCATTGACTTGCCCAGTTGTAAGGAACTATTTTCTTCAGTGAGGTTCTGTATCTCTTTTACCATTTTGCCAATTTTGTTTTTAAGAAGTTATTTTCTTTAGCATTTATATTTCCTTTACCAAGCTGTTTGTTCTCTTTTCACAATTTTCTTGCATTGCTCTCCTTTCTTTACCCAATTTTTTCTACTATTCTTATTTGATTTTTAAAATCATTTTTGTTCTTTGTGTCTTTCTTTATCTGATCTAGGAATTCCTGTTGAATTTATGTGCAGTCTGCATTTTTAAAATTCAAGACTTTGCTTGGAGATGTTTTCTTGCCATTGTCATCTTCTGAGTCTGTGTCTTAAACTTCCCTGTCACCATAATAGCTTTTTATGGTGAGGTTATTTTTGGTTTATGTGCTCCTTTTTCCAATCTACTTCTTGACTTTTAACTTTATGTTACAGTTGAACTCTGTTCACCTGGTTGGAGGGTGTAGGGGTCCCTGTCCAAAGCTTCAGGTTTTTTTTTTACCTGATGCTTTCATAACTAGTTCTGGGGACCCACACACTTTTTGTGCTTCTAAGGTCTTATGATCCCAGGAGAGATGTGGTCAGTACTCTCCTGCTCTATATTCCAGTCCTTATGACCCCTGGTCTCTGCTACCAGAACACCTCTCCTCACTGGAACTGTGACCTAGAACTATAGCCCTTGCTGCCTTAAGATCCAAGTGCTCCTCTCCACTCTGGACCTAAAACCTAGAACAGGAGTATTGGGCAATGAAATTTCTAAGTAGTGTTGAGACCTACACCTAGTGTAGGACAGAGGTCCCTTGGGATTTCTTTCTGCTCAGGTGTTCAAGCCCTTTACAGTCTGTGGGTGGTTATAGCTCTTGGTGCTGCTTTTGCTGCCATAGCTGCTACGTCCAAGGCCTTCAGTTGGATTTACAGCCATACTGTGCTCCTGGCCTGCACTCACCTCAATGCCATGTACCTCTCCATCTGACCTCCTAAATTGTTATGGGCTGGGAAAATGTCTTATACCAACCTTTTGTTGGTTATCTGATGGGCTATTTTAAAGTTGTTTAGAGAGGAATATTGGGAGAGTTCAGCTATAAAGTTCCCATTACTCACTCATCTTGACTCCTGAGCTTCTATTTTTGGTACCTTGATATGAAAATTCTGAATTAATCATGTATTTTGTGTCAGAGATTCAGTAGCCTTACCATGAATGCCACTGTTACTTATTCACTCGTTTTCCCCCCTCTTCTTAAAAGTCATTAGGAAGTTTGTAGCTCTAGGAATATTCAAACTAGGAGAGACAAAAGTCTTAAAATGCCATCACGTATTCTTATAGTTCTTTTATTCTTAGTCAGAAAGATTTTTATCAATGTACTTCAAAACCTGTCATCCAACATGAGATCATTGCAGAAAACAATAATTAATGATAATAATAACATTTGTAAAGCACTTTACAGATTACAACTTGCTTTCACATATGCCATATGATTTGATCCATGTAAGATCCCTACGAGGCAAGTTGGACCTGGAGTATTATTCACCATTTTATAGAAGAAGAAATGGAGGTCAGATAGATCATGATTCATCTAGGGTTACACTGTATATGAAAAATTAAAACTTAAACCAAGATCTTTTGATTCATTCTTAGTAAGGATTGGGTGCACTTTCAAACTCCCCTTCCATTATTTTTATTGTTGTTCAGTCATTTTTCATTTGTATCCAACACTTCATGACCCCATTGAGGTTTTCTTAGTAAAGATACTGGAATGGTCTGTCATTCCCTTCTCCAATTCAAATTACAGATAAGGAACAGAGGCAAACAGGGTTAAGTGACTTGAAACATCTAAAAAGATATAGTTCAATTACTTTTTAATTCTTGATATAAATAAATGTATACATATGTATATATGTATATGTAATTGCTCTTGGTGGCACAGTGAATATAGTGCCATGCTTGAAGTGAAGAAAAATTGAGTTCAAATCCAATCTCAGATACTTACTAGCTATATGACCCTGAGCAAGTCACTTAATCCTGTTTGCTTCAGTTTCCTGCTTTGTCAAATGAGCTAGAGAAGGAAATGGCATACCACTCTACTATCTATGCCAAGAAAACCCCAAATGGTGGCACAAAGAGTCGAACATGCCTGAAATGACTTAACAACAAGAAAATGCAATGAGTCGAACATGCCTGAAATGACTTAACAACAAGAAAATGCAATTGCAGATCTTATATTCTAAAAATTTTTTCCCCTTCACTTAGGTATTTACTGGAATTTATGTATTGGAAATGATATTGAAAATTACTGCATTGCATCCATATAATTATTTTCAAGAGAAGTGGAACATATTTGATAGTTTTATTGTGGCCCTTGCTTTAGGGGAATTTGTGATTTATTCCTTTTGGAAAAAAGAAGCGGTACATAGTTCCTTTTTACAATTTCTCATCTTACTCAGAGGGGTAAGTATACCTGAAAACAGTTTTCTATTATATATATACAAAACACTGAGGAACTGGTTGCCACTTCTAGGACTATTATGGGCAACCATAGGTCATGTCCATATGAAGAAGATATAGGATACAGTTAGTTTCAGACATCAGAGGGGAAAATGGTAAATAGACATGGGAGCAGGGTAGTCCCACCTGACTTCCAAAAGACAATGCTCAAAGTAAACCAAAGATCTGGAATGAAATAAACCATCTGGTGATAATGGATACGCTGAAATTAAAATAAGCCATTGTATGAGTCATAACTAGTAGACAAGGTGAGTTATTATGTAACACTGAGTCCCCAAAGATGCCAAAAACTATGCCTTTGGATCCTTGAGGATTTATAAGAAGATATAAGCTAAAGTTATACACGATAAGAAGTCATGAATGATTTGGGATATGCAAGTTGAAGGGAATATTCACAATGATCAGACAATATCTTTCAAAATCTCAAAAAGGATATTAAGAAAGTATGTAAGATTAAGGGCTATATAACCTCCTATTTCCAAGCACCTTTAATAAACTTCATTTCCCAAATTTATGTTTGATAAGCATTAATTCCCCTGTGATCTTGCTTCTCTGCTTGTTTTAGTTCTCATAATTGATGTGATGATAACAATTTCAGTTTAAATCAAATCACACAAAGCACTAGGAGAAATAAAAGTTATCTTTGTGCAAATAGCAAGCAAAAGAAAGATGGAGATTCAGTTTTTTTTTTTAATGACCACTGTAAAAAACCTAATTTTAGGTGGGTTATATTCATTAGACTGAGATACTGGTTTTACCTAAGTTTTAGCATTCTCATAAATAGCTATTTTGAGGACCATTGTCTATTAACTATTAAACTGTAATTATAATTAACATGAAAATGTGGTTTCTTCCTCTTTATTTTTAGCTCCGTGTTTTCAAGTTGACAAAATATTGGCCAATGATGAAAATGATGATCAAGATCCTTGGCTACTCTTTGAAGGCTCTAAGAAGCTTGACGTTGGTATTGGTCATCACAATACTTATTTTTGCAGTGGTTGGCCTGCAGTTCTTTGGTCACAACTACAAAAATCTTGCCTGCAAGATTAATCCTACCTGTTCACTTGCACGTTGGCATATGTATCATATAACCTACTCCATTTTTCTTGTGCTCCGGGCGTTGTATGGAGAATGGATAGAGACCATGTGGGACTGTATGGAAGTGTCAGGGCAATCAATGTGCCTTATCTTTTACATGGGGATTATTGTCATTGGAAACCTAATAGTAAGTACGCAGAAAACTTAAAATATTCATTCAAAATACAGGTATTGTCTGAATGAATTATAATAAAATAGTTAATGAGATTCAGATGAACTCATAGGTATGATCTTAATTTAGAGACATAATTATTATTTTTAATTCTAGTATTAGAGTCACACTCAATTCAACAAACTTTCATTAACTACCCACTGTGAGTAAGGCCCTGTTCTAGACACTGAGAAAATGAAGAGAAAGATGCCACTTTTCCCTCAAAAAGTTTATGTTTCATTGAGAAGGCTACACACTACACACTCATAATTAAAAACAACATAATTTGAAGAAGAGGCAAACACTAACAACTGGAGAGGTGTGTGTGTGAAAGAGAGAGAGACAGATGGACAGAAAGACAGACAAAGAGACAAAGAGAGAGAGAGAGAGAGTAAGAGAGAGAGAGAGAGAGAGAAAGGGGAGGGGGAGAAAGAGAGGCAGGGGAGGGGGAGAGAGTGAAGGAGGGAAGGAGGAAGGGAGAAAGAGGGATAGAGGAAGAGAGTTAAGAAAATGAGCAGAACCAAAAGGATAAAATAACAAAAATATAATGAAAAGATTGAAAAAATTGAAATAATATATAATGGAAAAAGGTAGTAAAAATTGGAATGTTGTTTCCTGGTGTTTTGTTTTATTTTATTTTACATACTATTTTATGTTTCCAATTACATGTAAAGATCATTTTTAACATGCTTTTTAAAAAAAATTGTGTTTCAAATTTCTCTCTCTTGCCTCCTCCTTTCATAGAGAGCACACAATTTGATGCAGGTTTTTTTATATATGCAATTGTGTAAAACATAGTTCCATGTTAGTTATGTTGTGAAAGAAAAAAAAACAGAACAAAAAAAACTTGAGCAATTTTATAAAGATCAGTCAAAGTCTCAAATAAGGAATCATGCCTCTTCCTTACTGGTAGAGATGGGGATATGAAGATTGGTATTGGAGGGGGATATTATATACACTGTCAGATAGAGTCACATATCAAATATTTTTGCATATTGTTTTTCTTTGCCATAAAGGAGGGTTTCATCTGCAAAGTGAGAAATTTTTATAATTGTGATATAAAGACAAAAGGCATCAATAAAACACATTTAAAAATAGATATTACAAAGTGTTCTTTCTAAGGAGACCTGTTCCTCCTAAGACAAGAGAAAAGGAAGAGATAAGAAGATATGACAGAGGTGTAGAATTTCCTTTAGGTTCATTTTCCAAACTTGGAGTTTCAGCAGCAGACTAGGTTCCCCAAAGAGAGCCTGCTAGCCACTATCTAAGTATTCTATAACAGTGTTGTCACACTCAAATATAAACTAGGACTACTAAGTGGTACATAAGTATCCCTGTAGTACACATATTGTATTAGAAAACTGCATATTGATATTACTTGTGTTTTATTGTATTTGAATTTATTAAATATTGTCCAGTGACATTTCCATCTGGTTTGAGATGTACTCAGGAATGTTGTGGGCCACATGCAGCCCTGCTTGTGTTTGACACCTCTGTTCTAGAAGAAATCCTAAGCAAGATGTTGCCTTCTAAAATTATAGTTTCCAAGTCCCTTCACTAGTATCTTCCCCATTATCAATCTATATCAGTTGAACTCTATTACCTTTTTAGAAAAGAGATTTACTGAGAAGATATAGAAAAGAAAAATAGTTTCAAACAGTCTCTTATTCTAAGGAACACACTTACCTTTTGCACACACAAGTCATGTATGCACGTATTTCACAGCACAATGATAGTGAAGCACATGTATAGAAAACAAATGTGGCAAAGGGGATACCTCCTGACTTTCTGTACTGGAAGTACATCTCTCCATTTTGCAGAGTCCTTATGAGGTTTCTACTAGGTGCCACTATCCATTGAGTTCCAAGGGTCCATGCCTTTCCAGAGTCCATACTTGACACTTCTCTTTGTTCAAAAGGGTTCGTAAGACTTGAACCTCAGGTGACTATATTCCTGCAACTATATGCGAGTGCTTTTTTTTCCTGTCATCAGCCACTACTATTCTAGTGGCCACTGCTACCATCTCCAGGAACTGGTAGGTATTCTGGTAGGACCTTTGGATTTCTAGAATCTACATTCTCCTCTCAGAATCCTCATCCACCTGAGATAAGGTAAAAGTAAACAAAAGAGAGGCACCATGTGTTTACACAAGCATTACTGCCCAGTAGGGTATAGGGTAGCTGTCCATATCCTCATCCAGCAGCTCACAGCAGTCCTTGCCTTACTTGCCACCAGAGGGAAGATACTAAAAGATCAAGAGATCATTCCTCCTCTATACAAATTCAGTTGTGATTCAGTACCTGCTGAGTCTCTAGTTCTTCTGGCTCCACAGCCAAATACAAGAATCATTTTTTTTTATCACTACATACTATCAACTCCTTACTCATACATGGCTGGAAAGAGGCTTCCTAATTTCTATATTGGAACTTAGATTATCAAGGGAATATCTGTACATATTTTCTCTTGCATATGTGTAATAGTAATTGGTTTAGCAGGATACTTAGCACTTGGTACTAAGTGGATAGACAGTACTAAGTGCTAAGTGTGGAAGGTGCAAACTCTGTCCCATTGTTGAGAAGGCATGAACTCCCCTGTTGATGTAGAAGA
>CM053588.1:246952831-246972267 GCA_028646515.1 Pseudochirops corinnae
TAGCTTTAAGGCATTCTTCATGTCTATTGGAGGCCCCTGGTGGGGGTGCTCTGGCTGCGCTCTCCTCCTCCCTCTCTCTCCCATGATCTTTCTTTTCCCCAAAGAAGGTATCAAGGGTTTGGGAGCTGTTCTTACTTTGCTTCTTATGCTTATTCTTACTCATGGTTGTTCAGACCATGATTTTTCTTTAAATCTCTGTGGGGCTCTGCTTCCAGAAGGGAAAGCTCTGTCCCAAATTGCTGGGGTCCTCCTGGCTGCCGTAGCTCTCGGGAAGATGCTGGGACTCTTCCTAATTACTTCCGGCTGACTGGATAGTGAAGACTCCAAGACTGAGGCCCAAGACCGCGATCCAGATCCAGGCTTCTCAACATGAGAGCACTGGCCTGAAAACAATCACTCAGTCCCCCTGCTGACTGGAGGCTGCGGGCGGGAAGCTACAATGTGGAGGCGGGTGCAAAACCTCCGCCTTTTCACTTTTCTGCTCTGGAGGCCTTTCGGCTGGACTGCTTATCTCCCCCCTTTGCAATCCCCACTCGCAGCTGCTGCTAATCTGCTCATCTGAGAGGCTCCTCTGCTCCTCCCACCCAGCCGCCCCCGGGGCACAGCCACAACTTCAGGCCAGGCTGGTTTCGGTTCGCAGTGCTGATATGGTTCCTCGTACCTGAGCTGATTTTAGTGGGAAGTATCTTTGTGTGCGTTTTGGAGTTCTAGGATTGGTTTAGAGTCCTATTTTATGGGTATTTTGCGGTGGCTATGTGAGAGCTGCGATATGTTGCTGCTGCTACACCGCCATCTTGGCTCCGCCCCCCCCCCCCAATTGAATTTATAGTAGGGATACAAGGATGATAGAACATTAGGAAAAACTTAACATAATTTATCATATTAAAAACCAAAAGAAGAATCTCTAAAACAATGTGATATAAATGAATTCAGGCAAAAAATCCTTTCACATTGCGCAACAGTCATGCTAAAAAGGTAAAGGAAGGGGATAAGTGTTTATTGTCTCCTATGTGCCAAGCACTGTACTAGTCACTTCACAAAATATTATCTCAATAACCTCAGAAAGTTTAAGCATAGAAACAAGGAGGTATTGTCATATAAAGGAAACAACCCTGGTTCTGTAGGCAGACATGTTTTCGAATCTCAGATAAGATATTACTACATGTGTTACAATTTGGCAAATTACTTAAATTGCTTGAGCCTCAATTTCCTTATATATAAAGTGAAGAGTAATAATGTAGATTGCTTCTGAGATCTGCTATATCTCTTAATCTGATTTTGTGATCCTAATGAGTTAAAATTTTTATTGATACACACATGTATATGTACCTATGTTAACATACACATATATGTCATATAAGCTAGCTATATACATACACACACACACACATATATGGGAAACATTAGAGGTTTTACAAATAAGTATAGGAGTAAAGCAAAGATGTCCCCTTTCCTTACTTTTATTTGACACAATTGTAGAAATTCTAGCAATAGCAATAGTATAGTAGGAAGAGATAAATCTACAAATATGCAAGGAAGAGATTAAATTATACATATGTCCTGATGATATGATAGTACTAGAGAAATAAGAAGAATTTCCATATATCAATAACAAAATTCAGGACAAATAACAAGGCCAAAGGAAGAAATCTAAGCTATCAATATTCTTATGAAAACAAAAATGCTCTAAATCACTAATAATTAGAAATGTGCAAATTAAACCATTCTGAAGTACCATCCCATACCCATCAGCCTGTCTAACTTGAAAGAAAAGTAAAATGTAAATACTGAAAGGGTTGTGAGAAAACAGATACTTCAAAATACTGTTAGTAGAGCTGTGAACTGTTCTAAAAAGCAATTTGGAACCATACCCAAAAAGCTATTAAGCAGTGCATAAGTTTTGACTTAGATATTGCTACTGGGTATATCCATCAATGAGATCAAAGTAAAAGTAAAAGGATCCATAAGTGTAAAGCTATTTATAGCAGCTCTTTGTGGTAGCATAGAATTGGAAATTAAGGGGATGGTTATCAAGTGGGAAATGACTGAGTAAGTTATGGTATATGAATGTGATGATATACTATTATGCCATTAGAAATGATGAAGGGGATACTTTTAGAAAACTTTGAGATTTGTATGAAGTGATGCAAAGTAAAGTGAGCAGAACTGGGAGAACAGATTATACAATGAAAGCAAATATTGTAAAGATAATCAGTTTGGAAAGACTTAGCAATTCTGATCAACACAATGACCAAGCATAATTCCAAAGGATTCATGAAGAAATATGCAAGCAGAGATAATAATTCCTGTGAAAACCTTTTGAAGATTTCAGATGACCATAAGCTTAATATTAGTCAAGAGCATAACATAGAAGCCCCCAAATCTAATGCAGCACTTCTACTTTCTGCCCTTTTCATATCATATCTGAAATTCTGTGTTAATTTTTGGGGAACCATGTTTTGAGAACACTGACAAGCTAGAAAATGCCCAGAAGGAATTTGCTAGGATGATAATGGGCCTCAAAGTCACACCAAAAAAGAATAAGTTGAAAGTACTAAGAATGAAGAGAAATAATGGGAGCTAATATGGTAACTCTTTAGTTATCTGAAGTATTCTTATATGGAAGTGTAATGGGAATGGGAATTTGAAGATCTTCCCTGCACCTTAATAGACCTAGGGGGTAATTTGAAGACCTTCCCTGCTTTGAAAGTAAACTCTGCCCCCTAATAGGCTGAATGTAATCACATGGAGCCTGTGGTGGGAGGAGTTTGCTGAAGGAAAGCAGAGCCCACAGTAAGCTGGTAGCCAGAGCCAGAGAGATGGTGGGAGAGAGAAGTGCTCAGGGAAGGAAAAAGAGAGAGAGGTTTGTGAGTACATTTATATTGCATTGGTTTGTGGGAAAGCTGAAGGATGCTGTGACTGTCAGTGTTATTATGGCTTCTTAATATCTTTGATACTAAGATGGATTAGGCTTACTGGTTTGGGGATTCAGTTTTCTGGTGTTTAAATAAATGCTTCTCTTCTGTCCTCTATATGGACAGTTTGGTATATTTTGTGATCGAACATCATGTGATAAATAGCAGATGATGACGAAGGTTTCTTCCAGGTCTAAATCTATGAGCCTACAATATAGATGCCAAAAATATGAGTAAACCTGTTATTGGACCTACAAAGGAGACAGCAGTCAATAATGAGAGGCTGTGGTGAGAGCAATCTTATGCCTCAATGTAAAATTGGATTAGTTTCTCCTTAAACACTGTTGAAACCATCCTTGACACTTGACTGGCCCAGAGAGCTAAAATACCACTTCCAAGTCTCTTGAGCAAAAAATATCCATGAGGAGCTCCAGGAGATTTTTTATGCTTGACTTGTCAACTGCTTTGGGCAACTTGGAGGCAGGGAAGGTTCGTTTAGCTGAACCAACTCTCCCTGTCAAAGAGATATATATATATATGTATATTATATGTATATATGTATACATGTATACATATATATATATGTATAGTCTTATGGCATATTCTTCCTTTAATATGGCTAAGTAAGTCCCTTATTGTTATCTGTTGAGTGACCAACAAATGTCTCATTTCTTTCCATATCACACTTAAACTACTAGTCAGGCCCAGCCTACAATAGGGAAAAAGTGCTGTTCTTTTGTAAACCTACCATGACCAATTAAGAGGAATGCTCAAGAAAAATGTCAGAAGGTAATGAGTACAGTGAACAATGAACAACACTATGAATAATGAAACTTACTAAATATTGATGGATAAGAACATAGAACTGATATGGAATCCATTTCAGAATTAGTTGTATGCAGTCAGATCATCTCCTATGTTAGAGAAAGGTCAAATAAAGAGCAAATCAGAAGAAAGGGGAAGAAAGGAAAGACATTACATGTATTGCTAATTGGTCCAAACTGACTTATTAAAAGAAGCTATTGACTCTAAAAATGGAAAGTGAGCTAAAAATGAGGTCATTGACTAGGATTGTCTTCCTTTATCAGAGCAATGTGTTACCAGAGAATTGCCCAAAAAAGGAAAAATAAATGATTCACCTAGCAAACAGTTGATTGCTTTGCTAAATGAACACACATAGCAGTGAAGTGCAACCCCAGTTTAGAGTAAAAACTAAATCATAAAAGATTTTAGAGGAAGATAATGAAACATTATGAATGGTATCACATCTAAAGATTGAAAATCAGTGAAAAGGAAAATTAGTGTGCAGAGACCCAACTAAGGTAGATTACTCTGTGAGCATTAAGATATGAGATTAGAAAGAGAATATCAAAGAGATGTGAAATAGAAGAGATTTGGCAGTATTTATACAGTAACTTATTCTTATCATTCATGACAGTGAACCACTACATTTGAGTTCTAAAACCTTTACACTGAAAGTGTGGCAGTGACACTTTAGGTGATAAACTTGGGAAAGCTGAGGAACGTACCTTTAAACTTACATAGGAAATTTGTAAAGAAATGATAAAATGTCAAAGGCCTCAGAGTATTAGGTTTTCTCTAGATCAAATAAAAGATAATTTCAAAGGAATGAAAAAGAATAAGGATAGTACTATCTCCAAAAACTGAAAAGACAGAAGTGACTCCTAATCTGTAATGTCTATTTTCTCATCTCCACAAAATTTTATGATAATGGTTTAAACAGAGGTTGAAGGTATCTTTGATGAAAATGCTCATGTAACAGTCTGGAGTCTGCGGATGATTTTCTATGGCAAACCACAACTTCAAAGTAAAATAATTTATATGGAGGCATAAATAATACAAAATCATGCTGTGAATATTATTGATTTTTAGCATATTTTATTGGAGATAATCAATATGTGGAGATAATCAAATGTTTGTGGCTCTCTTCTAAAAGGTGTCTTGACATAAACCCTAAACTGGGTATCTTGCCACACAGGAGAGTAGGGGGGATGGGGATGAGAGGTGGAATGATAGAGGGGAGGGCAGGGTAGGGGGAGGATTGCTGGAAGCACACACTTCTGTAAAGGGACAGGGACAGGGTAGAGAATAGAACAAGGGGAGGCGAGATAGGAAGGAGGAACATATAATCAGTGTCTCATAATATGTCCACTGTGGAGATGTTCTGCATAATTACACATGTACAACCTGTATTGAATTGCTTGTTTTTCCAGTGGGGGTGGGTGATGAGGGAGGCAGGGTAAGAATCTAGAATTTAAAGTTCTATAATCAAATGTTAAAAATATATATGTATACATACATACGTATAATTTTTAACTACATGCAACTGGGAATTAAGATATACAGGCACTGGGGTAGGGAGATCCATCCTGCTCTACCAGAAAGTCAGAGGGGCAATGGGGGAGGACATAGGAGAGAGCAGATTGGGGGACGGGTTATACAGTGGGATAGCTGTTTTGAGGTGGTGGGTAGGGGAAATAGGGGGAGAAAATCTGTAACTCAAAATGAATGATGTAAACAAGAAAATAAATAAATTAATTTATTTAAAAAAATAAAAGGTGTCTTGAATCAATTAAGAAGCATTTATTAAATTTCTATTTTGTGCCAGTCAGGGGCTTAAATATGGAAAATAGAAACACAAAGAATGGAATGATCTCTCCATTTGAGGTACATATATTTTAATGGTGAGAAAAGTACATACATAGAAAATAAATACCAATAAATTAAAAGTAGTTAAATACAAAGCAGTTTTGGAAGATAGGGCACTGTCATTGGTGGTGGTGGCAAGTTGGGAAAGTTTTCACCTAAAAGGAAGTGCTTAAGTTGTGTTTTGAAAGAAGAAATGGATTCTCTGAGGCAGAGGTAAGGATGGAATAAATTTCAGGCACGGGGACTGAGAACTGAAAAAGCATAGAGATAGGAGATGGAATGTTGGGTGTGAAAATCAGAGGGAAAGGGAGTGTGGGAGGAATTGTAATGTACAATGAAGCTGGAAAAATAAGTAGGGCTAGGTTGTGAAGGGCTTTATAAGCTAGATAGAAGTCTTTATATTTTGTCCTAGAGGCAATCAGGTCACACTTGAACTTACTTAGTAGCAGATTTATATGGTCAGATCTATACATAAGGAAAATTAGTTTGGCAGCAGTATGGAGGACAGATTCGAGTGGGGAGAGACTTAAGTCAAGGAGATCAATTAGGAGGATATTGAAATAGTACAGGTGAGAGGAAATGAGAGCCTGAAGTAAGATGGAGACTGTGTGAGTAAAGATGAGGAGTTTGGTAGAAAAGATGTGGTAATATAGAAATGACAAGGTTTGGGAACTAATTAGCAATAAAGTGTGAGAAGTTGAGGATGATGCAAAGATTCAGAACCTGGGAGATTAGAAGAATGATGATGCTTTTGGTAATAATAAGTAAAGTTTTAAAGATGGCTACCTGTGTCTGGAGAAAGACAATTAGTTTTCATTTAGGTATACTTAGTTTCTGATATCTCTGGGTCATCAGTTTGAAATGTATATTAGGAAGATGGTTATATAAGACTGAGGCTGGATTCATAGATATTCAAGTCATCTGCACAAAAATTATAATTAAACCCACAGAAGTTTATGGGGTCATGAAAAGAAGAGAAAAGAACTAAGAACAGTTAGAATATACCTATAGTTTGGGGACATACTATGGATGATGAGCCAATAAAACTGAAAAAGAATAGACAAACAGTTAAGAAGAGACATGTGTCATAAAGAACCAAAGAAGAAAGCATTTCTAGGAATAAAAAGTGATTGACAATGTCAAATTCAGCTAAAAGATCAAGAGGGCTGAGGCCAGAAAATATCAAATTTAGCAATTAATAGATTGTTGGCACCTTTGGAGACTATCTCAGTAAAATACTGTTAACAGTTTTAATTGGATAGAGCAGTTGGATACTAGACTGAAAAGGATTGAGGAATGGTTAAGACATAAGGAAGCAGGGACAATGAATGTAGGCAGCTATTTCTAGGAATTTAAATGACAAATGGAGGAGAGATATAAGACAAAGGATTGAGAGACAGTTAAGTCTAATGAACATTTTTAAGGAGAGGGGAGACAGCTTGTTTTAAGACAGTAAGGAAGCAAGAAGTAAATGTGGGAAAATGAAGATTAGAGATGGGTAAAAGTGATTGGGTGGCGAAAATCAGCTGGAGAAGAAGAACAGAATTGAGAGCAAGAGTAAATGTTGATAAGTTGGCTTTGGAAAGGAGAAATACTGCCCTGCCTCATTATCAGAATTTGATAGAGAAGAAGAAAGAGTTGGGAAATGATAGCAAGGAATCTGAGATAATGAAAATGGGAAAAGAAGGTAACTAAGCTCAATTTTTTCAGTAAAGTAAGAGATAATATCCTCAGTTGAGAGGATAGAAGCTGGAGGAAAGCATGAAAAGTTTGAGGAGAGATTTGGAAGAGCTTTTGTGGGTAGAAAATTAATTGGGAAAAATAAAATGATTGCCTTGCTAATGTGAGAGCCCAGTTGAGATTAGTATAAATTTTTCCTGGACTCAGTTAAATGGGTTATATTTCTTCCATCTTGGCTCCATAAAAATCAAGTAGTAGAAGAGGCAGATGATAGGAGCAATCCAGGCTCTAGGATTTGGAAAGGACTAAATAGGAATAGGACAAGGAGACAAAGGATTTGAGAGTATAATGTTGAACTGGTCAGTTATGTAGTTGAAATTGAGAAGGAAAGTAAATTGTTAGCACAAAGTTATAGAGGAATGGAAGACCATTATGAGGTCAAAGATTAGCTCAAAAGAGTTTAGACATAAAGAGAGTTGGAATAGATCATACAAATGGGAAAAGGACACATACATATAAAGATATTTATAGCAGTGCTTTTTGTGGTGACAAAGAATTGGAAATCAAGGGGATGTCCATCAATTAGGGAATGGCTAAACAAGTTGTGGTATATGAATATAATAGAATACTATTGTGCTACAAGAAATGAGGAACAGAAAGACTTCATAGTAACCTCGAGAGACTTATATAAATTGATACAGAGAGAGGAGAGGGGAATCAGGAGAATACTATACACAATTACAGACACATTGTATCTGTGATGACTAACTTCGATAGATTGGGTTCCTCTCAGCTATACAAGGTTATAGACAACTCTAAAAAACTCAAGATGGAAAGAGCTATCCACATCCAGAAAAAGAATTGCAGAATCTGAATGCATATTGAAACAAACTACTTGCTCCCTCTCTCTTTTTTTTTTGCTTGGTTTTATTCTCACTTTCTCATTCATTACATTGGTTATATTTCTTCTTTAGAACTTGACTAATATTTAATATGAAGGTATCTGTAGAACTTGTATTGGATTGCGAGCCACCATGGTGGGGGCAGGGGGAGGAGAAGAAGGGGGCAGAAATTTGGAACTGAAGGGAATGTGGAACTGAATGTTGTGAACTAAAAGTAAATAAATAAATAAATTTTAAAAAGAGAGATGGGATGTCAGAAAGTTATAGTGAGATAGATGAATTTTTTTATCATGAAAATGAAATTCTAGGGTAATGGCAAATGCAGGACATGATTATCTTTTTACATGGCTGGGGTTCAGTAGAGGAATAAGTTATAAGGTTTTAGGAGGCTGAAAACCTAAGGTACTTAAAAGAGTATCAAAAAGTGAATGTTGAAGTCCCTTATAATAATGTTCGGAATTGATGAGGAGAAGAAGAGAGTAATCCAGGTACTGAATTCCTTGAGAAAGAAAGGTGAATAACATGAGAATTGGTAACTAAATACCTAGTACATAGAAATAATTTAGTAATGCTAGTTCACTGAAATTAACCACCATGAACTGAATATGGTGAACATTTTTAATAACAGTCAGCTTCAATGAAGAAGAGATTGCTGAATGATGGTAACAAAAGGAGATGCTGAAAGTAGTAATATGGAACAAAGAAGATTCAGATTCCTACATTGGGACCAATGTGCCTATGGGTATAAAAGAGGGTACAATCTACACTGGAGATTACCAACAATCAAATGCTCTCTGGGGAAGCTAGGTTGCATGTAGATGAAAGGAATACAATAGGAAATGATTCAAAATTAAGGGACGTTTGTTCATTATGAAATGGGATTTCTGGAGGACAGGTGGAAAGGATGGGCAGAGTCGAAGTGAACCATCAGAAAGATAGGGAGAAGAAAGGTAGTATAAGAGATTGGGAACCCTAGCTTATTACAGGGTTTCAGTAATGAGAGTCATAGCTGCTGAAGAGCTAAGCCTAGAGATTTACAAAAGAAAAACCAAGTTGACAGGTAATGATTACAACACTGCAGAATAAACCTAATGATTTAGTTCACCAAAACACACATCTTGAATGGATACTCTAAAGGAACAAAAGTCTGGATGCAGAATTGACTAGCTTATGGAGAGCAGTTTCTGGGTCACATCTAGGAAAATGTATAACACATAAATTACCACAGACTATTCCTGATAATAAAGTTCTATCTTTTTAAACAAGAATATTTTCTTTTAAAAAAATTAACTTTTATGTTTATTTTTAGTTTATGTCATTCATTTCCACAAGATTTTGAGTTACAAATTTTCTCCCCATCTTCCCCCTACTTCCCACCCCAAAACATCAATCCCACTGTATACCCCCTGCCCCAATCTGCTCTCTCCTATATCCTCCCCCATCAACCCTCTGACTTTCCAGTAAGGCAAGATGGATCTCCATACTCCAGTGCCTATACATCTTATTTCCCAGTTGCATGTAAATAATAATAATAATAATAATACATTTTTTTTAATATTTGATTTTAAAACTTGAATTCCAGATTCTTTCCCTTACTCCCTCATCATCTACCCTTACTAGGAAGATAAGCAATTCAATATATGTTGTACATGTGTAGTTACACAAAACATTTCCATAGTGGATATATTGTAAAAGACTGACTATATTTCCCTCCATTCTATCCTGCCCCCCACTTGTTCTGTTCTCTACTATGTCCCTTTACAAAAGTGTGTGCTTCTAACTACCCTCCCCCACAAACCTGCTCTCCATCATCCTCCCTTTCATCCCCTTCCCTCCTATTCTTCTGTAGGGCAAGATACACAATTTAGAGATTATGTCATTCCCTCCCTAAAACCAATTTCAAAGAGAGTAAGGTTGACTCTTTCCCTTTTGCCTTCCTGTTCTTCTCCTCCATTGTAACAGTTATCCCTTGCCTCTTCTATATGAGATAATTTACCCCATTCTGTCTCTCTCCATCTCCTGTCATTGTATTCCTCTCTCACTTCTCAATTTCATCTTTTAAATATCATCCCTTCCTATTCAATTGATCCTGTGCCATCTGTCTATGTATACCTGTACACATATATACACACACTCACATATGTATTCATACTCATATATGCCATTTTATATAGACATATATGTGTGTATACATACACCTCTATATCTATATCTATCTATCTATCTATCTATCTATCTATCTATCTATCTATCTATCTACATTTATATTCCCTTCAACTATCCTCATACTGAGAAAAGTTTCATAAGTTATAATTATTGTTTTTCTGTGTAGGCATGTAGATAGTTCAACTTTGCTATGTTCCTTATCATTTCTTTTCCCTGTTTACCTTCTCATGCTTCTTGTATTTGAAAGTCAAATTTTTCTATTCAGTTCTGGTTTTTTCATCAAGAATGTTTGAAAGTCCTTCACCTCATTGAATGACCATATTTTCCCCTGAAACATTATACTAAGTTTTGCTGGGCAGGTGATTCTTGGTTTTAATCCTAGCTCCTTTGATCTCCAGAATATCACATTCCAAGCCCTTTGATCACTTAATGTAGAAGCTGCTAGATCCTGTGTTATCCTGATTATATTTCTACAATATTCAAATTGCTTCTTCTTGGCTGCCTGTAATATTTTCTCCCTCATCTGGGAACTCTCTAACCTGGCTATAATATTCCTAGGAGTTTTCTTTTTGGGATCTTTTTCAAGAGGTGATAGGTGAATTCTTTCAATTTCTATTTTGCCCTCTAGTTCTAAAATATCAGGGCAATTTTCCTTGAGAATTTCTTGAAAGATGCTTTCTAGGTTCTTTTTTTGATCATGGCTTTAAGGTAGTCCAATAATTGTTAAATTGTCTCTCCTGGATCTGTTTTCCAGATCAGTGGTTTTTTCAAGGAGATATTTCACATTGCCTTCCATTTTTTCATTTGTTTGGATCTGTTTAATAGTATCCTAATTTGTCATAAAATCATTAGATTCCGTTTGTTCCAACCTAATTCTGAAGCAATTATTCTCTTCAGTGAGTTTTTGAATTCTTTTTTCATCTGGCAAATTTGGCTTTTTAAGGCATTCTTCTTCTCATTGGCTTTTTGGGCCTCTTTTGCCATTTCAGTTAGTCTATTTTTTAAGGTGTTATTTTCTTCAGTCAGGTTATTGACTCTCTTTACATGATTTTCTTGCATCATTCTCATTTCTCTTTCCAATTTTTCCTCCACTTCTCTTACTTGATTTTCAAAATCCTTCTTGAATTCCTCCATGGCCTGTAACCAGTTCATATTTTTCTTGGAAGCTTTTGGTGCAGGAATTCTGACTTCATGGTCTTCCTCCAGTTCCATACTCTGATCCTTTTTGTCCCCAAAACAGGAAGCTAAAGTTGGATGGCTGTGCTTGCTTTGCTTCCTTTGCTTGCTCATGTTGCCACTCAATTACTTGACTTTTGAACTCTTTGTCACAGTACAACTCTGCTTCCAGAGTGAAGAGCTTTGTCCCAAATCACTAGGGCTTTCACAGCTACCAGAGCTTTTAGGAGGATGCCTTCTCTACAGCCCCCACCAGATTTGGCTCACATACCTCAGGACCAGCACCCAAGATCACAATTCAGATCCGGGCAGGTTAAGGCAAGAGTGCTTAGCCTCTGAATGGTTGCTTGGTCCCCCTACAATTTGCAGGCAGGGAGCTCTGAAGCAGTCATGTGGAGGCAGGTCTGCCACTTCCATGGCTTCTCACTCTGGGAACAGAGGCAGATACAGGCAAAATGCCAAATGCCTTTGGCATTTATGGGTTGATAATTCTTGAAACTGCCACAGCTGCTAGTGATCCACTGTGCTGAATGCTACAGCCAGGGCTGATCCTGGCTACCCTAGGGCTAAAACCATAGGTTCATGTGGGGCTGAGCTATGTTCCCAGCAAGCTGTGATGGACCCTTCCTGCAGGCCTGTTGGCTACCTTCTGTAGGAGGTTTGTTTCTCTCTTTCACTTTGTGGGTTCTGTAGCTCTAAAATTTGTTTAGAGTCATATTTTATAGGTATTTGAGGTAGTTATGGGGGTAGCCCATGGAGTTTTCCTGCTTTTATGCCACCATCTTGACTCTGCCCCCTCAGGAATATTTTCTTAATATATCTTCCATGTCTACATATCATATAACCCATATGCCTTAGGCATTATTCATTCTGAACAGATCCTGGGTCTTACGAGTCTGACTAAGGTCATATTGTGGTTAGTGATTTAAAGTGAATGTATAGCGCTTAGTCATGAAGGCCTGGAACAAGTATAATCTAAATTCACTTAAGCCTCACTTCTTGGTGAATTCTATGTAAACCACTATTGAGAATGTTGTTCTTTTGACCTGATGACCTTTTTTTATTTCCTTGTTGTGTCTTGTTATCAATCTGGGAGCATCTCTATTGGTGGGAACCTAGAGAGCTACACTTGCTGATATATATTTTTGCTGAGTTATTTGTAAAAGATATTTTTTAAATGGTACATTTCATTGATCAGTTTCTCCAAATTCTGACCTTCAATATGGGGTTAATATGTGACTGGCTTAAAACATTATGATTTTTAGTAAGTAAATATAGAAGATGATTCCATGGTAATGGGAAGACATATACACACACACACACACATATAGACACACACACAGACACACACATACAAATGTAAAGTGGTAACTTGCCCTCCAGAAGTGATATAAAATACATCACTATGTATATGTTTATATTGTAGAAAGAACACTGGGTTTAGTTTTAGATGACCTGAGTTCTTATATTGGATCTGCAACTTTTCTGTGTTGCTTTGAGTAACTATTCTGGACTTCAGTTTCTATACTTGTTAAAAAAAAATTAGGATGTTAGACCTTTAAGGTACTTTCTTGATCCAAGTCTATTTATGTGTAGGAGGCAGGCCATTCTTATACTGGATCTGCAACTTATCTGTGTTGCTTTGAGTAACTATTCTGGACTTTAGTTTCTATACTTGTTAAAAAAAATTAGAATGTTAGACCTCTAAGATCCTTTCTAGATCCAAGTCTATTTATGTATAGGAGGCAGGCCATTTAAGAGTGAGAGATGACAGTTCAACAGCCTAATTGTTGTGCTGGTATAACCAAGACATTAAAAGATGTGGAAGAAGGCCTCTAGAGTAGTGAGCAGATTCTATATGGAAGGTCATGAACAAGAAGTGTGTTGGAAGAGAAGACATGGTTTAACTTCAAATTCACACCAATGAAGAGAAGACACACATTGGGATCACAGATCCAGTCAAATATCAAAGTAAGTTATAGCTAGAAGAAATCTGTGAAGAATACTAAACAACTATGAAATTCTTGGAAGAATACTTAAGGATCCACTCTTGTCAATAAAATTTTGAGAAATTATAAAAGAAAGAGATATTTGGGAAGTGAACTACTCTCTATAATTTGGTGTCAAAGAGTAAGATCTGTTTATCTTTTGGACCATATTTAAGATAGCAGGATGATTATGTCGGAATGTACATAGGAAGTCTATATTTATGTGGATATTTTTTTTGATATGATCAAGAAGTCTTCATACTGAAAATAGAAGGAGAGGGAGGAAGCACAATATATAGCTGTTAAACAAACCTTATGAAAAACTTCATTCATGGCATAAGAAGATGAACCATGTTGAGGGAAGTGTTCAGTAATTCTCAAGATAAAAATAACAAGATAAATAGAAATCATACATAAAATATCATGGATATATATATAGCAACCCATAAAGCATCAGATACAATCCAAGTAAATTTGATGTTTTAATGCAAGGAGGCACATCAAACTGTGAATATACATCACACTAAGAACTGGTGAAATAGACTTTCTCTCAAAAGGAATTCAGCAATACAAGTGTATATGATGTTCAAAAGAAACTAAGTTGATAGGAGTGATAGATAGATCAGTATTCTGTTTGTCTCCCTGCCTTTGTATTTTCCCCTGCTAATACTTGATTTGAATCCCTTATGACTTTTCCTTTTAATGATTACTCTAACTTCTTGCTGGCTTCCTTTCTCTTCCCTCTTCAGTTCATCACTTGCCCTGTTGCCAGTTATCTTCCTAATGTAAAGTTTCGATAAGGCCATTTTATATGCTAAAAATAATCTTTAGTGGTTTTCTATTGCCTACTGGAAAAAACACAAACTCATCAAGCTAGCATTCAAACCTTCTACATTCTGGTTCCAATATGCCTTTCCAGCTAGATTTCATAGTACTCTACCTTTTGCACACAATGTGTGTTCTAACCGAACTGGAGTACTTATGTTCCATAATATTGTCCTCTCTTCTCACAGGCTCTTTGAGAGTATCACCTCTTATGGATGGAATGACTTGCTTATCTCCATCTTTGCCTATTGATATCTTCCTCTCCTTCAATGGACCAACTCATGAATCAATTCTTCCATAAAGACTTCCCAAAATTTCCCCCATGAGAAGTTACCCCTTAGTTTTTGAATCTTGCAAGACCCTTTTTTTTTGACCTATCTTTTGCACTGAATAATTTCTTAATTTGTATTATAGATATGTGTCACAATCCTTCCTTGAGATTGTAAGGACCTGGAGGACAGAGAGAGTAATGTTTTCAACTTTGTGTTTTTAGCACTTAACAAAGGATCCTGAACATAGCAGGTGCTTAAGAAGTCTTTGTCATCGTATCAACATGGAGTGTTATTAAAGGAAGTGAGTAGAAAGAGAATTATCCTCAAAGTTGATGGGAACACTTGAAAATAGAATATAGAATAAAAACATTGAATTGGATAAAGTTTTTAAGTCTCCCATATTCTCTAATCATCTTCCATTTTTAGGGTCTTAGACCATCTTATCCCCCCCTCCCCGAAATTTAGAAATTCTCTTTTTATAATGTAATGCTACATTGTAGATGAGCCACATTTGGATGCTAAAAAGAGATAGGAACAATAGTAAAAAATCTATCATTGTGGGAATATGCTATAAAGCAACTGGTCAGAATAAGAAAATAAACAAACAAATAAATAAATATATGTGTATATATGTATACATACACATACGTATCTGTATGTGTATGTATTTATGTAATATGAAACTATTACATAGGCAAGATAGTGTCAGAAAAGAAAGCTTTTAAATACAAGGCAATCTTCTGGAAGTCTCATTCTTTTTCTAAAGGCAGATCATTTAATAAAAAGATTTCTTGAAAATGTTCTCTCTAAGTGGTATAGTAGACAAAGTGAAGAACTTGGAGTCAAGGAGACTTGCATTCAAATCTGACCTCAGACACTGTCTGTGTGACCTTGGGGAAATCGCTTAACCTCTATCTGCCTCAGTCTCTTCAACAATAAAATTAGGATAACACATCTCCAAAGATTATAATGAAGATAAAATGAGATAATATTTCTAAAGTACTTTGCAAATCTTAAAACAATACATTAATGGAAATTATTATTGTCATTATTATTACTAGAAAGTAGAAGAATCCATGAAAGAAACTGTTTCCCTGGATTTAATACTGACCGACTAGCAAGACCTGTTTGGTGATGAAATAAAAGTGACTGTACTTTGGGAATGACCATATCATCTTCTAGTTTAGGGATCATGAAGGACAGAAACATTAGTCTTACATTTACCCTAAACATTAAGATTGTGAAATTATAAAACCTCAAAATGAAGATTTCATAGCTTAATATTTTAAAAGGAGAAGATGGTTCAAGAGAGATGAGGCTTTCAAAAACTTAACCCAATGCAATATTCCTATTCTGTTAGAAAAGCAGTACTTTCATTCCTTTCATAAATAATTCCATACCTGTATATTATCCTATGTCTTGTTTATTTTCTGGATGGTATTTTCTTATCTTTCTGTCTTCTCTTGACAAATATTTCAGATTTCCATGTGGAAACTCCTACTAATTTGGAAATGGTTTGGGACTTTCAATGAGATACATAACATAATTACTGTACAGAATTCATACTTTGGGGTGTGATTTGAATTAAATTAATTGGTCTCTGAAGTTGTTTAGCACACATTTTTATCATTGTGTATTTCTAGGATTCTGATTGTATCCAGGAAGATGTTCATGTTATAGTAGATGAGACAGAAGACCTTCCTCTTTGCTCAAACCCATGAAGCGTCTAGCGTAGTTGTCGTACTGTATGGATTAAAATAAATTGGGGAAAGAAACTATGAAGTTGAGACCTATGAGAGTCTTTGAATAAGGATGATATTAACTTGTTCCCTTCATGTTCTGAATATAGGCATCAAGAGATTTTTTAAAGAGAATGGCATAAGTTAAGAGCAAAAGGGACTCAAAATTAGATCTTAGCCGTGGGTTAGAAAAATAAGAGAGAAGAAGAGAGGGATTGGGGAGCTTAGAGTACCTCCATGAGCCAAAAACTGAAGGATGAAGAAATTTATTGGATGGAAAATTAGGGAAGAAAAACCTAGAGAGTAATGTCTCTTAGAGCACTACAGTGTGTGAAAGAGAGGTGGTTCTTTGCATAGAATGGATAATTTGGTAAAAGATTATTAGCAAATCATTAATACAATATCACTCCATTTAAAGTATTACTGAATATGTACTAGCCTGTTGTCATGTGTTTTCTTCAATGGCTAGATAGTAATAGTACAATGTTAGTCCTATCAGATGGAGTGGGATTTCATAAAATTTCCTGATGTGGAAGATGAGATCTCATCTTAAATAAGGTTGGGATCCACCAATTCAACCCATTGTTTTCTATATCAAGTAATGCAATAATATTACAAGGAAGTATGTAAAATATTTTTACCTCATTCCTGCCATCAACATCAAATCCACTGCTAAACTCTTTGGTGTTTGCATTTTCAGAATCAAATTCTGCCAGAGTGATTGGTGCTGGCATTGGGAGACTAGGGTTGTGAATAGATGACTGAGAAGAGCTCTTGTCCCTCATATGTTTTTCCATGCTGCTGCCAGAGGCAATCGTTCCCTCTTTTTCATTCTGGAAATCTTGATCATTGCCTGCTTTATTAACTGACTGACTGAATGTATCGTTCTTTTTCTCCATACTTAGATTTTCCACTCTTTTGTTCTCTTTTGAAATAGTTTGCTCCTTAGTAAAAGCTTCTGCAAGGGGGTCAAATAAAGTTCGTTTCAGATAATGGATCCCTTTCTGTATCCTTGCCATTGCAAGATAGAGATTTTGTGAATCAGCTTCCACATCACTCATTGAAGGGTTCTCTGAAATAAATGAGCTTAACAAAGCCACAAACAGGATAAGTACCTAAATGGGGAAAGAAAGAAGGAGAGAGTAAACATTTACTTTTTATTTTTGGGCTGACATCACCAGTTTTTATTTTTTAAATGAACACTGTGGACCAAAGAGCAAGTAAAATTAGAAGCTGATTATTAGTGAATAGAGGTTGAGACCATTTCTTCTCTGGAGAGGAATAGGCCTCATGACAACTTTTGTGTCTAGTGTCACGTGGAAGAATCCTGAACGCCAATGGTGTATTACCATAGTAGCAGAGTCATAGCTAATAAGGCCTCAGACATTGGACTTGATACTGAACCAACTACATATTCCACCTAAACTTATCTTATCTAGAGGAAGTTAGGTGTCACAAAGGAATCAATAATACATGAGTTCAAGTCCTGATTTAGTTATATGAGGTTGGATAAGTCATTTACCATTTCTCAATTTCAGTTTGCTTATCCATATAATAAGGATAATAACACCTCTCTCTCAAGGTTCTTATAAAAATTAAATAAGAACATACATAGAATACTTTGCATACCTTAAAGTGGTATGTATCATTATAATATTATTTTATTATAATTTTATTATCTATCATGTAATAATTATATATAATATATTACATATTGTATAATATGCATATTATATTATTATATTAAATATATAATTTATGGAAGAGAGAGACAGAGAGGAAAAGAAAAACATTGATGCAAGAGAGGTAAAACCTGATATCACCTTCTTCACAGAATCCCAAAAGGTGAGAACCCTAGTTAATTAGTTACTTATATTTTCTAGAAAATTAGAAAACTCTCACTTCCTCTGATAATTCTTAAGATTCAAGGTCATTATCTGGTGAAAAAACTTACCCTATCATCCTACTCTTCCTTCTTTTCTATTTCAGTTCTATCATCCTCTGCTCTACAAATTCAATTGTGTTCTCTGGGAATACTACTACATCTTTCAATTTCTGGTCTGATATAATCCAAAAAGCATTTACTAAACACCAGGGATAAAAAACAAGACAATATAAGCAAACAAAGAGTCCCTACCCTCAAGCTTAAATTCTACTGAGGTGGGTCAGGGAAAGCAAGATACAACAAGGAAATAGGTAATTATAACCAAAATAATTTCCTCCATTTCCTCCATAGAATAGAGATTCTATCATTTTATCAACCTTTTCAGCATCCATGACTTCCATCTTTACTCCAAGTAGAGTTACTAAAAGGATGGTCACCTCTCAAATCTTAGCATTACCTTCTACTGTGCACTGAAAGCTTGAACTCCAAAGTCCCTCTTTGATTTTTGTCTTCCGTCCTCCCTTCTCTCCCTCTGTCTAGTTACCTAATTCAAGATATATTCTTCAATCTCAGTGTTATCTCCCTTATGTCTATTCCCAGATATTCTCAGGTCATCATCCTTGATCTAATCTTAATTCTTTCCACTGCAGTCTTGACCCTATTTGCCAACTATACAATAAATCTACCTTTGAATCACTTGACCTTTTGTTTCATTACATCTCAGATCTTGTCAAATTCATATCCCAGATTCCTCTCATTACCTTCCTTCTACCATTCTATTGAATATTCTGAAAAATGCAATATCTAACAACACCTGAGCCCTTGATTCTCTGTAATATTCCCTTTAGTTCCTTCTGAATGAATATCACACTACCCCCAAAGAAGTTACTATGAATTGTCTTTTTTAGAAAGCCCCTATACCATTTCTATTCCCTTCATCTCAGACGACCATACTTCCTACTTTGATGAGAAAAATAAGGCAATATGCATTTAAATTCCTCTTCTATCCTTTTCAAAAACATCTCTATGCAATATCAGAACTGGTCAATGAACATGCTCAGATTTGCACTTTCTCATATTGTAATGCCATGCACCAGCAGATTCCCAAAGGAATGCTACTGTGAACAGCCTTTAGAGTTCAGATTACAAAATATAGTGAACACTCTGTTTATTCCATTACAAATCAAGACAAACATTCAAAACATTATAATATTCACA
>CM053588.1:246972767-246987988 GCA_028646515.1 Pseudochirops corinnae
TGGGGGAGGGGGGACACACTGGGATGGCTGTTTTGGGGCGGTGGGTGGGGGAAAGAGGGGGAGAAAATATGTAACTCAAAATCTTGTCGAAATGAATGATGCAAACTATAATAAAATTTTAAAAAATTTTAAAAATAAATAAACGAACGAATAAATTCAATTTGGTCTTAATGAATTTTTTTATATACTTCTATAACAATTTTGCACAACACTTAATTATTTTCTAACTTATCTCACACTTATTTGTGTATGTTCCATCTTCCTCTACTTCTCCTACTACATTTAAAGTTATTGTGGTCATATGCCCTATCTTTATTGATTCTTTTATTTTTCCCAGGACCTAGCAGGGTATGGTGGGTGTAGAACACAAACACATATATGTGTCGGACACAGTAAACTTTCATATAATTAAATTGCTATCAGTATTTTTTTCTATTTGCAGCACAAGCTTCCCTCACATATGGTTATCCCTGGAAAGCCAATTTTAAGACTTGTTTATAGTCAATATCTCCTCAGAGTCTTAATTCATGAGCACACATTAAAGATTCTATTACCTGATTAACCAGAGAACATACTAATTCAAAGCAAAGATATTTATTTAAATAGAAAAGAAAAATTGATGACACAGAAAATGCCCCCTTTGTGAAAAAGTGCCCTCTCCCAAGAGTTCCCACATTACTTATCCCAAAGGAAGTATACACAGCTATGCAACACAAATGAGAGAAGGCAATTTATACCTCTAGTGGTATGTCCCAAGTGTAACTCCTTTCTCCTTTCATCACCACCACTCAATAAAAGTCTTCAGGGTAAGATAAATTCTGTCTTCAGGACTACTGTAATTATGCCTGGGGCTGCTACCCCTGGAATTGAGTCATCCATTTAACTTAGAGTATGAAATTTGTTTTCAATTCTTTTGTATCCTGACAGTGCAAATCATTCACTGGAATCAAGATTCAAAAAGGACCAAATGGAACTACTGACCTTTGTCCTATTTACCCTGCCAGGAACAATGTCATTCTTCTCTCTATATATTATACTAATTTTGACTAATAAAAGTTCCTCATTTTTTTAACTAATGTATTTTAAAATGCATTTCAGTAAGACTGTGGTAAGAGTATTAGTTCCCTTTTGTACAGTTATGGTTAAAGTTTGGAAAATGCTCCAAGTATCTTACTTGATCCTAATAGTAATTGTGAGGTCAGTAAAAATGTTATTATCATAATTTTATAGATGAGGAATTGAGACTGAAAAGTACCATCACGTCTCAGGACCTCAGAAATAATAAATATCTGAGACAGGATTTGAACCTAGGTCTTCCAAACTCCTAGTTTATGTTCCTTACACTACCACAACTTGCAACAAACTAAAATGCTTGGAAACAAAAGTCCAGTATAAACACACCAGTAGATTACTTAATCTTAATGTGTGACCCTGCATTTTTATATCACAATATTGTTATTAATATTTTTCTTTCTTTTGAATATGAAATGTAATTTAAATGTGCCTTACTAAGTATAATTTAAGGTGACAACTTTCTTTATTCACTTGGATTGGGGGATATAGAAACTCAGCCACGCTATTTCCCCTGAAGACAGCATGGCTCCTATCCTTGGTCCTGAGGAAGAAAAAGTCATGGCTGAATCTGAAAAATCAGATGAACCAGGAGTTTGTTTTTCAGATGGTAAGTAGAAAATTGATAACTGTGTTTTTTGATCTTTTGCTATTATTTTGAGTTTCTTTGCAGTTATTAATATTATTTTGTACTACTTTTAATTTAAAATATGCATTACTATTCCAGCACCATAGCTATAAATGTTATACCCTGGGGTATATTAATAATAATTAATGGTAATTATTATTATTATAGCTAGAATGTTGCAATGCTCTGTTTACATGTGGCAGCTCACTTGATCCTCATAACAACCTTTTAAGATAGGTGCTAATATTATTCCAACTTTGCTGTTGAAGAAACTGAGGCATGGATAGGTTTAGTAGTTTGCGCAAGGTCACACAGATATGTGTGAAAGACAGAATTTAAACTAAAGTTTTCCTACTCTAAGTCTTATGTTTATCCATTGCTATACCTAGTAAATGGTCCCTTCATTATTGCATACCGGTGCTTCTAGTGCAGAATCAGGAGAGCATGAGTGGCAAATGATATTTCTATGTGATAGTTTTGTATTGGTTCTCTCAGATATTCTCACTTGGATCCTTCTTTTGACTCCTAGCATTAGAATAAAATACATAAATGTAGTTTAAAGATGACTATGAGAAATAAAGAATTTAATTGAGCAAGGAAAGACTTTGGGATAACTTTAGAATTATCATGTTGCTCTAACTACTGAGCCAACCAGTTATATATTGGAACCATAACTATGAATTCTTATGACAGGGACAAATTCACTTGAGAAGGGAATATGAGTGTGATGATGCCGTAAGGGCAAGTCTCTCTCCCAAAGAGTCCGACCTCTTCCACCACAATGGTTGGGAGGGAAGATATAGAGAGGGGTTCCACTGTGGCAGAACCCATAGGATTGTTGTATCATAAATTAGGACATGGAGATTATGGTTGACATAGGGAGAAAGCATGCCTCCCCCTTTTTGGTAAGTTGGGGGGAAACTCTAGAGTTCTCAAGTCTCTAGAGGCAACTACAAGGCCCAGAATGTAAGCACAGAACTTGAAATTAGGAAGATCTGAGCTTGAATCTTCTCTCAAATATGTACCAACAATGTTATTCCGGAAAAGCCACTTTGTGTCTCAGCTTCCTCATCCATAAAATGGTGATAATGGCATCTGCCTCACAGGTTTGTTAGATATAAAGGGCTTTGCAAACCTTTAAGTCTATATAAATACTAGCTGTTAGTATTACTATAGTTAGTTTTGGGATTATTAGAGATCAACAACCAGAAGTTTAGACTGTGAGGAATCCAAGTGAAGATCCATAAAACTAGGGATAGGAACATAGGCCTACAGAAACTTGAATATTGATACCACTAGACACAGAATAACAGATCTACAGGACCCAAAAATGAGACATAGAATGGTGGAGATAAGAACATAAACAAAAAGAACCAGGATGGAGAAGCTAAGTAACTGCAGACAGAACCAAGAAACTAGAGGAATATAGAGGGATTCATTAGCAAGAATGACAGTTGAGAATTAGTTATATAGAGTGTAGAATGTTAAAGTTGGAATCAGAAGACCTACTTTTAAATCTTTTATCTTAACCTCATTATCTATATGACCATGAGTAAGCCATTTAATTTCTCTGAGCCTATTTCTTTATAATTAAAATGGAGTAGATAATCCTTTCATTACCTACCTCACAGAGCTGTTGTGAAGAAAACACTTTGTGAAATGTATTGTGCAACCATATGACTAATTATTTTATTTTTTCCTATGTGAGCTATATCCTCCCAAAATATTCTTCCACTAAACTTCTTGAAGTTTTTTTGTGCTCATATTTCTCTCCCTAAATAATCACATTTGTGTAGTTTGATCTTATTCTTTCACCATTCTTCATTGTTTTTACTTCCTTATGGAGATTCATAGCTATGGCTATAATATGCCTCTGTATTTTGAGCCAACAGTTGAAAACATCCATCAGTTTGATAGTGTACCATTTGCATTCTCCAAATAGATGAATGGGGAATTGGAGAAAGGGAGAAGTAGTGTTTTAACTATAATATATTGCATAACATTATATATTATATACAACGGATGAATTTTGCCAACAAAACTTAATTTTCTGAGTAGATGGCAGCGAGCCAGTCATATACACAATGAGCTGGCTTAGCTTTCCAAGTTGTTTTCATGACCCATTCTACAACAATGTTGAGGATGAGTTGTATCACTGAAAATCCAGTTGTCTTTCATCCATTTTACATCAGATGAGTTCTTAAAAACAACTGTGTCCTTAATAAATAATTTACAACATATTTTTCAAGATTTAGAGCATTTGTTTTCTTTATTATTGTACCTGGATGGATCATAATTTATTACTAGAGTGACTTAATATTATCAACCATGAGAGATAGAAGCTTTCCAATTAAAACCCTGTAAGATGTTCATGAGATTTCCTGTTCAGATGTAGTGAAGCCTACTCTCCCTGAAAGCCAGCCTGGGAATGATAAGATAACATACCTAAATTTCCAGATTGAAGATAAGATAGTACACAGAGGGGAAAATGTGTTCTTGAAGACTTATCTTTGAAAAAATAATTAATGAACTTAGTATACATTATTACAACTAAAAAAAGAAATAAACCCAGGAAAATGAAATATGGAAAATTAAAGAGAAAATAAATGGGAAAACAAAATTATACAATTAAGAAACAGTTCTTTGAAGAACTAACAAAATTAATAAACCTTTAGCTAATCTGATTAAAAATAAGTAGAAAGAAAATCAAATAATCAAAATAAAAAACTGGACAAGGAGAGATTACAATGGAGAAAAAAGAACCACCAAACTCTACTATACATAATATGTCAGCAAAATGAAGCATTAACAAAAAGATTAACTACAAAAAATATAAAACACCCAAATTAACACACCAAAAATCAAATCATAAACCAGCCAATTGCAGAAAAAATATATAGCTATGCTAGTTATAAAGTAACTACCAAAAAAACCCAGTAATGTTTTCTGGATTTTAATGGGAAAGTGAAAAATTCCTGTTTCTTGAAACTAAATCAAAATATGATCACTTTCAAGTGTGTGATTGGTGGCAAAACTAGGGAACATGTACAATGGACCAGTGAATTGGGTAGGAAATATGATGCCAGTGAGACTGAGGGTATAGGTTTGATCCCTACAATATCCATTCGTGTTTGTAAAAGAGAAAGTATATCTATGGTCAATACACCTTTATCAGAGCCATCTCTTTCATAAATTCAGATCCTCTCATGCAGAGGAATGCAGCCAAGATGGGATGGAGAGCTTAGGAAAAACACATTATCATTCCTGGAAAAAGCCCTCATAACTGATGTCTTACTGATATAAGCCAGCATCATATTTGTCTACAAAGTATGTAATAAATCAAACAGAGCTTTGGAAAATGTCTCCCTTGAGAATTTTAAATTTGAAGGAAGACATTTCTAGAAAGAAAAATAAAGTCATGTATGCATTTGGTCTGAGTCACAATGCAAATTATCTCTGAAGAATCAGAGAAGTTGATGGGCAGTCAATTCATGAAAGAACTTTTCTGGAAAAAAAAAACATGGCAAACCATATTTTACCATTCTCATTGTTAAGTTTGGTCCTCAAATCAAGGAGATTTCTCATTCCACTGCCAGAGCAGCCAAAAGAAAAGAGCTCACACCACCTAAAGTGTTTTCATTGATTTGGGCATCTGTTTTCTCAATGCTCTCATTATTGCTAAATGTTTTTTAAAACCCTGGCTGAAATTGGAAAGTTGTCTGGACAGTTGCCTTTTCAAAATTCATGAAGGATATGATCATGTCACGGACCTCACAAAGAAGTCTAACAAAATAGAAAATATGCTGAATGAGAAAACCACGAGCCACCTAGAGCCACTATGGTGACATGATTCCATTCAGGAATATAGTTATTATGAACTTAGAAAAGAGATCAGTGCTGATAAATAATGACAAAAATACTGTTCAAGAAGATCTGAATGATACACAAGAGTTTAATTTTGGAAAGGAATAGTAGATGAAATTAAGATAAAAAAAATACTGAAGGGAGCAGCTAGGTGGCGCAGTGAGTAGAGCACCGGCCCTGGAGTCAGAAGGACCTGAGTTCAAAATCCACCTCAGACACTTGACACACTTACCAGCCGTGTGACTTTGGGCAAGTCGCTTAACCCCAACTGCCCTCCAAAAAGCAAAAAAAAACAACAACAACAACAACAACAACTTAAGGTAACAGATCCCTTAGCATAATGAAAATGGAAGGAAAACCAATGATTAAAACAACTTTTCACTGTTATGTTTAAAAAGTAGGCCACTATATTTCATACTGTAAAAAATATAGCATCCATAGAGAAACTACTACCCTATATGCAATCATTATATGCATACAAAATGTATTCTATAATAGTTGTTAGTCATTTTAAAAATTTCTATCCAATTACACTGGAGTTTATTTTTTACTTTGCTATTTATTAAGAAAAAACAGGGTTTGTTTATTTTTCATTGTTATCATTTGTTTCTTTGTTTTGCTTCTTCAAAATTGTTTGGATCTCAAAAGAAGGTATTTCTCTCTAAGAGTTAATTAAGTTGAAGCCCAGTTATCCCCTCCAACTGTGTGTAAAATGTACAGGTAATTACACTACAGAGAGTAATGTATATTAAAGGCAACCAAATCCACTTAATGAGAAGTTCATTGTACTTAAAAGTTAAGAAAACCTGAGTCAAATTCTGCCTCCGATATTTACTGCCTGTGGTGATCCTAGCCTTTAACTTCTCTCAGTTTACTCATCTGTAAAATGGGGAATGTTTTTTAACATTAATGTTTTTTGGAACTTTTTTTCAGTTTATAAAATAAGCATAATAAAAAGATGATTGCATATGAAACTAAAAATCTATTATGTACAACTTGTAATTCCTTGGATATATATAATAAAGTCATCATGTAAATTTATTTTTTTTCCTACCTCATGCCCCCTGGCTTAGCAATGGCTACTATTAGACACAAATTACACACACACATGCACACACACAAATTTTTTTTTTGTAAAATTATTCTACACATACTGCTATTTATCAGTTCTTTGTCTGGATACAGATAACATCCTTTCTTTATATGTCTTATATAGTTCATTTGGAATTTATAATAGTCAAAATGACTTTTTTTTTTCAAAATGAGTCTTAAAACAATAGCATCTATTTTGTGGGAATATTATGAGAAGCAAATAGGGTAACATATATGAGGCACTTTGAAAGCCTTAATGTATTACATAAATACTGTATATATTTTATTATAATCTTAATCCAAATGAATCTTCTATTAGTAGCTACTTAGCATGACAATGTGATACTTAAAAAAAAAACCCTCAGATAGTATGTTGTAGGATTGAGGGAGGTGGTGCCACCGCCCACACACACCCCATAATTCTCCTATTCTGATGATTGATCTCAATATGAAGAGATGCTTGGGTTTTCCAAGGCTAGGCCAATAGACTAGAAACTCTCACAACTTTTACCAAGCTGGAATTTCTTCAAGATATAGGACTACTACATGCATGTACTATTTTTTTTGCTGCCAGAGGTCCAACCCTGTTAATCACAGATTCATTTGTTTTCAATAGAGTGGCTACTAGGATATGAATTCTTTCACAAGTGATAAAACAGATAAAAATATTAAATCATCCTTAATCCTTGTCCCTTCTGCTTACCCAGTAACAGTGGTAGAATTGGGAAAGGTTTGTAACTCTGGCTTCCCCATTCAAAAAGATATGTTAGAAAAGCTTCAGAGATGAACACTGTAGCATATGAGAATGATTTACTTCAAAATCATTTCAGGATTTTGTTTTTGTTTGTATAGTTGTTTTTTTTTCCTGACACTGTCATTTTTGCTAGGTTGCATGGAAATGTTCCCTTTCTGTGGAGCCAGCATGAAGATGAAAAGAGGAAAGATCTGGTGGAACCTGAGAAAAACTTGCTACAGGATAGTAAAACACCGATGGTTTGAAATGTTCATGCTTCTTATTATCTTGCTCAGCTGTGGTGCTCTGGTAAGTGAAATAGCAAGTAAGCATGATAGGGGTAGAGCCATTTGCTTTCAAAATCCTCCTTAGTGAACAAATTATGACAAATTCAATTCTCTCAGAAAATTAATTGTGGTACTAACTAGAGAGTCATCATGGAAAGGCCTTTCCTTCTTTCTTTCTTAGCAAGCTATCTCATATTATTCTTGTGAAAAAGATATATGGACTAAATAATTAGAAGCATTCATGTCCACAGCAGGAGGTCTCCAGTGGAGTACCCCAAGGATATATGTTTAGCCCTGTGCTATTTAACATTTTATCCATTGTTGATACAGGTGGCATACTCATCAAAGGGATAGGTAATGCATTGGATGATAGAGTTAGTAGCTAAAAAAGATACTAGCAAGACAAAGCAGTGTAGTACATTTAATAAAATGCAATCTGATAATGATAAATGTAGTTTTATGCTTGAATCCAAAAAATCAACTTCCCAAGTAAAGAATGTAGAAGCATGGTGTAAAGCTAAGCACTAGCAGCTTTTCAAAAGAATGCTACTGTGAACAGCTTTTAAGGTTCTGATTACACTGCATAGTGCTGACTCTATTCCATAACAAATCAAAGCAAAACATTCATAATAAATCAAAGTACAGCATTTACAATGTTACAGCTTATCACAGAAAATCAAAATACAGCATTCATAACAACTTATCACAGAAAATGACCACATAGTTTCCACCACAGTGATCACAAAGTTTTCAACAAAGAACAATCATTTAATAACTCAGTCATTCAATCATCCTAAAGGAGGTCTGCCTCCTCAAGGAACACAAAGTACAATAGTCAAAATTCTCCACTCATGGGACACACTAAGTTAACTCAATCAGTCACTTATTCAGTCATAAATCACTAAATACAATCATTTAGTCAATCAATCATTATATCAAATGAATCATTCAATCATCCTTCATCATTCACTATTCAATCATCAGACAATGCACTGACCCTCCACCCCTAGGTCACTAGTTAATTTACAATTTCTCAGTCAGCACACAGTATCTAACTAAAGTTTTCTTTCAGCTTGACTTGGGGTGGTTTCTCAGATTCCCTGGATCTCCTTCCATGGTCCCAGATCCTACCTGGATTCACCCAACTGTCACCTGGGCTCAAAGGCAGACAGCTCCCAGGTCCTTGTCCAGCTCTCCATGCAGTCTCTGTTCCACAGTGAGGCTCATAACATCCAGTCCACCCCAAATCCTTCACAGTCTCTGTTCCCAGGAAGTCAAGGCTTAACAAAGCCACAAACAACAAAGCCACAAACAAGTTCATTCAAAATAGTAGCATCACAGTCATGCTTCCTCAGTCTTTTGGCAGATCCAGCTGGCCCTCAGACTCAGCAGAAGTTTCAGCTGGTTCCCAGAATCAAAATCAGTCCATCCAGGTTTTCAAAATCAAAATCATTCTCTTCAGCCTGGGGTGGGGGGGACCTTTCCTCTTCAGACTCATTGGCTCCTCTTCAGCCTCCCTGGCAGCAGCAGCTTCTACCTCCAGGAACCTTGCTCCAAGAAGATCTCTCTCTCTCTCTCTCTCTCTCTGGGTTTTTCCTTATATACAGTATTGCCCCTCCCTGTTCAGCCCCCTTCCTGTTACATCGGCAACAGGAGATGGGAGTTCATGCCTTCTGTTTCTTTAACAGAGACTTGATTAATTTACTAAGTGCTAAGTACCTCTTATATTTGCCAATACAAAGGGATCTTCAAATTCAAATTACATTACCATTACACATGGTTAGCAATTTGTCTAGGTGGAAAAAAAAGGTCTACAAATTTTACTGAATGGAAAGGTCAATATGAGTTACTAAATTTCTTCAGCATCCAAAAAGCTAATGATGCCAGCTTAGACTGCAAAAAAAAAAAAAAAACATGACTTCTAGGAATAAGGAAGTAATAGTTCCCTTGTATTCCTTCCCTCGTCAGACTTTATTTGGAGTTCCATGTTCAGGTATGGGTGCTATCAAGTTTAATAAATACACTGTTAGGTTAATGCGTGTTAAGGGAATTGCAGCCAAGATGATCGAAATACCATTATTCCATGTAATATGAGAATGAATTAGAAGAATGGAGAGTATTTAGACTGGAGGAGGAACACATAGGTGATGAAGTAGATGATGTGCCCAGCCTATAGTCAAGAAGACTCAAGTTCATGAGTTCAAATCTGACCTCAGACACTTACTAGCTCTGTGACCCTGAGAAAGTCACTTAACCCTGTTTGCCTCAGTTCCTTATCTGTAAAACAAGCTGGAGAAGGAAATGGCAAACTATTCCAATATCTTTAACAAGAAAACCCCAGATGGGATCATGAAGAGTCAGTCCCAACTGAAACAATTCAACAACAACAAAGTCTGAAGGAGAGAAAACTCCAAGATGTCATGAAACCTGGCTCCATGTAGTTAAGCACTGACATGAGGAAGAGGAGTCAGACTTATTCTGCTTAGCTCCACAGGCAAAACTGGGAACTCACCCACTTTTTATGAGATCATAGATTTATAGCCAAAGAGCCTGTACAGGCCATCTAGTCAACCCCTATTATTTTAAGATAAAAAAACTAAGGCCAGAGATGTAAGGGAATTGCCTGAGATCATACAAATAATAGATGATAGGCAAGTTTTGAGTTCAGGTTCAGTTCAAGTCTTCATTCTCCAAAGTCAGTGTTCTTTCCACTCTATTTATTTCATAATTGTCTCCTTTAAATGCTCTATATTCTACCCAACTGACTGGTCAAACATTTTAGTTTCTATGCTTTTGTCTAAGCTGCTCCTAAGGCAGCTGAGATTGTACTTCTTTGCCTCTTTGTCTTGAAATCTCAAGCTACCACAATGATTCAATGTAAATGATACTGCCCATTCAGTGCCTTTTCTGTTTTCACTAGTTCATAAGAGTTTTTCCCTCCTAAAATCAGCCTTTATTTATTTATATGTGAACAATAGATCATAAACTCACATATTAAGAACTAGAAGTGATGTTAAAGATGAGTTACCTAATCCAGAATCTTCATTTTACAGATGAACCTGAAAACCAGAGAGGGTAAAATATTTGTCCTCATTTACATAAGGAATAAATAACAGGGCTGAGATCTAATCCCAGATTGTAAGATATGTCTTATTCTCCTAGTGAAACATTATGAACCTCTGAAGGGCAAACAATTTCTTGTTTTTGTCTTTCTATTCCCAGAGCTTAGCTCTATGTTTTTGTAAAGCCAAGCACAAGCAGCTTTCCAGAGGATCGCTGCTGTGAACAGCTTTTAAGGTTCTGATTACATAGTATAGTGAACTCTCTATTTATTTAGCAATAAACTAAAGCAAAATGTTCACAGAAACCAAAGTACAGCATTCACAGTGTTATAACATAACAACTTATCCCTAAAGTGGCCACATAGTTTTAAACAAAAGATATTATTCAGTAAGTATCTAACTCAATCATCCTTAAGGAGCAATCCTCCTTGAGGGACAAAGTGTAAAGATCAAAGTTTTCCACCTCTAGATCATATTGTCTTAACCTCTCAGTCAAAAAAGTTTTCTTTCTTCTTGATTGGAGATTAGTTTCCAATTATCCTTAACTCAATCATCCTTAAGAGATACAAGGTACAGAGCACAAAGTTCTCCCACCCCTAGGTCACAGTAAATCATGATCTTCTCAGTCAGTATTAAGTACCCAAGGAGAGGTCTTTTCATCTTAACTCCAGGCTGGTTCCCAAATTCCATGGTTCCTTTTCCATGGGTCCAGCTCCTACCTGAATCTATTCAATCATCATCTGGATTCACAGGTAGGCAGCTCTCAGTTCCTCATCCAGCTCCTTGTCCAGTTGCCATTCCATATTGAAGTTCACAGTGTCCTATCCACCTCAAGTCCTTCACAGTTTTTGTTTCTGGGAAGACAAATATTAATGGGGCCAAAACAACATCCATACACATTGCCAGCACTATCAACAATTCATTTTTTGCCTGTGAAATCAACAGAGACCCACAAACAAGGTCGGAGAGGTCAACATAAATCATCAGTATAGAAATCAACACAGACCCACAAACAAGATCTGAGAGATCAATACAAATCATCAGTAAAGTCCCAGGACATCCGAAACCCTCCTCCAGGACTTCTGTAAACAGACAACAAGATAATCCTCTTTCAGGTCTTCCAGTAAGGTCCCAGGGCTTCTGTACAAAGTATTACAAACACAAATCAATACAGACAGAACAGACAAAGAGAGTGCCGGTATACCTTAAGTTTTCTTCCTCTCAACTCTGCCACCACAAGTATTCTCTTCTCAGTTCTATTCTCTCCCCACTTGTGCTCAGCTTTTTATCTGGTCATTAGCTCCTCCCTCTCCTGCCCACAAGGTGCTAAATAATTAAATAGCTGAAACAAGGTGCTAAGTACTTCTTTGCTTGACATTACACTTTTATATACAGTTCATTTCAAAATATTTCTTGAAATGAGTAGAACTGGACAAATTTGTAGTGAATCTCTTTTTTCTGTGCCTCTAGTGAACTAGTACAAGTTAAGTGCAAAATGACTGGCTGAAGCATCATCTTCAATCCTAAAACTAGAGAGAAATTAAGTGGTTAATTGAACCCATGATCTTGGGCTCATTATTACCATGGAATTAACAAAAATCCATATTTCTTTTCTTCTCTACTGTCAACTTCATGTTGCACATGCATTGAAATTTTTATTGTATTTTGTTTTGTTAATCCACAGGCTTTTGAAGATATATACCTTCACGAAAGAAAGACTATCATGATTATACTTGAATATGCTGACAAAATTTTTGCTTACGTCTTCATTGTGGAGATGCTTCTCAAATGGATGGCGTATGGTTGTAAAAAGTATTTCAGTAATGCCTGGTGCTGGCTAGAATTCTTGGTTGTTAATGTATGTATATTTAAATACATTTTAAAATGTTTCAAATGTTATTATTAATCATAAATATGTCTGTAATTAGTAATCTCACACTCATTCTCAGTTTGACCTGTGGTTTTATTGATGTGAGGATTGCTTGTTACAGAAATTCCTTCCTTCAATGTAGAAAAGCAACTCATCCATAACTTTGAGTCTTGGAGAGGTGCTTGAGAGCAATGAAAAGTTAAGTGATTCATTTATGTTCACAAAGATAATACATAGCAAAGGCTACACTTGAACCTAGGTCTTCCCAACTTTAAGACGAGCCATCTATTCATTATGCCAGACTCACTCCTATTATTAAAAAATAAGGACAAAAGTCAGATATTGTTTTCCATCTAGATTGTTCATATCTGTGTACTAGTTTGAGCTATCTCATTAATAAGATCAGAGACTCTGAGAGTAATCTGATACCCTAGAGAACATCAATTCAAGCCCCTTCCCAAAGTATGAATCATCTCTAAACATACCAAATAAGTAATTTTTAACTTCTTGAAGACCTCCAGGGATGGGAAATTCACTATATCCTAGGACAGGCGTAGGGACCCTGCAGCCTTCAGGCCATATGTGATCTTCTAGATCCTTAAGTGTGGCCCTTTGACTGAATCCAAATTTTACAGAACATTCTATAAAATGTACATGTTCTGTAAAATTTGGATTCAGTCAAAAGGCTGAACTTAAGGATCTAGAAGGCCACATGTAGCCTGAAGGCCACAAGTTCCCCACCCCTGTCCTTGGATAACCTATTCCATTTTTAGGAGCTCTAGCTAGTGGAAAGTTAGAATGTCTTTCCTTACACTGAACTAACAAATGGCTTCTTGTAACTTCTGTCTATTGATGCTAGTTATATATTCTTCGTCCAAACAGAGCAGTCTAATACTTATTTCATTCAAACTACATTAATTAAATATCTATTATGTGCCAGGAATTTCAAATCTTTGAATGTTCCATCCTCTCACCCCAACATTTGACTAAAGGTTTTTCTTCCCAAGACCAAACATCCTGGTCTCCTCATCATCCTAGTTGCCCCATGCCCACCCCAACTCCTAAATTTAATTTCTTTATCTGCTGCATTTATTAGATTTGTGAAACGAGTATCTTCTTACAACAACCTCTTGATTTCAGTCACTCCAAAGAGGTAGTATGGAGTAACAAAAATAATGGCTAAAAGAGTATTCAAGTGTAGTCACTAATAAATCCATCATGGCTAGTTATAAGATTTTAATCTGTAACATAAAATGGTAGATTGAATTTTTAATATTGATTTCAAGTCCTTAAGGCTCTATGATGCTAAGGGCTTATCCCCTAAGCCGTGTTTACCTGGAATTTATTCCTGCCTATCTGCCTATAGTAAACTTTCCAAATGTGCTATTTAACCTACTTTTTACATCCCTCAGGACTTGGCTGGAGCAATCATCTCATCTCCATTTAATAACTTTAATGTGTCCTTTTATTGTAGTTTGCCCCATCCCTTATATTTTTTTTCAGTTTGACTCCATAATTCCTCAAACTACATTTTAAATGTCAAACTTCTCAAGCAAATGGTCTGTATTTTCTACCTCAAATTTCTCACCAGTCTTTCATTCCTTAATCTTTTTTTTTTGTTTTAAGCTTAAATACAAATAAGAAAACTGCCACATACACATCAGATCATAAGAGATGATTCAATCTAAAACAATAAATTTCTATTTCAAAAAAACCTATATAATAAATACTACACTTTGTTTTCAAAACTTCCCAACTTTTCTTTGCTTCCTTGTTGGAATTTTGGTCTCTGCTGTGCACTTTTTACTTTATTTTTTTCCTCTCCCTCACCCTAAGGAAGGCTACAATTAAGCATGGAGAGTACATATACATGTATGTCTGTATACACAAATATATGTGTATATATAACACATATGCATATACATAGATATCTATAAACATACACGTATACACTTGTACACATATTTGTATGACCATACTATGCTTATTTCCTCCTATCATCTATTTCTTTGAAGGTAGATAGCATCTTCCTTTATAAGTCCAAGACTTTCCATTTTTTTCTAAATCAGACCAGCTCATCATTTCCTACAGCACAGGAATGTCCCAACCCAATCACATACTGAGAGTTTTCTCCCCAGTTTTCTACCTTCCTTCTATCTTGGCTACATAGATTTTATTTATACAAGAAAATTTTAATTTAAAATAATCAAAATTATCATTTTTACGCTTCAACAATGCTCCCTTGCCTTATAATATAGTTTAAGGACTGATACTGCTGAATCAACTTCCTTTACATAATTTTTTTCTGATTTCTTTGAAGTTACTGATCTTTTGTTCTTCCAAATGAATGTTGCTATTATTTTTTCTCAGTAAATTAATTTTTTAGTAATTTAATTGGTATGGCATTGAATGAACATATTAGTTGGGTAAAATTGTCAGTTTTTAAAATATATGGACTTTACCTACATATGAACAAAAATATTACTTCAATTATTTAGATCTGATTTATTTTTATAAAAAGTGTTTTATATTTATATTCATATAGTTCCTGTGTCTGTGTTGACAGGCATTTCATACTGTTTAGGATTTTTAAATGGTCTAAAACAATATTGAA
>CM053588.1:246988488-247022888 GCA_028646515.1 Pseudochirops corinnae
TTATAAAAAGTGTTTTATATTTATATTCATATAGTTCCTGTGTCTGTGTTGACAGGCATTTCATACTGTTTAGGATTTTTAAATGGTCTAAAACAATATTGAATAATATTGCTGACACATAGTGTAGGCTCTCTATTCCTCACTTTTGATTAAATCTATTTAAACTTCAACTTTGTCTGAGATCATGATTGCTATCCCTGCTTTTTTCATACGAAATCCTCCTCCTGTCCTTTATTTTATATTTGTGTATATCTCTCATTTTTATGTCTTGAAAGCAATATATCATTAGATTCAAATTTTAATCTGCTATCCATTCCTGTTTTATGGGTAAATTAGTGCCATTCACATTCTAAGCTACAATTACTTGTTGTGCATTTTCTTCCTTCCTATATTCCTCCTATTCTTCTCATCCTTTTTACCCTTTCCCTCCCCACTCCTGTTTTACTTCTCCCTGCTACCTTGCCTCCCACATTCTCATAACCCATGTTTTCCTCTAAAAGTTCCTCTGTTGTCCTTTCCCCCAACCCTATGCTCTTGCCGTCTTATTTCTTTTTGAATTTAGAAAACTTTTCTACCCTTCTAGATATTTATGTTGTTTCCTCTTCAACCTGTTTTTGATGACAGTAAGGTTTTGGTACTACCTACCCTCTCCCCCTACTAGCTTCTTCTGTATCAATTTTTCATTTAACTTCATTTATATGAGATAATTACTCCTTTTTATCTCTTCCTACACAGTTTTATTTTTTTTTTAAATCACCCCATCATACTCAATCCAGGTCTTTCTTCCAAACTACCCAAATAATGATGACAATCACAAGAGTACTGCTAATACTTTCAAATATACAAAGCAAACCTTTGACCTTATTCAGTCCCTTATAATTGGTCTTTAATGTTTATCTTATCAAATTTTCCCTTAAGTTCTAAGATGCTGTCACAAAAACCTGAAAGTCTTTGAGTTCCTTAAATATCCTTTTTTTTCTTCATTCAGGACTATACTTAACTTTTCTTGGTAAGTTACCTTTGGGTGTTATCCCAGATCTTTTCCTTTATAGAATATAGCATTCCAAGACCCTTAGTGGTCCCATGGTCCCTTAATGTAGTAGCTGTTAGGTACTGTGTAATCCTTATTATAGCTCCATGATATCCCTATTTCAATACTTCTGCCCCACCTTGAGGATCCTTTTCAAGCCAAATTCTATTTTAACCTTCCCAACATTCAGTTGTTCTTCCCTCTTATGAAAAACTATGACATACTTTCTATATAACTTATCTGCCACTTAGCAAATGCTACTTTTTTGTGCCATTGGGCATACATCATGTCTGTCTGACCACCTGCATTATAAACTCAGTAAAGGCAGAGACCAGATTTTTGGAACTGTTCCAAGTTCATAACCTATTATCCCCAAGTATAGCCAAGAGACTCACATAAAGGTTATGCTCATAAAATGACTCTTCTTGTGGGTGTTACATTTTGTTATTATCAAACTATGTCATATTTTGCTTAGATTTTCACTACATGTCAATGAATGTTATGGCTCCATTATTTGGTTTACTTCATGTAATAATACTCAATTTTGCTCAATAATACTCATTTTGATGGATATTAAAGGGTGATATTGCTACTTAACTGGAAAAATGGTTTTGGTATCAGTTTCAAACTCTCCAAGTGGCATAACTTAAACATTAACTATGAAAAAGTTCAAAAATCTGTTGAATCTATTTAGTCTAACAAATATTTGTTATCACTATTATTTATTTTTACTTTTATTAACTTTATTTCTTTTGATGTAAGACAAAGGACTTTCTTCCAAGTTATTAATTGCTGGTGATTTTGGTGTTAACTTGGATTGTCTTCTTAACTTCTTCCCAATAATAGGTGGGTTTTTTTTTTCCATTTTACAGAGGACTTTGCCAAAATGAATGTGAAATTTTATTTGTTTTCTACACAGGTCTGTTTTTTTATCTTACTAATCAACTGTCTGGGATACCCAGGATTTATTGCTCTGAAGCCCCTCCGAGCGCTAAGAATTTTATCTGGTTTTGAGAGAGTAAAGGTAAGAAAAAAAACATACAGTAGCCTATTTGTGGAAAAATGTGTGCGCAGAATCAGCCTTTGTAGAGATGATGATTTCAGTCCATAAACATTTATTAAGTGTCTATTATGTGCCAGGCACTGTACCAAGCACTTAGGATACAAAGAAAGGTAAAAGACAGAACCTGCACAAAATAAGGTCATGATCTAATGGAGGAAAGAACATGCAAACAAAAATGCATGAACAAGTTATACACAGAATTAATAGGAAACAACCAAAGGAAGGCTCTAGAATTGAAAAGAATTGGGAAAGTCTTCCTATAGAATGGTGGTTCTCAACCTTCCTAATGCCGCGACCCTTTAATACAGTTCCTCATGTTGCGGTGACCCCCAACCATAAAATTATTTTCACTGCTACTTCATAACTGTAATTTTGCTACTGTTATGAATTCTAATGTAAATATCTGATATGCAGGATGGATTTTCATTGTTACAAATTGAACACAACCCACAGGTTGAGAACCGCTGCTATAGAAGGTAAGATGTTAGCTAGGACTTGAAGGACGCCAGGGAAGCCTAGAGGCAGATTTCATCCTCTTTTCTGTATACTTATAAACAATAGAGACAAAGTAGTATCAAAGAAGTATATTTGATTGCTTGACCACAGGTAGATTCTTACACAATAGTTTTCAATATTTAGATTTCATGTTTTTACTTGTCATAGGACACATATGTTCATTGCGGCAAACTGGAAGATCTCGTCATTGAGGAAGATATTTTAAAATTCCGAAGAAATTCCGAGTTTTCTATTCAATCAGTTAACAAGAATTTATTAACTGTTATATGCATCATTACACCAAGTACTAGGGAAACAAAAATAATTTTTTTAATGAGTAAGACTTTCTTTCCCATAAATATCTCGTTTGGAAATGAAATCTCTGATCAATTAATTATTTTCTTCTACATTTAATCCACAACCATGTTGGTCAAAATTTTCACTGAATTGACCAATATGAATGTTTTGTTGCTCAGTGTACAGTCTAAGATGTTTAACTGAATCAGTCATCAATGTATATGGAATTGTTGCAGTGAAATCTACTGTAATTAACATCAGAGAAACTGAAAAAGAAAAGTGAATTCATGTAACTTGATAGTGAAACATTATTTTTAAATCTTGAAATGAGATGGATGACTATGTTAACATTAAAAAACAAGGTCATAGCAAACCATACTTAAACAAGGTAAAAGGAATTGAATGGTGCGTGGCAATAGATTGGAGATGGGTGGTAGATCCCAGATGTTGAAGGTTAATAACAGAATGAACTACTTATCCCATGATTGCCTCTTTTGTGAATTATTTGGTCTTTTGCTTATATAAATTATGTTTGGCTATTAAGGCTCCAGCACCTCCTAGGTTTATTTTAAAATTTGTTGTTGTTAACCTACAAAATGGGGTTGTTAAATGAATGAGTGTATCAGAGGTAGGGAACATGCACCCTCAAGGCCATATATGGCTCCCTAGGTCCTCAAGTGCAGCCCTTTGACTGAATCCAAGCTTCACAGAACAAATCCACTTAAAAGAATTTGTTCTATAAAACTTGCACCCAGCCAAAAGGTCATACCCAAGGACCTAAGAGACCACATGTAGCCTTGAGATTTCAGGTTCCCCAACCCTGAATATCATGAAATCTTAAAGGATTCTGACATTAGCTGGTATGAGTGCTAACAGTACTTGGATCCCAAGTTGGGTCCTACATATTCTCCAAATGTAAGGCAATGTTTATATGTTACATTGAGCTGCACAAAACAGATAATTTATACTATGAGAAGATAAAAAAGTTACAAAACTACAGGTCTTCAGTATCTTTACTTTAATGTAAAATTATAATTTGTGAGACTTTTCAGGTTTTCATATGATACATTGCATTTCAGATATTTTTTCCCTTTTCTGAAATACAATCATTTAATGAATTCATCTTGCCAATAATGGTTTCATTCTCTTTTTTATTTATATATTTCATCAGAACTACCTTAAAATTTGGTTTATTTCCTCAATAAAGGTTTTAAAAGTCCAAAAGATTGGCCTTCCTAATTATTACAGTTTATTTGGTATTAATAGTTTTCAAATGATCTAATGCAAAAATTACTTAATAACTTTTTATGACTCAGATTTCTGTTCTTTTCTAGGTGGTTATGACTACATTAGTAGGAACAGTTCCATCCATCCTTAAAGTGCTTCTTGTCTGCCTTACCTTTTGGCTAATTTTTAGCATTATTGGAGTAAATCTGTTTGCTGGCAAATTCTCGATGTGTATTAATATTACAAGTCACGAATGCTTTGATGAAACTTTTGTCCAAAATAAGTCTGAATGTGAGATGCTTATGAACATCAGCAAAGATGTGCTACTTGGGAAAATTAATGAAGATGTGCAGTGGGAAAATGCAAAAGTGAACTTTGATAATGTTGGAAATGGTTTTCTTTCTCTCTTTCAAATAGTAAGTTACTCATAAAGCATTTTTTTAAAATATATATTCTATAGTATATGAATGAATAAAGAGCAAGGTGTCCACTTTTTGTGTTTGGTTTTATACTTCTACTGAAATATGAAAGCAGAAATATTTGACAATGTATCTCATGACCTCTTTATGGGTCACGTGGAAAAATGTGATTTTGATGGTAATAAAATTTAATATAGTCAAATATGATTGGAAGTTCATACTCAAAAGTATATATCATTTCATGAATCCAACCTAAAAATGGCCTTGGTGGCCTCTGTGAGGGCTATATTTTTAATTGAAAAAATTTTATTAAGAACCATAATTTCATTGTCAGGTGAACTTTGGTATAGAAAACCCTTTCACCAATTCAGAACACTAACTTCTCTAAATTTAAGTCTTTAACCAATAGGGTAGGTAATTTACTTCTGCCTTGATCCCAGATCTTCTAAACTTTAATGACATCTCTTTACTAAATAGTTTAGGCTATTGTCTTATTCAATATTTTATTTTTAACTAACTGCTTGATAAAACATGCAGCAGGCCTACTTAATATACTGGTCTATTAACATAACCTGGTAGGGATAGCCGATATGTGAGAAGGTAGAATCAATACTCATAAACCTGAGAATTATGGGACGAAGCAAAGAAAATAAAATCCTCTAGAAGAATAAAAGTAAAATCTTGTATTTAGGTTAAAAGAATCAATTGTACAACTACAAGACAGGAGATAACCTAATATAGAATCAATTCATATAAAGGACCAGGAGATTTTAATTGGAGATAAACTTAACAAGAGCCATTAATGTGACAAGAATGCTACAAAATGCCATATAATCTTAGTATTAATGAGTTATATATAATATCATAATCAGATAAAGTAATAGTTTTATAAATAGTCAAGACCATAACTCAAATATTGTTTTGAGTTCTGAGTGTGACCTTTTAAGAAAGATATCTGCAGAGGGAAGTTACCCAAATGGTGAGAAAATTTTAAGCAATATCATAAGAAGACATTTAGGGATAGTGGATACAAAAGCTGGTTTCTATGGACTTTATAATCCTTCCCCTTCTACCACTACCCAAAAACCTACTGTTAGTAAAAGATAAAAATTGTATTTCCTTTTTTAGTATCACTGGGATTTCAGAATTATGCCATTGATGGAGGGGAAGGGGTAAAACACAAATGTACACAAATACATTTGTCAGTGAGTGTGTTGAAGGGGCATATAAGCAAAGGACTATGTATGGTAAACTAGAAATTATCAATATCGTATTTACTACTGACTTCATTGTGTAGTCTAGAGTTAGAATAGGAGATAATGGAAATAAAATGGAGTACCAAAAGAAGGGCCATCACTGCATTTTCTCTTTTTTGTTAAATGAATTATTCTCTAACTTTTTCGTGTAGAAGTGCACTAATTACTGAAGAAGATTCTAGCTTCTATAACAGTCATAATTCATGACCAGTTTAATAAGAACAACCAAAGGTTCTAATCTCAAGGATGAAGGGTGATAGATCCTTACCAGTCAATGTTCTGGGATCACCCCCAAAGTTATCAAAGTACTACTTTGATGGATAATTCAACTTTGAACAGGAAATAGAAAGTCCTTTTCTATTTTTTTCTAATGAATAAAGCTGTATTTGTGGAGTCAGCAAAGCAGGGCAGTAAAGCATTTTCAGGCTATTGTGCTTTTCTCAAGAACCCTGAAATCATGTCATATATGGAGTCATAAGTCATAAAGCCATCAACATTGCCTGGTGATGGAGTCAAAAGGGAGGATTTTAGAACTTTTGTGAATTATCAATAGAATGTTGTTATTGGTTACTCAGTTCAGACCTTTAAGATATCCCCTTTATCCTATTGAATATCCTGCCCTACCAAATCCTAAACTTGGATTGTTTTCACTCTTACTCATATACTGTTAAACAAGACTGGAGAACATTATGAAACCATGTTAACTGGGTCCACTATGGCTTGACTGGCCAAAGATAGGCCCCTGCTCAAACACCATTTAATGGTTATTTTAGGCCTTTAAGGCTTAGAGTGAATGTAAATAGTCATTATTTCTCTTTTAGCCATAAAGAGACCTAAGAGTTTCCCCCTCCCAGTTTTTTTTCTTTTTTTAATTAAAGGACAACTACATTGTTGTCCTTTGGCTCACTTCCTTGGGTCACTTCTTAAACAGCCCTAATCACTGAATGGGCATTGCCTTAGTCAAAGTGAGAACTTGGAAAGACCTTAGCTTAAAAAGGCAATGGTCTCCCACTACATCCTGGGCCATTTCCAGTCATCCTGATCTGTATCTGACCACCGAACCCAGATGTCTCAGCAGGAGAAAGTAAGGCTGTTGATTTTCCATAGCCCTCCCTCACAAAAATCCAATTCACTTGTAAGTCATGGCATCATCTTCCTGATGTCATGGTCCTCTTTGAGAATGGAGGACAAACCACACACATACAATTTGAACCAGGAAATTACTACAACAAAGCAATCATTTTATATTTCCCTAATTGACAACCTATTCCACTTACCACAATGGCTTTTCTTAACCTTTTCATTCCTCCTCAAACTTCTATAACTCCCTTATCCTGACTCTCCCAGCTAAGAACTTCAGTTCTCAGAATAATAATAATAATAAAGTCTATTCCCTCAATAAGGAGGAAAATTTCTCTCCTCATCTCTGTCTCCTGGCTTCTCTGACTTCCTTCAAGTTTCAGCTAAAATCCAGTGTTCTATAAGAAGCTAGTTGACATGACTTGCCAATAACAAAGCTTGATTTCTATCTTGTTCTTTATCATGGTATCCAGAGACAAATTTAATAAATGTCATATTTGCAGGCCACATTTAAAGGATGGTTGACTATCGCATATTCAGCTGTCGATTCAAGTGATGTAAGTATAGAACAACTGCATCAGTAACAGTCACATTCATATAGCACTTTATGGTTAACAAAGCATGCTCTTCAAAATAAAACCCCATAAGAAAAGTAGTGCAAGAATTATTATCCCCATTTTAGAGAAGAGGAAATGGAGGTTCAGAAGAATTTTGGCCAAGGTCACAAAGCTAGGAAGTAGTAGAGGCAAGACTCAAACTGAGGTCTGCTGATCTCAAATCTAATACTCTTGTCATTATAACATACTGTGCCCTTTCCCTCTCTAAATCTAGCTGTCCAAATAAAATAAGACAATATTTTAAGTGCTTGGCACATAATAATTGATTAATAAATGTTTACTGATGGATTATTAAGTAGTGCTTAATAAATGTTTATTCTTTTCTCTTCTTAAAGGAAAACTAATACTCATAATTTTATAACACTTTAATGTGTCCAGAGCACATTTCTCAGAATGATCTTTGAGGGAGATGGTATAAATTATCCCTATTTAAAGATAAGGAAACTGAGCCTTAGAGAAGGCAAATCATTTCTAGTCACCAAATAAGTCTGTCATAGTCAGGCTACAGACTATAGCTTCCTGACTCCAAGCTCACCAGTCTTACCTCTCTACACTGTGCCTATACCTTCTCTAGAAAATAAGGGGTCTTTACCTTGTGTGCATGTATGTCTGTTTTTGCATGTTTTGGTATATGTGTCTCTGTGTGTGTGCTTGTGAAAGACAGAGAGGGAAGGAGGGAGGAAGAGAGAGAAGGAGAGAGAGGAAGGGAGAGAGGAACCTCCGCTCCAGATTATGAACTTTTAAAAATAAATCAAAGCAAAATATTAGCTCCCAGATAATGGGGGCAGAAATATAGCATCCAGGATAAGTATATGCATTTTCTTGTAGAAAATGAAAGATCCCATCTAATCACTGCCAATATATTGTTAATGTTTGCTAATTTTACAGGTGGATGACCAGCCTAAGTATGAGAACAAACCCTACATGTACCTTTACTTTGTCAGCTTTATCATCTTTGGAGTGTTCTTTCCATTTGTCCTCTTCATTGGTATCATCATTGACTATTTCAAACAACAAAAAAAGATAAGTATTCTTGTACTTCCTCATTCAATTCCCATGAGTTCTATAAACATTAGTGAAGCATTTATGCTATAAAAGAAATCATTTTGACCCTAGGAATGTCACATGAAAAATTTAATCCTCTTCCTTGAGGAGTCTATCTTTTACATGAGAGGATACTACACATAGACAAATGAGTATAATATAAGGAAGAGAGTAATGGCACAAAAAAAAGAGATCCAAACAAAATTCTTTGGGAAGGTGTGAAAAGGGAGACATCACTTTCACTGGGAATAACCAGGGATAGCTTCATGGAGGAGGAGGAGGCACATTAGCTGTGCCTTAAAAGAAAAGATAAATCTTAAGAAGTCAGAAATGAGGACTTTCAAGAATTCACCTTGTTCTATTTAAATACTGGGAGAACCTTTGCACATTTGCAGTCCTGTAGCATCTTTCACATTCATAACTGCTCAATAGTCTCCAGCTCTAATTCAGCTCTTTTGTCCACAAAGTCTCTCCTCATCCTTGATGTAACTGACGAAATTGAGCCTGGACCTAGGGACCTGTACTTACTGAGAGCAGCTAAGTAGTGATCTTTTACAATCTTGTCCAAAGCCTTAGGATTGAATTCCATAATAACTATTTATGTTATTTTAAATTTTATAGTCTGAAAATCATTAACCTGGATAGCAGTATCTTATCAAAAAAAAGAGATGAATGGTTCTGTAGTCTCTTCGAGAGATCTGTGAAAGGCAAATGAAGAATGATAGGAGGGGTGATCAACAGTAGTAAAAATTACAGAGAATTTTAAGTAACTGAGGCCTGAAATAAACATATGGAATGATCTTATGAATCATTGATGACCTTTGAAAGAAGTTTTAGTTGAAAATTGAGAGCAAAAGACAGATAACAAGAGCTTTTTCATCTCTGCAAAGAATTTGGTGGTCAGAATGTAGAAACTTTTATATGAGCCCTAAGCCTCAAAAAAACATTAGACTCTAGATTTTTCACCTCATGCAGCTGTCATTTATTTAATTCGATTCAACAAATATTTAAGTATACATTACATGCAGACCATTATGCTAGGCTCTGGGAAAGATACACAATTTACTTAACGCTTAGTTTCTGCTTTCATTGTCCTTCTGTTTTAGAAAGGAATTATGAAAAAATCTACAAATAATAGATAACAGTATATTTATCAGTGGAATGCCCAGAAAAGCCCAATAGCAGGTAGAAAATGATGTCAGATGACCAACTTTGATAAACCAGACTCTTCTCAGCAATGCACATTTATAAGGCAACTTTACAAGACTCAGGATGGAAGGAGATATCTACATTCAGAGAAAGATCTGGACAGAATAGAGTTTAAATGGAGACTGAGGCAATCTATATGTGATTGTTCTTTTTCATGTTTGGTTCTCTTTCTTTTTTCCCATTGTACACTCTATTGGTTACAACCCTTCTATACAACCTGACTAATGTCCAGTGTGAAAGTATTTGCAGATCCTATACTTGATTTTATGCCGCCATGGGGAGGGAGGAAGAAGGAGGAGAGAAAATTTGAAACTCAAGGGATTGTGGAACTGAATCTTGTAAACTAAAAGTAAATAAACAAATCAATTTTAAAAAATGATGTCAGAGTATTTCTAAATCTGGTGAGCTATGTGGCTCATTGGATACAGTACCAAGTCTGCAGTCAGGAAGACCTGAGTTCAAATGTGACCTCAGAAATGTATTAATTTTGTGATGCTGGGCACATCACTTAGCCTTGTTTGCTTCAGTTTCTTCATCTGTAAGATGAGTTGGAGGAGGAAATGGCAAAACAAAAACTCCAGTATTTTTGCCAAGAAAACACAAAAAGGTGTTGCAAAAAGTTGTACACAACTGAAATTATTGAACAACAAAATGTCTAAGTCATGTGTAGGTAAACCCAAAACCAGATAATGGATTCAGCCATTACTGAAGTATATAGCCTATTCATTTTGATATATTTGCTTATGTGTGTGGAGCTTCATACAAATATAGCCTCCAGTACAGGTTTTATTTACTTCTAAAATTTACATAATTATATCCATTTTAAAAGGGTCAAATTCTATATGTTTCTATGTATGTTAGTGATTTGGAGAAAACTGAGGTGATAAGTATGATTTTAAATAGTTTCCACTTCTTTTCTTTTTACATTAGAGGTCAATGCATCTTCATGACAGAGGTACAGAAGAAACACTACAATGCAATGAAAAAGCTAAGGTATAAGAAACCAATACCTCGGCCAGGGGTAAGCAAAATTTCTATCATTTACCAAGATTTTCAAAAGATGCTTTTAATTAAAAGCTTTTTTTCTCCAAAATATAAAGAGTTAAGTTTTTGCTTTCTGAGCAAATATACAGGCTTTAATTTTTAAATAGAAATTATTGGGATTTCACAATATCCTTAACTCATCTGTTCTTTTTTACTATCTATAATTGTAATGATATAAGAATTTATGTCTAAAATTCTTATCCAAGGCTATTTTGTCATTGATCACCTTGAATTATATACAAATTATACATATTCTAATATTTCTCTCATCCTTCTTGGCATATCTATGATCATAGTCAATTGAAACACCTCCTTGGCCTTAAGTGAGTCATTTCCTAAATTGCTGTGATCATACAAATTCATTAATAAGAGGACAAGTATCCTATGATGAATCTCTCTGAATCTATCAAGGCTAGGCTTTGGATAACATTGTCGATGAGCTGATATTTAAAGCCTTTCAACTTGGGAAAATTTATTAAAGCTTGTGTTATACTGGCATAGCCTTGGACAGCACAGAATCACCACCACACCCTGATAAGGTTTAATGTTAGTTCATTAGTTAAGGATGTGAAATGATACAGTGAGTAATATAATACCTTTCTAAGAACCACCATTCATTCAACATATTTATTGGGATCTTTGAATCTTTGAATTTAGAGACATAAGGGGCCTTAAACCTCGTTAAATTTACCTACTAAATTTTGCAAATGAATGAAAAAATGAAAACCAGAGAAGTTAAGTGATTTTCAGAGTGATACACTCACTTAATATCAGAACTTGGGATGTAATTCATCTTTTCACTTCAAGACTAATGCTCTTTCTATTAGGATCATAGATTCAGAGTTTGAAAAAGTAATATTAGGGGTCATCTTGTCCATATGCCTCCCTTTATAGAGGAAAAATGCCCAGAGATTTTAGATGATTTGCCCAAGGTCATGTGAATAGTAAGTGACAGAGTTAGAATTCAAATTGAGGTCTTATAACTCAAAATCAAACATTCTTTCCACTGTACCAACTATACCCACTGAATCCAGTTCCACCTTCTGGAATCACTCTCTGGATATTTGAAAATAGTCATCATTATTTCACTTTTCCAGTTTTAATAAGCCTAGTTCCTCCAGTGAGGCTTTATATATTATAATCAGTATTCATTTTCTTTTCTTCCTCACCCTCTTCTGTTAATGCTCCAGTTTGTCAAGATCCTTCCTAAAATACCAGATCCATACCTGAATACATAATTCTGGAGGTGGTTTCTCCAAAGTCAAGGGCACAGGACTGAACATGGTTCATTCTGAACCATGTTTTTTATTAATGCAACCCAGTTCTATTTAGACTTTTTCAGCTACCACTTTATACATTCCTGAATTACTGAATTTTGCAATCCTTTAAAACTTTCAAGTCTTATTTTACTATTTGGACTTGGTTGGGTGAGTTGGGTGAGTCTGTCATGCTGAGATTTAGGGAGAAGTAGGAGCAAGTAAATGTGTATGTGTTGGCACTACTTTGAGAATCCCTCCATGACAGGAAATTGAGCCAGATTCCAAGTATGTGATGAAAAATCCCAATTAGTAAGGACAAGTCAGACCTCTCCATTGCCCACAGAATCAAAGTGCAATTTAACCCTTGACCTTGTTGACCTCACTACCCCCATGATGGCTTTTACTAATTGTAGCTTTCCTTTCTAAGTACCTGAAAACAATACATTTAATAATGTATTCTGAAGTTATGATAGAAATCAAAGTTGAATGTTATTGAGTGAGAAAAACAGATTTTATGAACCTAATGATTTTTAAATTTCATTTGCAAGATTCCTATACATTTCATATTCTTTTCATTATAGAACAAATTCCAAGGATATGTATTTGATCTTGTAACAAAAGATGCTTTTGAGATTACCATCCTAGTACTTATCTGTCTCAACATGATGATCATGATGGCGGAAACAGATATAGATAGTAACTATAAGACTGAAATTCTGTACCAGATCAACGTAGTGTTCATTGGCCTGTTTGCTGGAGAATGTGTACTAAAGCTCATCGGCCTCCGCCATCACTACTTTACCACAGGCTGGAATATCTTTGATTTTGTGGTGGTCCATATCTCCATTGCAGGTAAGGATGTTTCTTTTCAAGTGCCCATACTGATCTGAAATCCAGCAGGCAAGAGCCTATAAGCTTCCTAATCTAGCACCTGTCTTTTGAGAAATATTCCGTTTTGTATGATGAGGGTTTGTTTTTGTCATGAGTTCAATTGTGGTCTTAGAAACTTATTAGTTGATCATTTTCTGGTGAACGAAGTCAAAGGTATCAAAAAGGAAATAAACAAAGAAATCAGAGAAAGTCATGCTCACTCTACAACCATAAGCAATGAGGAGAGTTGTCACTGTGGAGACAGAGAGCAAAAGTATATGACCGCTTCATCAGTCTACATGCTGGGAATATAACAGTGGATATTCTCATGTACTGCCTCCCTTGAAAGCATTTAACAGCATCAGAGTCAGCACTGAAATGATTCATCTAGTTGGTCTGAGGCACTTGCCTTGGCATATTTGGGGCAAATTTTTACAGCAAAATCACCATGGGAATTGCATGAATGAGTCTTGAATCAAGGCCAAAGACTTAGAAAATTCTACCACAGTGGTTGTGGGATTCAACTACTTCTCATTAAGTGACTATGTTGGAATCAGTCAAATAACATGAGTTTTAATAGCAATAATTATAAAAATCGATGCTTTCGTTCTTTAAAAAAAACTACTTCACAAGCAAGAAGATAGCAGAGGTTTTGCTCAATTATAGTCCGTAGGGAAAAGATGTCAGGGTTTTGTGGACTGAAAGCTTAATATTAGTCATCAATTCAATGACAACCACAAAAGTTGGGAGCTGTGTAACTATAACAAAGGAAACTTAGACCGGCTATACCTCACCCTGATCATGCCACAACTGAAGAACAGTGTTCTACTCTGGGTGCTACATTTTAAGAAGAATATAGAGAAGTTGGAGAATATCTGGAATCTAGAGATCATGGAGTCACTTAAAGGAATCAGTCTGGACTGAGAACATGATAGCACTCTTCAGATATATAAAAGGACATTGCTATCATTCATTTAGTCAACATGCATTCATTAAGCACCTACTATGTGTAAGGTACTTTCCTAAGCTCTGGGGATATGAAAAAATTTTTTTGACTTTTTTGTTTCATTTTGTTTTTAAACAACCCATGATCTGAATAAGCTCATAGTCTAATAGGGGAGAGAACATGCAAAAGTCTATATCCAAAAATTACCTATTCAGAATAAATTGGAGAAAGGCAAAAAAGGGAAGGAACTAGAGTTAAGGGGCACAGAAAGGTTTCTTGTAAAAGCTGGGATTTTAGCTAATACTTGAAGGAACTCAGAGAATCTAGGAGACAGTGATGGGGAGGGATAGAGTTCCAGTTGTGAGTGACAGCCAGTGGAAATGCCCAGAGTTGAGAAATGGAGTGTCTTAATCAAGGAATAACAAGGAGACCTATGTGATTGGATCTCAGAGTATGTACAGGTGATGAGATACAATAAGTCTGAAAAAGTAGGAGGAGACCAAGTTATGAAGGGATTTGGATGCCAAACAGAAGATTTTATACTTGATCCTGAAGGTTATAGGAAGTTTATTGAATAGAGGGTGCCATGTCAGACTTATACTTTAGGGAGATCAATTTGGTAGCTTGGTGGAAGATGGAATAGAGTTGGAAGGGATTTGAGACTAAGTCATCAACCAGCAGGCTATTGTAATAATCCAGGTGTGAGTTGACGAGTACCTAGATCAGGATGGTAGTAGTGTCAGAGAAGAGAGTGGAACATATATAACAGACAGGTAAAATTGACAGGATTTTTCAATAGATTGGATATGGGAAATGAGAGAGAATGGGAAGTTAAGAATGATACGTAGGTTGAAAACCTGGGTTACTGAGAGAATGGTAATGCTCTCAACAATAACAGGAGAAGAGGGTTTAAGAGAATGATGATGAGTTTGATTTTGGACATGTTAAGTTTAAGATGTCACCAGACATTCAATTAAACGTCTCTAATATGCAGTTAGACAAGTGAAACATAAGGGTGAAGGATTAGTAGCTCTTGCCTTGGGCAGCTACTAGTAAGTTTCTATTCACCAACCATTTTAGATCTTCATAGTAATAATAGTCAAGATGAAGTCAGTTCACTTGAGAAGCATGTCAAGGGAATATCACATAGAGGACTGAAGGCTAGACTTAGAGTCAGAAAATCTGAATTCAAGATTATCTCTGATGTTCTGCTTCTGTGATCATGAGCAAGTCGTGATCTATTAACATTTCAGTCATCTTTGTAACATTATAAATTGAAAACAATTTGCCTATCTATATTAGTAGCGGGAATTTCTATATTGAAAATTCACCACACTGTTAAAATCACAGTCCTAGATGTCTAGACCAAAAGTAAGTCAGTTCACTAACATTCTAGAATTACTCAATAGTAACACTGACAACTATTTTATGATCTTGGTGCTATTCAATCTATAGTTACTTTATCTATTAGGTGTGGACTGAAATCTGCAATTCAGTAGAATTATTTTGAGGGAATATATCTGGAAAAGAAAGTTAATCATGAGTTTAATCAAAGGAGGCAAATATAGATGGTAAAGAAATTTATGTTCAGAGAATATTGTGTGGTATGCATACCTAAGTCACTATCATAATGCAAATGGCCTAAATCTATATTTAAGGACCTTTCACTAATCACTCCATTTTCATCAAACCTAGGAACTTCATTCAGTATCTTAGCTTCTGCCAAGACTGTCCATTAGGCTTCAAAATATAAACTAGTTTTATTTTTTAAACACTGGGTAAATAGAAGATTGAGTACTCAGAATCAAGTAAATCCCTTCTCCTTTCCATTGGATCTCATATTTCAGCGGCTCACAGTATTACTATGGGTGGGACTCTAAGGAGGAGAGGACAGTCAGGGCTTACTCCTCCTCCTTCCTCTATTGTAGGTCCCATTAGGGATCAGCCACTTAAATCTGCAATTTGTGAATTCACAATATGTTTAAATATTTTCCTTTTTATGTTCGTTTTTTTCCACAGTTATATTATTTAATGATCTGATGCACATGTATGTCCTGACCTATGCCCAGATGCAAGTAATACGTCTCATCAGGTGTGGAAGAGTCTTGAATTTCATTAAAAGAATGAAGGGCATAGGAACACTTCTCTCTGCAATGATTCTGGCCCTTCCTGGTTTGTTGAATATTGTGCTTCTGCTCTTTTTGGTCATGATCATCTACGCTATCATTGGAATGTCCCACTTTGCCTATGTTAAAAAGGATGCTGGAATTAATGATATGTTCAATTTTGAAACCTTTGGCAACAGCATACTTTGCCTCTTCCAAATCACCACATTTGCTGGCTGGGATGGTCTGCTAGCACCGATTCTTAACACACAACCACCAGACTGTGACTCTGAAAAACGTAACCCAGGAATTTTTTTGAAAGGAGATTGCGGAAGTCCCTCTTTTGGGATTTTCTATTTTGTGAGTTATCTCATCATATCCTTTCTCTTGCTTGTAAACATGTTCATTGTTGTTATCTTTGAGATTTTCAGTGCTGTCACTGAAGAAAATGCTAAATCCCTGAGTGAAGAAGCCCTTGACAATTTCTATGAGGTTTGGCAAAAATTTGATCCTGACACAACTCATTTCATAGATTACAGTCAGCTCTCTGATTTTGCTGCTTCATTAGATCCTCCTCTTCTTATAGCAAAGCCAAACAAAGTCCAGCTCATGGCCATGGATCTGCCTGTGACAAGAGGCAATCGAGTTTTCTGTCCTGATGTCCTGTTTGCTCTTGCAAAACATGTTAGGGGTGAAAGTGAAGAGTTCGACCGTCTCCATTTACTAATGCGAGAGCAGTTTCTGTCATCGTGCCTTTTCCAAATTTCCTATGAACCAGTTACTATAAAGCAAAAGCAAGAGCAAGTTTCAGCTCCTGTCATTCAGCATGTTTTAGGGGACCAGGTATCAGGTATACAAGATGGAGACAGAAAGGATCCAATTATTAAAGATAGCATAAATTTTGATCAGGTTAATGAGAACTCTGATCTAGAGAAAGGAGATGATATAAGCCATTCTTCCACTCCAATACTTCATTGAGTAGTACAACAGAAGGAGAGAGAAACATGAAACTGACAAGATAGGAAAGGAAGACAAAGGCAAAGGTGACAAGGAAAAGGAAAAGTAAGTAGAAATTCCATCTTGTCATCAATTGGTTAAAACTTTAAAAATAACCCACTTTGAAGACAGGATTATTTTAGTAAGTTTGTGCCAAAACATCTTTTGTTTTGTTTTGTTTTGTTTTGTTTTACCAACATAAGCTTAAGGTTGATGCTTCTAATAGTATGATTCCATATCAAAGCAACTTTAATATAGCACCATTATTTGTACTGTTTCTCCTGCAAAAGAGGAATGATCAAAAACAGTTCAGAAAGACAGGGACCACTGATTAAGGGAGGCAGGATCTAAATTTGTTGCATTTAATAAAACACGAGTAGAATGTTTCACTTCTGCCTTTTATGCTCCTTTTGTAGTATCTGTCCCATTCACTTCCTGTTCCCCCCCCACATATAGATTAAGAAACACAATTATTGAAGAGATGTTCTGCTGATCAAACAGCAAAATTAAATGTTTTTTCTGATTCCCTGCAATGCAGTGATAAAAGTAGTTGCAGTTACTGAGAGTTTAGCTCATGTACAGAAAAAGCATGTATCAGAACCACATGTCTTTGCATAGAAAAATTTTGTCAGTGTTGAGGCATCTGAAATGTATTTCATGTTACATTTGAATTAAATTTTTTATGCCTTTAAGTCCTATGGAATTCCACAAATCAATGAGCTGCTGACTTTTAATAATATTTTAATCAGTCATGCTCAAAAGTGCAAAAATCACTCCCAAAGACTTTGTACCCAGCTTTTCTCCCATCTTGCTAGCTTCCTCTGCCCAATAGTCATTGATATTTTTGTATATGTCACAGACCCCTTTCACAGGCTGATAAAGTTTATAAACTGCTTCACAGAATGTTTTAAATGCATAAAATAAAACACTTAGGATTACAAAGGAAATCAATTATAGTGAAGTACAAATTTATACATATGAATACATACATACACATATGTATGTATACATGCACGCACATATGTACATTCAAGGAATCCAGGTAAAGAACTGATACACATTTTACCCTCACCTTTCACATGATGTAAGGAACCATACTAAGGATATATTTTTCTTATTAAAACACAGGAAGTCAATGGAATAAAAAATAACATGAGTGTTTTCAATGAAACATTGCACTGAACCTTATTACTCTAAAATACCTAGAATGGTGAACATACAAATATTTCTGCTCCCATCTACAGATATTTCTTACCCATCCTTCACCTCTTAGAACAGCTGAGATTTTAGCTTTCTATGAAAAGCTTGTTTATTTAGAAATAGATATAAGATAGTATGATGCATATCTGAGAAAATGGATATCACATTACATATCTACCAGCATAATGTAGTTCCAGGTACATAACAAACATGAGCTAAAAACATCCATCAATCATATCATTGGCAAGCTTTTAAAAGTTAATAGAATGTATGCAGGATCCTACATGTATCAAAAGTTTGAAGGTTCTAATAAATATATGTCTTCTCTAACTATCTTCATCCTTCTCTCCTCACCTCTTAGAACCAGAGTATGATAACCATTATACCTTTGAGAGATACTAGACAAATGCAACTCTATTTTTCTACAATAAAGTGTTATAATCATAGCTGTATTGTGATATAACATCACAAACAATGGCAGCTAACTTGGAAACAGAGTCCTTTTCCTCCCACCCACTCCCTAAAACTTTCTTAGTACTCTATATATCTTTTGTATTCGCTTACCTATTCCATATGTTTCTCTCTAGTAGAATGTAAGCTTCTTGAAGGCAGGGATTTTTTTTTTTGCTTTGTTTTATGTTCTCCTCTTCCTTCCATAGTGCCTGGCATATATTAAATCCTTGAGAAGTGCATGTTGCATTTAATTGATTATGAAAACTATATTTCTAAAATAACTGCTGAATCATCAAACATTTGTATCAGTTTTTTTTTCCTCTCCTAAAGCCAGCATTTGATTGCCTAAGTGCTTTGAAAATAGTTTCAGCAAGGCTTTTGAAGATATTCTGCATTTAGTAAAGATAGTAAAGGTATTATATATCTCATACTAAATATTATTTTACTTTGTTAAAGCCAATGGAAACTTTGTATTTTAGAAAATAACACAATGAGATATATGTTATTTAAATAAAAATTAATCATGCACTATTAAAATTTATGACTAATTGCCCCTTGTTTCCTTTGTAACTGAATGTCCTATTGTTATTCAGGTATTCAAGTCATTTAAATCTATTTCTTTCAAAATATTTATATAACCCCCACTATGCCTAGAAAGAACTGAGGCAGTCATCTAGCTTCATACTCTTGGGATCTATCTATTTACCTTCAAAGCCTCCTCCAAGCCAACCTCTGAAAGCTGTTATCAAATTACCACTGCCCTGGGATTTGCCAGGCCATAACTCCCTTCCCTGACCATGACTCTTTTTTAATTTAATTTTTTAAAAATAACTTAAATACATAATAAGAAAAGAAAAAACACTTTAAACTTAAATATTAAATCTAAATATAAAATAATAAAAGAAAAAACATGTCATGTGCGCAGCAGAACATAACAGAGGATTCAAAATATATAGCAATAACTCATCATTTCAAGAAAACCTATATATTAAATAATGTCCATTAAGATGAAAGCCTTCCATCTTTTCTTTGCTTCCTTGTAGGTTTCTTTTGTTTTCTGCTGTACACTTTTTACTTTGTTCTTTTTTCCCCTTTCCACCCTCCTACCCACTACCCCAAGGCTACAAGTGAGCATGGTTGTATTTATATATACTTATAGATATATTCACACGTATACATACATATATATATATATACAAATATGCATATATGCATACATACACTTATAAACATATACTTTCCCTAAGAGATTCTACTTCTAATCTTTGTTTTGATGTTTGTGCATATCTCTTTTTTCTTCTCTCCTAACTCTATTTTCCTTTCACCTGCCAACTTGCCCTCCTACCTCCACTCCAGCAATCCCTCCCTTATCCTCCCATTTCCCTACATCTAAACACCACTCTAAACATCCGTTTTAACAAATTCCCTCACCATCCCCTCCAAAGATCCCTCCTTTATCTTCTCCCCACCTCCCTATCCCCTAAGGTATATTTCTTTTTTAAATTTAGGAGACTTTTATACTTTTCTAGATGTAAATGGGTTTGGTTTTTTTTCCCCTTTTAAACCCTTTCCTGACTAAAGCAGGTTTCCAGAACTAACAGCCTTCTTCCCCTATCTAATTCTTCTGTTTTGGTTCTTCCTTTTGCACCTCATTTGTATAAGATAATTACTCTTTCAGCAGTTAATGGTTTTACTTTTTAAAGTCATAGTGTACTCAGGTCTACCCCAATCTTTCTTATAAGTTACCTAATTACTAGTAAAAGTCTTAGACATAGGTTTTATATTTTCCATATACAGAAGGTAAATATTCTATCCTTATTGAGTCCCTTGTAATTAATTGGTCATTGGTATGTACCTTATATGTCAAATCTTCTACTGAATTCAGGTTTTGCTGTTTGTTTTTTAACAAAGTCCTAAAAGTCTGACAGTTGATCAAATGTTCATTTTTTTTTTTCATTTAGAATTATGCTCAGCTCTGCTGGGTACATTTTCAGCTGGAAGCCCAGATCTTTTGCTCTTCCAAGTATAGTGTTCCAAGACCTGTGATCTTTTAGTGTTGCCAAGGCTAGTTCTTGTTTGAATCTAATTGTGGTACCATTGTTTGTATTTTTTTTTCTTGTTGTTCATAATAGTTGTCCTTTTTCTAGGGGTTTCAGAATTTAACTATAATGTTCCTGTGTGTTTTCTTTGTAGGATCTCTTTCAGGTGGTGATCGGTGAATTTTTTTCTATTTTTACTTTCTCCTCTTGTTCTAATAACTCCAGGACAATTTTCTTTAATTATTTCTTATATTATTGTATCAAGATTCCTTTTTGATCAGAATTTTCAGGTAGTCCAGTTATTCTTATGTTTTCTCTTCTTATTTTGCTCTCTAGATTCTGCTATCTTTCTTATGTTTTACATTCTCATCTATTTTTTTTCATTATTTTTTAAAAATGTGTTCATCTCTTATAACTTCACTGGCTTCTCCTTGCCCAATTTTGACTTTCATGAAGTCATTGTTTCCTTAAGATTCTGGATCTCCTTTTCTAATTTGTTGACTTTCTTGTCTTAATCTTCTTGTTTTCTTGTATTATTCTTATTTTTTTTTATTTTTCCTCTGTCTCTCTCATTTGATTTTTAAAGTCTTTTTTTAAGTTCTTCAGTGAATTCTTTTGGGGCAGGTGACCATTTGTCATTACTCTTTGGAGTAGAAGAGGGTTTCTTTACTTCAATATCCTCCTCTGAAGATGAACCCTGGCCTTCTCTATGGCCATAGTAGCTCTCTAGGGTTGGATACTTTCTCCTTTACCTGTGCACATTTTGGGGGGCAATATATTAGTTTTTAAAATCACCTCTAGTCCTGGGGTCTTGGGGATGGTGCCTCTGACCTCTCTGATCCTCTTCAGTTCTCCCCTGTGACCTTGAACTCAAACCAAGACTTTCAGCCTCTGTTAAGTGCCCACACACAGCCACCCCACTGCTTCTGCACTCATCAGGCATGTGCTGGTTTTGTTTTGCCCCCACAGCACTGTTGGGTCTGGCATTCCTTGTCAGTAGAATATTACTAGATCTCCTCCAGGTCAGACACCTAACTCCTCTCACTGGGGGGTGGGGGTTGTGAGTGGAGGGGGTAAAAGTTCCTGAGGCTGGGACTGAAGCAAACTCTCTAACCAACTAACCCCAGGGCTTGTCCCTAGTTGTGTAAGCAGCTTGCTGCTTGTAGTTAAAGCAGATGCTAGCCTGGAGGTGCTTACTCTTCACAGGGAGGAAATCTAGTCCAGGGATTTTTCTTCTAGTCTTCTCTGAATGTCCCAAGAGGACCTCTGCCTCTACTCCTATTTGTTTTCACCCAGAGGTACTATTTAAACTGTTTTTGTGGAGGAAACTCTTGACAGCTTTAAATTTTCTGACCTACTTCACCATCTTCCCAGAATCCTCTCTCTGGTTATGACTCTTACTGAGGAAATCCCCTCTACCAAGAAAGGAGAGCTCTGTCTTAAAGTCAGTCTTAAAGATGTGCCTACGCATCTAGAAGACAGCAAATAGTTCATAACCAAGGTATTTAATGAAATATCCAAGTAAGAAAAGGAGCAACAAAACTACTCTCTAGCCCATAAATACAGCACTAGTAGGAAGAATAGAAAGCCCATGGAGGGAGTACATATAGCTGAAGCACTTGGGGGATGGGTCATTCAACTCTAAGATTATAAGGTGGTTGTAATGTCATCATGCACCCATTGGCTACTGCTGAACTTTCAGCCTGTGCTGCAAGTGAATGGCTGCTAGATGCTCCTCTTCTAGACTGCCACCATCCACTTTGGGCTCAGCTGAAATTCTTGGCTATTTTTCCCTTCTGGGAAATTAATGCTTTCTTAGCTTAAATTCATTGTTTCCCTATGCTTTCTTAGCTTAAAACCAATATTCTTTTTCTTCTTAAAAAGGTCCTTTTCCTGTTTTATTTATGTTCTTTTTTCTTTTCTTTTCTTTTTTTGCATCTCTATGATAAAAGGAAAATTCTTTATTCTGACTTTCACCCTAATTTATGAGTCAAAACTCAGGGAAAAAAATTAAAAGGAATTTATTCTTTTTAAATGTCAGGCATCTTTGATGGACTGGTCACTAGAGATCAGCAAGGGATTCAAGATGGAACAAGTTTTTATTTATAACCTTTATAATAAGATAAAGACAATTTGAATAAATCCACATCAGCAAAAGGGACTGGGCTTGTGCATTGCAGCTCCTCTCCAGTTTCTGCATCTTAAGGAAATGAGATTACGGGTAAGGGAATGAGCTTCTACTGGCTGGCTAACAGGTATGGGATGACCTGTCATGTGCTGGATAGCAGGCGATACAAAAGGTACTGACTAGCTGACACACCCGGCAACAAACAGAGCCTCCCCCAAAACTGATTAACAAGTATCCTGAAAACAAGGCAGGCTGGAGGCAATGGAGGCCACTATATAAATTTCAATATCTATGTCTACCCACTTATTCACTGCCCTCCAAATGCTAGTCTTCATTTGTTATCATAGTCAGCATGCAATAATGCAATATACTGCTTTATAATTTCCAAAGTGCCTTACGTAACACTCTGCTAGGTAAATGTATAATTCAGAAATGGATATAGACATGGAACTTCTCTTAATAGCCATCCATTTTGATCCTGTTATTTTCTAATTAAGGAAACTGAAGCCCAAAGGAGGTTATAACTTACCTAAGGTCGGACAAGTAAATTACTCGTCTCATCATAGCCAGATTTCGGACCCATACCTTTGGACTTCAGAAACCATATAATTTACACGGCCAGACAAAACAATACAACACATCGGCAAAGTCTGAAAAGGTGTGTCTCATTCTATACTCATAGCCAGATTTCGGACCCATACCTTTGGACTTCAGAAACCATATAATTTACACGGCCAGACAAAACAACACAACACATCGGCAAAGTCTGAAAAGGTGTGTCTCATTCTATACTACACACACACACAGATGATGGATGGATAGATATAGAAAGATAGATATACAGAGAGAGAAACAAGAAAATACATTCAGAAGGGAACACAAGTAGGAAAATTTTTTTATTCCTATATTAAATTTAATATATGCTTGAGAAGTATTTAACAGAAGCTCATAGTATTATATACAACCCTCTTATTCTTTGTATACTGAAATGTTCATGTATGTTGATGATTATGTTAATGACAAAAATTTATATTGGAAAAAAAATTTATTGTTCTTAGACCAACAGAAAGTCTCCTCCAAATAAATAGGTCAGGGCGTCTAGGTGGTGCAGTGAATAGAACGAATAGAACACCGGCCCTGGACTCAGGAGACTCTGAGTTCAAATCCAGCCTCAGACACTTAACACTTACTAGCAATGTGACCTTGAGAAATTCACTTAGCCCCAATTGCCCTGCCTTCCCTCCTCAAAAAAAAAAAGCAAAAAAAAAAAAAAAAGAAAGAAATAGGTCATTCAATCAACTTTTGTAGACTTAGCTCTTCTCAGTAATACAATGATCTAAGACAATTCCAAAAAGACTCATGATGACTCTCTCACATCCAGAGAAAAAACTATAGAGTCTGAATGCAGATTAAAGTGTACTATTTTCTCTCTTCTTTTGTTTTTTTTTTCTTTTTCATGGCTTTTCCCTTTTGTTTTGATTCTTCTTTCATAACCTGACTAATGTGGAAATATGTTTAATATGATCATACATATATAACCTATATCAGATTGCTTGCTCTCTTGGGGAGAGGGGAGGGAGGGAGTAAAAAATTTGGAATTCAAAATCTTATAAAAGTAAAATGTTGAAAACTATCTCTACATATAATTGGAAAAAATTAAGTACTATTAAGGGGGGGGGAGATACATCAGGATTTGCTATTTCCTTCTCTAGCTCATTTTACAGAGAAGGAAACTGAGGCAGAAAGATTTAGGTGACTTGCCCAGAGTCACACAGCTGGTGAGTGTCAGAAGCTGAATTTGGGCTCCAGCGCCCTGACTGTACCACCTACCTTTCCAATAGACAATATATCTGTTAAATAAAAACAACAACAATAAATAATAAGAATGAACAAAAAAGAAAGAAAGAAAGAGAAAGAAAGAAAGAAAGAAAGAAAGAAAGAAAGAAAGAAAGAAAGAAAGAAAGAAAGAAAGAAAGAAAGAAAGAAAGAAAGAAAGAAAGAAATCCCAGCTATCTATTCCCCTTAGGCTTAGCCTGCACTTTAGATTCCTCTTCCTGGTCTCTTTCTCAGAGGTTGTACCCTAACTGATAGGATTCAACATATTTCCCAAATTTTCCCTTCTAGTGACTTATCTATAAACCAAGTAATGATTATTGTTTAATAGCATTAGGTATTTTGGTTTCCCCAGTTTTACAAACTCTGATTCTTCTACTCTGGCTTGTTGATGAAGAAAGAGAAACACCAAACCTAGGCCTCAAGGTCATCCTGTCTGCTACCTGCTCAGCTACATTTCTCACACCTTCAATAAGGGGATGTGGTCGATCAAAGCCGGAAAGTGGTTTTGCCCTCAAACTTTATACTAATTCAGTTCTCCTTTATATAGGTTGTTGAAATTTGGCTTCTTTCTGAGCAGGGAGACAGCCATCCAGTCTCCTTCCAGGTGAACTTTAACTCTAATCTTACTCATGTTGCAGAGCTCTAATCTAAGAAAAAGCTCTAATCTAAGAAAAAAGTAGTTTTGGAAAACAAAGCTTCTGGAGGGTGGGGAGGGGGGTGGAATCCCTAGATTAAGGAAGGCAGAAGGGAGTGGATGAGATTGGGATTCTTTAACAAAACTGAGTCCTTCACTCCCTTCTTGGCCTTGCCCTACCCTATTTTCTCCTTCTTGGCCTTGCCCTAGCCAATTTTCTCCCAGATACTTCCTCTACCAGTCAAACCAGGCTGAAAATGCAGGTCTGGAGAAGCATTTTCCTCTCCTTGGGATATCCTGCAAGCCCCTCCAGAAAAGCACAGGGACTCTGAAGTGATCTCTTTCAGACTCACAGAGTGACCAGTCACTTTCAACTCAGTTTCCCTTCACAACCCTGAAGGAAATTGAGAAGCCAGGAGGGCAAAACTTTCAGGGAAAGGAAAAGTCTTACTTCTGATAAAAACAGTGACAACATAAAATCTCCTGAGCCCAATTCTTGTGGACAAATACCCCAGCAAAAATTTTAAAAGTTTTCAAATGAGAAAAATAAGCAATATGACAAAGGAGAAACACCAGTAAGCTCCTACATCCAGTACAGGATTGCACAATAGGACCAGAAACCTCAAGGAACTGGGGTGAAACAGGAAAAAGAGATCAAGAAAAGAGGATGTAAGACTAGCCAAGGCCAGCAGAATATTAGCCCTGTCCTTTTGATAAATGGGATGAGCCCCCATTACATCATAAAATAGGGAGAAAAACCTCAAGGCTCTCCAAAAGACCTGAAGCTAGAGCTCCTGTCAGAGTCACAGCAGAAGATAAGGCCATTGTATTGATTGACGGTCCAGGGAGGAAAATGATTCAACATTAGACATCCATTTCCTGGTATTCTCCAAAAAACCTGAAAGGCAGTCATCTCTGACAATGATTATTGCCTGGGCCACAAGGAACAGAGTCAACTCATGTTGAGACACAAATGTGGGTAGCAAGAGAAACCTGGAAGGTTTGAATAAATAAAAATAGTTAATTGATCAAGTGTTCACATTCTGATGGGAAAAGAGACAAGTGTCCCTTCATAATCTTATTTTCTTCAAGTACAGCAAAAAAAGTAAATAAAGAAACATAGGTACTGGATGTGATTCTATTCTGGATTATTGATTTTAAATGAAGAAAAAACAGGGTGAAAGACCCCCAAAGTAACATAAACCTCACATTCCTTTTGAATAGCAAAACTATTACTATACCAAAGAAATCAAAGAGGGAAAGACCTCACAAGTACAAAAATAATTATAATATCATTTTTCTTGTATGAAGGAAATGGAGGAAAAGCATGTGGACATCAATTGAAAAATAGCTGAAGAAATTATGTGAAATAAGTGAAAGAGAAAATATGTGAAAGCAATAGAATATTATGGTTCTGAAAAATAATGAAAGGAAAGGATTCTGGGAAATCTGGAAAGACTATTGCAAACTTTTGAAGAGTAAGGTGACAGTTCTGGTCACTTTTTAATAGAGACTACAATAATATAAAGGAGAATAAATTTGAAAGAGTAAGTAATGCAGTCAATACAATGGCCAACCATGACTTAAGAAAACTGTTAATGAAGTTTGTTCCCAACTTCTTGAGGAGAGGTGAGAGGGTAGAGATATAGGATGAAACATGCATCAGACATAGCTAATATGTAAATTTCTTTTGTTTGACTAAAATTATTTGTTTCAAGGGAGAGCTTCCATATTAGAACTGTATAGTTAGAGGGTAGTTTGTGGTTAGTGTAGAAGAAAACAAACAGACAAGAAGGCTAACAATGAAACATTTAAAAATACATAATTGAAAGCCTAGGAAGTTCAAAAGAGCTTCCTGATGAATTAAATATCTACTTCAAAATAAAACACACCATGAAGAACAGAAGTTTACAGTTTTATATGTAATGGTGCCTTCTTTTTAGACTTCAAAAAGGTTGGAGGTGGCAAGGGAAAGAAAAGCCAAAACATAAAGAAGAAGTGTTGTTGTTATTCAGTAGTATCCAACTCTTCATGACCCCATTTGGGGCTTTCTTGACAAAAATACTGGAGCAGTTCACCATCTCCTGGTCCAGCTCATTTTATAGATGAGGAAGTGAGGCAAACAGAGTTAAGTGATTTGCCTAGGGTCACACAACTGGTAAGTATCTGAGGCCAGATTTGAACTCATTAAGGAAGAGTTCTGACTTCAGGCCCTGCACTGATACCACTGTATCACCTAGATGCCCAGAAAGCATTTCAGATGCAAAACAAACATTCCACAATTTTGAAAGGGTCTGAGACTTGAACAGCTCAATTGCATATAAAAGGATATTGTTCAGTGAGACAATGAACTCGCCTGAGAGCACAGATTGTTTCAATACCTTGATCCTCAGTAAATCATTTGTATAAAAGCCAATGGAGTTTTAGTAAATGTAAATCTTAATGACCCCATTCATTTAAAGTAAAGATGATGTCTTTCACTGAGAGTGGTCTAATATGATAGTCTAGCAACTCATGCCAAAATAGCTTCCAAGTTTTCCCTTCTGTATTGGGAAAGTCTCATTTTACCATATTTCTCTTTAGGGTTGTGCAAGAGCCACATTCAGCACAGTGATTTGTAGGGAATAATGTGTTTTATCTATTGCCTCCATTTCTAGATCTGTGCTTTGGTTTCTTTAGGCTCAATAATTGATTGAAGGGAGTAAGAGTATAAGATTGGGATAGTTTTAATACTCAAAATTAAAAAGATGATATAGATCAGCAGTTCTCAACCTGTGGGTCGTGACCCCTTTGGGGGTTGAATGACCCTTTCACAGGGGTCACAGGGGTCACCTAAGACCATCGAAAAACACGTATTTCTGATGGTCTTAGGAACCAAGACAACGCAGATACATCCACATACGAGTATTAAAGGGTCACAGCATTAGGAAGGTTGAGAACCACTGATATAGATGATCTTATCTAGAACTTCAGGTGCTCTGAGCCATTTGAGCCTAGATATACACTTATCCATGAGTTTATTATTAGCAGTGTTAAAGAAATGGTATTGATCAGAGTTGTTCAACTACTCCTATTTGCCACTCACCCCACTGAAGTGTCATTGCCTAGAAAGGTTATTTGTGAGAATAAAATTCCAAATCTGAAATAGTTGCTGAAAGAAATGTATTAAGTTATTTGTTAGAGGAAAGTAATCCATAAAGGAAGTGCATAGGTCCCTCCTGTCCAGGTTCTGGAAGGTTTATATCACATATGATTTAGACAAGGGTACCTGTACACATGAACCACACGTACACAGTTAAGCAACGTTGTTGAGAGGGCAACTTGAAAGCAAGGTAGGTTGAGATAGATACAAATAGCTGCAATCTTCAATAAAATTTGGATAAAATCAAAGGAACTCAAAACAAAAGTTTGAGGGGAACCATAAAAAGTCTTGAGTATGGCAACTCAAAACAGAATGCTTTGGGTGGATCCAGGACATGGGGAACCCAAAATATTGTGCATCCATCTTCAACATTTCTAGAAAGTTAGTGGGTTCGGAAGACATTCTATGTGCAGACCACCTTTGAGCACATAAGGTTGGATATATACTGTATAATAATTTTTCCCCAAACAATATAACGAATCATTTTTCCTATAGAAGGAATGAAGGAATAGAAAGAAGGAGAGATAGAAAGAAAAGAATGTCAGACACATCTGGAGGAAGGTCAAGGACAAAACTTTTTTTTTCCTTTGTTGGTTGTTTAATGTATCTGATACTATTTTGTTAAATGTAGAGAGTTTATGTAAGGGATTACTCTTTATTTTATAGATTTATTTGATTATTTGGTTTTTCTGCTCATTATTCAGCATATAATTTCTTGAAAAGTCAAATAACTTCATGGACAATGGAAAGACACATATTGGAGATAAGGCTACAGTATGTAACTTTACCTACAATGACTTGTAGACATTATGAAGGAGGCATATGAGTGAAAACAAAAAGTAAGTTAGCTATGTAAGGAGATTTAGAGACAGCCCAAGTGGTGATGGCGATCCCTATTTTCACTTCCTGGAAACTTAAAAGCACAAGAAGATGGCTGGTATTCTGGATGGATCCACTTTAAGATATGTAAGGTTTATTGGAAGACAACAAAAAAAGTATCAGAGGATGAGAAGGCAGGGAAATTTGTAATCTACTTCAATGGAAGGCATATCTCATGAAAATATGAATCCAACAAAATACTGTAAGGAATACAACATTATTACATATCAAAGCAATTGAAAGAAGAATGAATTTCATAGGTTCCTGGTTACTCGAAAAGTTTTTGTTATTAATATTGTAATATAAATAGCATAACTTATATACGGGGTATACATCCAAAAACTTTTCAGGCATTGGCTGTACAGTTCTAGGTTCTGGCACCTTGTGGAAATGCACAAATACATATTTCTGGAGGCATGATGAGATTTTTGCAGCATCTACCTGCCCCTATTCCCTCAAATAGTTATAAGAGGCATCAAATTGGTGTCTAAATTTTCACAAAGGTAATTCCTTCTATCTTTAGGGATTTTGTACCAATACTTCTTCCCCATATGACATTGAAAATGCCAGAGAAGACAGGTATTTGAGATAAGGAGAAATTTTTAAACTACTTCATATTAGACAAGAAACAAAAAGAAAATTCAAAAAGAAGCTCGTGAAAGAATTAAATTTAAATAATATGTAGTAGTCATATTGAACTTTTTCAGATGTTTCCCTTATCCCTATCTTTTGATGCAAAAGTATAAATGCATTCTTTGGAAGAAAGCAAAGGCCACATTTCTCAAAATATGATGGACTGAAGGTGTATAGAAAAACACAAAAAGTTTGTGAGCAGTGGAGAGGGAGACTACTGCTAGGAGGAAGAGAATTCACACGAGTGGGACCAACACAAAAAGAATCTGGACAGAAATGTAAGAAGTCTAATGTGAGAAGTGGCAGCCATACTGGTATTGACTGTCAGGCCAGTGCCTGAGGCTTCTTTTAAAGAAAAAATTAAATAAGTTTTAATTAATTATTTTTGTTACCATAGTTTTCCCCAGTATCCCTACCTTTCCTCTTTTCTGAAAACCAGTCCAAATACTGTAGTATTTTCTAAAAAATCAAAAAGAAAAATAGGAAAAAAATCAGCTGTCCAAGTAACTTCATCAAAAAAGTCTAAAAATTATACAATGTATGAGACTTATGGGTTTCCCTCCTTTATAAAGGGGTAAAATGGGAGCATTTTCTTCCAAGTCATGTTGTTCTTTATAACTTCAAAATATTTGCTTTTGATGTGTGTGTGTGTGTTCTTTCCATTTACATAATTATAGTCATTGTATTTAGTGTTTTCTTGGCTCTACTTATTTCACTCTGTATAAGTTCATATAAATTTTCTCTATATTCATTATTTCATACAACACAATAATATTCCATTTTGTTCATGTTTATTTGTTTAGTTTTTCCCTAACTGACAGACATCTAATTTGTTTTCAATTCTTTGTTACCACAAAAAGTGCTGCTGTTAGTATTTTGGTATGGATTGGACTTTCTTCTTATCAATGGCCTCCTTCCAATACAAGGCTAGTAATGGAATCTCTGGGTCAAAGAATGTGTACATTTTAGTCATTTTGTTTTCATGATTCCAAATTGTTTACCAGAATGATTGTACTGATTCACAACTCCACCAACAATGCACTAATGTGCCCATCCTCTCATATCCCCTCCAATATGGACTATTTGAATTGTTGCTCATCTTTCCCATTTGTAGCATATGAGGTGAAACCTCAACATTGTTTTGACTTTCATTTCTCTTACTATTAGTGGTTTGAAGCATTCTTTTAAATTGTTAGTAGTTTGCTATTATTTTGAGACCTATTTGTTCAAATCCTCTGACTATTTGTCTATTGGGTCAAAAGTCATTTGAATTTTAGTCTTATGTAGATAACTATTCATTGTTATATAGCTTGAATGCCAAACCTTTATTAGAGAAATTTAATTCAAAGATTCCTTTCCATTCAACTACTTCCCTTCTTATCCTAGATGAATTAATTCTGTTTGAAAAGAAACTTTTCAGTTTCATGTAATCAAGGTTATCTATTTGTCTCCCCTGTTTTGGTTAAGAATATACTGCCTACCCATAGCTGTAAGAGGTAAATGATCTATTTTTTTAAAAAAATATTTAATAATATAATCTTTAAGTCACATATATTTTTAGCATATATTGTAGAATAGAGCATAAAATGTTAGTTTAAGTCTAATGTCTGCCAGATGGCTTTCCAGTTTTCCTCAAAGCTTTTATCAAATAGGGAGTTCTTTCCTAATTAATTAATGTTTTGAATTTATCAAACACTGAATTATTGAGTTTCATTATTTCTGATTCACTTTTATCAAGTTTGTACCATTGATCTATCTCTCTATTTTTGACCAATAGCATATGATTTTGATGACTGCAGCTTTGTAAGACAGAAATCTGAAAGTGCTTTTTCATTCATCCCTACCTCTTTCATTATTTCTCATCAAGAGAACTAATTCTAGGGGGCAGAGCCAAGATGACAAAGTAAAAGCAGGAACTTGTCTGAGCTCCCACTCCAACCACCTTCAATACCTGTAAAATATGACTCTAAAAAAATATTAGAGCTAGAGAATCCACAAAGTAACAGAGAGAAACAAATCTCCCACTGAAGCTAGCCTGGCAGGCCACCAGGAAGGGTCTGTCACACTAAGCTGGGAGCCAAAAGCAGTTCCAGGTGAGCCGCACAGGCCCAGACCCAGGGCAGCCCCAACCAGCAGCACAGACTGCCAGAGCAGACTTCAGGAGAATGAATCACCAGCAGCTATGGAAGTTTCCACACTTCTCAACCTACAACCAACTTGCTCAACCAAAGAGCAAATAAAAGGTAAGTATGGAATGCTGTTAGAACTGGGTGGAGAAGAGCTTGGTACAGCCCCTGCACCTAGGGCAAGAAGTGGCAGCATGGCAACTACAACTGCTGCCATATGGCTGCCTCTGGAATTCTTGGCCTACAGATCAGTCACAGAACAAGTGACCATTCAGAGAGTAATCAGTCTTGCTTTGACCTACTTGAATCTGGGTCGCAATCTTGGGTGGTGGTCCTGTGCTGAGTGTGACAGAGTTTGCGATGGCTGTAGAGAGGACCCTCTCCTCATAGTTCTGACAACTGTGAAAACCCCAGCAATTTGGAACACAGTTCTCTCCACTCTAGAAGCAGAGTTCCACCATGGCAACGAGCTCAAAAGTCAAATAATTGGCTGGCAAGATGAGCAAGAAGAGAAAGCACAATCAGACTATAGAACCCTTTTTTGAGGACCAAAAGGATCAAAACTTGGGAGCAGAAGACAACAAAGTCAAAATTCAAGCATCAAAAGCTTCCAAGAAAATTATGAATTAGTTAAAGGCCATCGAGGAGCTCAAGAAGGATTTTGAAAATCAAGTTAAGAGAAGTAGAGGAAAAATTGGGAAGAGAAATGAGAATGATGCAAGAAAATCATGAAAAGCTAGTCAACAGCCTGCTAAAGGAGACCCCAGATGCCGGGGGTGGAGTCAAGATAGTGGTGTAGAAACAGGAGAACTCCGTGAGCTCGCCCCAATGCCACCTCAAATACCTATAAAATATGACTCTAAACAAATTTTAGAGCTCCAGACTCAACAAAAATGACAGAATAACAAAGCTCCCACTAAAGGCATCCTGGCAGGCAGTCGTCACAGTGGGCTGGAAGCAGAGCCCAGCCCCATGTGGTTTCAGCCCCAGGGCATCCAGGAGAAGCTGCAGCTATAGCATTCAGGAGAGTGGATCATCAGCAGCTGTGGCCATTTCCAGAATCACAAACCCACAAGAGACAAGGACAAAGGGAAAAGGTCAGTAGAACTCAGCTAAATTTGGGAGAGATGGTCTGGCCTAACTGCCTCCAGAGCTAGCAGCAGTCTGAAGCAGCGGCCCTGCAGCCATCTCCATGTAGGCTTCAGAAGCTCCTGGCCTACTGATTGCAGGGGGGCCAAGTGATCATTCAGAGGCTAAGTGCTCTTTCCTTGAGCTGCCTGGATCGGATTGTAGTCTTGGGTGGTGGTCCTGAGGTGCGTTTTCAGTGAGCCAAAGTTGGTGGGGGCTGCAAAAAACAGTGGCCTCTTAATAGCTCCAGCAGTTGCAAAAACCCCAGCAACTTGGGACAGAGCTCTCCCCTCTGAATCAGAGTTTTGCTACTGAGCCCAAAAGCCAAGTAACTGACTGGCAACATGAGCAAGCAAAGGAAGCAAAGCAAGCCCAGCAATCAAACCTTATATTCCTTTTTTTGGGGACAAAAAGGACCAAAGCATGGAACGGGAGGAAGATAACATAGTCAGAACTCCCACATCAAAAGATTCCAAGAAAAATACAAAGTGGATAGAGGCCATAGAGGAGCATAAAAAGGATTTTAAAAAACAAATAAGAGATGTGGAGGAAAAACTGGGGAGAAAAATGAGAATGATGCAAGAAAATCATGATAAGAGAGTCAACAACATGACTGAAGAAAATAACACCCTAAAAAATAGACTAACTCAAACAGCAAAGGAGACCCAAAAATGAGGAGAAGAATGTCTTAAAAAGTCGAATTTGCCAGATGGAAAAAGAATCACAAAAGCTCACTGAAGAGAATAATTCCTCCAGATGGAAAAAGAATCTCAAAAGCTCACTGAAGAGAATAATTCCTTCAGAATTAGGGTGGAGCAAATGGAAGCAAATGACTTTATGAGAACTCAAGATACTATTAAACAGATCCAAACAAATGAAAAAATAGAAGGCAATGTGAAATATCTCATAGAAAAAACCACTGACCTGGAAAATAGATCCAGGAAAGACAATTTAAAAATTATTGGACTACCTAAAAGCCATGATCGAAAAAAGAACCTAGAAAGCATCCTTCAAGAAATTCTCAAGGAAAATTGCCCTGATATTTTAGAAACAGAGGGCAAAATAGAACTTGAAAGAATCCACTGATGACCTCTTGAAAAAGATCGCTAAAAGAAAACTCCTAGGAATGTTATAGCCAGGTTCCAGAGTTCCTAGATCAAGGAGCAAATATTACAAGCTTCCAAGGAGAAATAATTTGAATATTGTGGAAACACAATCAGGATAACACAGAATCTAGCAGCTTCT
>CM053588.1:247023388-247062535 GCA_028646515.1 Pseudochirops corinnae
AAATCTCTGTGGGGCTCTGCTTCCAGAAGGGAAAGCTCTGTCCCAAATCGCTGGGGTCCTCCCGGCTGCCGTAGACTTCTGGCTGCCTGGATAATGAAGACTCCAAGACCGAGGCCCAAGACGACGATCCGGATCCAGGCCGCTCAACGCGAGAGCACTGGTCTGAAAACAATCGCTCAGTCCCCCTGCTTTTTGCAGGCCGAGGGCAGGAAGCTACAACGCGGAGGCGGGTGCAAAACCTCCGCCTTTTGCTTCTCCACTCTGGAGACCTTTCGGCCAGATGCTTATCTCCCTCTTTCACAATCCCCCCTCGCGCAGCTGATGTTAATCCCTCACCTGAGAGCTTTCTCTGCTTCTCCCGCCCAGCCGCCCCCGGGGCACAGCCACGGCTTCAGGCCAGGCTGGTTTCGGTTCGCAGCGCCGCTATGGTTCCTTGCAGCCCAGCTGACTTTAGTGGGAAGTATCTTTGTGTGCTTTTGAAGTTCTAGGATTGGTCCAGAGTCCTATTCCCTGGGTATTTTGGGGTGGCTATGTGAGAGCTGCGATATATTGCTGCTGCTACGCCACCATCTTGGCTCCGCCCCCCCGCCTCTGATTTTTTAATGTAGAAGCTGCAAGATCCTGTATGATCCTGACTGTAGTTCTACAATATTTGCATTGTTTCTTTCTGACTGCTTACAATATTTTCCCCTTGACCTGATAATTCTGGAATTTGGCTACAATATTCCTTGCTGTTTTTAACTTGGGATCTCTTTCAGGAGTGGATACTTTCAATGACCCTTTTACCCTCTGTTTCTAGGACCTGAGGGCAATTTTCCTTGATGATTTCTTGGAAGGTATTGTCCAGGCTTTTTTTTATCATGGCTTTCTGGTAGACCAATAATTCTTACATTCTCTCTCCTGGATCTATTTTCGAGGTCAGTTGTTTTTCCAATGATGTATTTTACATTTTCTTCTATTTTTTTTATTCTTAAATTTTGTTTGAATGATTCTTGATACCTCATACAATCATTAGCTTCAACTTGTCTAATTCTCATTTTTAGTGAATTGTTTTTTTTCTGTAATTTTTGTACCTCTTTTTTCCATTTGGTCAATTTTTACTTTTAAAGATTATTTCCAGGGGTGGCTAGGTGGCACAGTGAATAGAGCACTGGCTCTGGAGTCTGGAGGACCTGAGTTCAAATTTGACCTCAGACACTTAACACCTACTAACCATGTGACCTTGGGCAAGTCACTGAACACCAATTGCTCTGCCTTCTCCCCTCACCCCCCCCCAAAATTTTATTTTCTCCAGCTAGGTTTTGTACTTCTTTTTCCATTTGACCAATTGTACATTTTAAGGAATTGTTCTCTTCAGTGAATTTTTTTTTCCATTTTACCAATTGTATTTTTTAAAATAATTGGTCTTTTTTTCTTCCATCCCTTTAATTTGTCTTTTAAAATCCTTCTTGAGCTCTTCCAAGAATACTTTTTGGGCTTGAGATCAGTTTATATTCCCTTTTGAGGTTTCAGATGTCGGTATAGTGTCAATGTTGCCCTCTTCCAAATGTGTAGTTTGTTCTTCCTGGTCTCCATAATAGAATTCTATGGTCTTTGTTTTTCCGGTTTGCTTTCTTTTTCCCATTGTAATTGCCTATGTCCTGGCCTTTAAAGTAGATTTCTGCTTCTAGGGCAAAGGGGGCTCCCACCCACTCTTTGTATGATGGCAACTAGGGGCCTGGTTACTGACTTTGCATGCTATGGCCTCTGGTTATGTCAATTAGAGGTTATATAATGCTGCAGCTCACCTGATGCTGACCTGGAGCTGGCTGATGTGTGTCAAGGCTGAGGCCAAGGTCAGGTCTTTCTGCGTTTCCCTAGAATTACACTGAAGCTCTCTGCATGAGGTGTGGGGGAGGAGTGATCTGACCACTTCAGATCTCCACCTCTCCAACCCTGGGCAAGAGCTCAGGTGGGCTCAGCCACTGGTAGACAGCACCATACTGGTGTTTGTTGATTCCTCTGGCTGTGCAAAGATGTACCTGGGCTCCTAGTGTTGGTGCTTTGTGGCTCCACCACCCTTGGGCTCAGGATCTCTTGCTGATCTGCTAAGGTGGGACTTGCTGGGATGCCTCCCATCTTGAACTAATCCCCTTCAGCCACAGCAAGAGGGACACTCTCTGAGATCTCCCTAGGCTTCCACTATTTCAGAATTTTTCCTGGGGAAATATTCTCTGGGTGTTTCCAAAGTCAACAATAGGGGATGAGAGCACCTACAGTTTACTCAGCTATCTTGGCTCCCAGAAGTTGAAGTAGGTGACTTACAAACATCTAATCTGTGGACTGATAGCCCCAGGAGTAGTTGCTGCTGCTGTTGCAGGCCCTGAACTTATCTCTCATGCAGCTCTCACAGACACCTGTCCTGTGCTGGGAAGTTTGGGAATCACCACTCTCCATCATTTTCTTAAGTCTAGACAATCAGCAAAATGGCAAATCACAAGTTGATTAGTAGTATTTGCTGACTTCCGAGTTGTAAATGCTCACACTGAAAATTTAACAATTATCTTTTTCAAGCCTAAGAGTTGACTTCAGTACACCCCTGGGTGTGGCTATAAAATGAGAAAAATATTTAATTAATATCTCAAAATTTGTACATGCAAGATAATCCCTCTTCCAAGATCATCACTTTAAATACTATTTAGACAAATTCTAATGGTGCTGTCATTAACCCAAATGTTGTGAAGTACTGAGATGGATTATCTCAAAGGCTACTGTTTGCAAGTGAACTTTTCAAGTGCTAAATCTTAAATTCAATTCAATGAATTTCACTTTGTAGGTATTGTTGTCAAAGCTTGCATGCATAAAATCCATTGATATGTATAGTCGTAGCAATTCTTTGTCATTTTGAGGATTGGATTGATTTTTTGGAGATAGCCCTATGTCATTTAGTCACATATGAAGATAAAAATGGAAAAATAATCACTTTTGGCCAGATATTGGTCCTGAACAAGAGCATTGTAAAACTAAGCTTTGTCAGAATGAAGAAGCAAATCACTGCACCATAATTCTTTGATTTTTCATATCACAAATAATTACTTCTTAAAAAAACAACCAGACAAGATTAATTAGAAGTCTCAGAGGGACTTTGATATTGTTGGAAGAGTATTATAGTGAAAGTCAGAGGAGCTAAGTTCAAATTCTAGCTTTGAGTTTTACTACTTGTGTTGAACAAGTCACTTAGTTCTCAGAGCCTCAGTTCTCTCATCAATAAAGTAGATGGACTAGGTGACTGCTAAAATGCCTTCCCATTATAAATGCATAATATATATAAATTCTGATTCTTTTAATTTTTTTATACATAGTATTTTATTTTTTTCCAATTATAGGTTTTCCGCATTCATTTTTATAAGATTTTGAGTTCCAAATTTTCTCTCTCTGTAATGGCTAGCAAAGAAGTGCTTAGCACCTTGCTTCAGCTATTTAATTATTTAACACCTTGTTTCAATTTAAGTTTCTTTTAAGCCTTGCCCATGATTATATCAAGTTTTTGTTAGGAAACAGAACTTGTGAACCCCACAGTGGGAGGAATTTGCTGATGCCACAGGAAGGGGCAGAATAGGGAAGAGCTAATGACCATATAAAAGGAGAAGTCCAAGCAGGGAAAGAGCAGAATTGAGAAGGGGAACTTTGTGGTGGACAGGCACTCTGTTTGTCTGTTCCGTTTGTGTCAATTTTTGTTTGTGATACTTTGTACAGAAGCCTTGGGACCTTATTGGAATCCCTGAAAGAAGATTTTCTTGTTGTCTGTATACAAAAGTCCTGGAGGAGGGTTTTGGAGGTCCTGGGACTATAGTGAAAATTTGTGTTGAGACCTCAGACCTTGTATGTGGGTCTGTGTTGATTTCACAGGCAGATAGTGAGTTGATGATGATGCCAACAACGTGCATGAATGTTGTTTTGGCTCTGTTAAACTTTGTCTTCTGACAGACAGAAACTGTGACGGACTTGAGGTAGACTGGGCACTGTGAGCTTCAAACTGGAACTGGATGAGAAACTGTGAGCTGCCTACCTTTGAATTTAGGTGACAGTTGGGTGGATTCTGGCAGGAGCTGGGCCAATGGAGAAGGGACCATGGAATCTGAGAGCCAGACTCTAGTCAAGATGAGAAGACCTATTTTTGGGTACTTGGTGTCAACTGAGAAGATCATAATTTACAGTGGCCTGGGGGTGGGAGAACTTTGTACTATGTATCTTGTACCTCTTAAGGATGATTGAGTTAAAGATGACTGGGAACTAATCTTCAATCAAGAAGAAAGAAGACATTTTGATTGAGAGAGTAAGACAATGTGACCTACGGGTAGAGAACTTTAATCTTTGTACTTTGTGTCCCTTAAGGAGGCTTGCTCCTTAAGGACGATTGAGTTAAAGACTTACTGAATGATTTCTTTTGTTTAAAACTATGTGACTACTTTGGTGAAAATTATGTGGCCACTTAAATGATAAGTTGTTATGTTACAACATTGTGAATGCTGTACTTTGGTTTCTGTGAATGTTTTGCTTTAATTTGCTGCTGGATAAATAGAAAGTTCACTATACTATGTAATCAGAACTTTAAAGCTGTTCACAGCAGCAGTCCTCTGGAAAGCGGCTCGTGGTTGGCTTTACACACTCCCACTCTTTCCTCCCCCCTCCACAAGATGACAAGCAGTCTGATATGTTATACATGTGCAATCATGTTAGACATATTTCCATCACGGTCTCTAGGGTTCTTTATTGCAGAATTTCTAATCTAATTATTTTTTTAAAAACATATACTAAGTGACTACTTTATAAAGAGCATTATACTAGAGGTGGGAAAGATTAAGAATTTAGAGAAAATGTGGTCCCCGCACTTATGAAGCTCATAGTCTAGTAGGCATGCATAACAAATTATGATTAAATAAAAAATAAAAACTGATGATAAGTATACCTCAGTTCCACTAGCATTGTAGCACACAAAACATCACTTTCTCTTGGATACTGGTTCCCTACTTGGGGAAGAGTTTTCTTAAACCTAAAGGGAAAGAAGAGAGGAATATAAGGTTCATGAACTCATTGAATACCTTAGAAGATCTAACTCTACCCTTCTCCCCGTCCCCAGCCCCAAAGAGGACTTCTAAAGATTAAATTATGTCTAGTTTCATTTTAGTCTGGATTAACTTTCTCTAATCCAGGGAAGCTATAAAATATGAACTGATAATATATCTTTGCTATCTAGCTTTGAGCCCCCATGCTGAGAATGTTCCCTGAAGTTATGGAAATATTTCTTTTTTCATTATGTTATAACCAATTTACCCCCTTCCCCATGGAAGTACTTAAACCCCAAGAACAAACAAGGAAATCACAGTAATGATGGCCATCTGGTCTTAGAGAAATAACTTATCTTGAAGCAAGTGACAAAAAAGAAACCAAACAGACTCTTAATGAATACATATTAGTAAAAACAAATCCATCCCTCCAGAGAGAATAAGAGGATAAGAGAGATGCAAAGGGCAGAAGTATATTAGAATTCACAAGATTCTGCCTCTGAAGCAGAATAGGTTCACATTTTTCTTCACTTCATATAGCTTTACATTCACCTCTGATGATAAAGCCTTAGTATTGTTGTCACAGTATCATCCTCTCCCAGCTCATTATGGCTTTTTGTCAGAATCTTTTTGGATTTTGTAATGCCATGCACAAGCAGCTTCCCAAAAGAATGCTACCGTGAACAGCTTTTAAGGTTTTGATTACACAAAGCAGTGAACGCTCCATTTATTACATAACAAATCAAGACAAACATTCACAACAAATCACAATATAATATTCACAACATTACATCTTATCACAGAAAATCACAATATAGTGTTCACAGCAGCTTAGCATTAAAATGGCCACATAGTTTTCACCAAAGTGGTCATAGTATTTAGAACAAAGAACAAAAGAACAATCATCTGGTATCCCTAAGGAGGTTTGCCTCCTTACTCAGTCATTCAATTATCTCAACATACAATAGTTAGTCTTGCATTTATGGAACAATCGTAAGTTAACTTATTCAGTCACTTATCTAGCAATTAGTCTCTAAATATCATTAATTACTAAATACAATCATTAGAAAATTACACAAACCCTCCACCCCTTGGTCTCTAGTAAACTTCAGTTTCATCACAGCATTCAATATCCAAGGAAAGGCCTTTTCTTCATCTTGACTCAGGGTGGTCTCTCAGATTCTCTGGATCCCCTTCCATGGTCTCATCTCCTACTTGAATTCACCAAACAATCACCTGGATTCAGAGGCAAACACCTCCCAGGTCCTTGTCCAGGCCTCTGGCAGTTCCTGCTACACACTGAAGTTTTCAGGGTCCAGCCCATCTTGAAACCTTCACAATTTCTGTCCCTGGGAACTCAAGGATCAACCAAGGCACAAACAAAGTATTAGCATCATGGCTCATGCTTCTTCAGTCCTCCAGCAGTTCAGCTGGCCCTAGGACCCAGAAGAAATCTGGTAGCAGCCACTTAGGCCTTCCAGGTAGCCTCCTCAGCAACAACTTCAGCCTTCACCAGATTCTGGTCTCAAGAAAACTCCAATTCAGTTCTCAGTCCAGTAGCAGCCCAGCTTCCAGATGCTGCCAAGAGAAACTCTCTCTCTCTCTCTCTCTCTCTCTCTCTCTCTCTCTCTCTCTCCCCGGTAGATCAGTTTCTTCCACCAGTAGCTTGTCTGAAAAAAATTCTGCTTCCTCCACCAGGAGAAAAATTCTAATTCTGACTGTCTCTCTCTGGGGTTCTTCTTATATACACACAAAGCATCAGCTTCCTGTTTCAGCCAAACCCTTCCTGTTATGTCAGCAACAGGAGACAGAGTTCATACCCTTTGCTCTTAGCCACAAAGGTTTGATTTGTTACCAAGGGCTAAGGCTAAGTGCCTGTTTACTTGACATAACAAAAAGGGGTCTTCAAATTTAAATTAATTACCATTACAGATGTATAGACTGGTATGGGTGCTGGTGACAATTTCTTCTTCCCCACAACTCTTCCTGTGAACTCTACTGTGGCTTCACTGAAACTTTTCCTGGAGTAATGCAGGAGCTCCAAATGCCCTTAACTCAGCTCACTTCTGACTTTTCTTGATATTTCTGCTCTGCATCCTTTCCTTCAGAATGAGATAAAGGGAGATGTCCTATCAGACAGTCACAGATCATTTAGTCCATGAATTGGTATACACTGCAATCCTCTTCGGTATCTGCTCCAACTTTTTGACAAAAGGACTACTATATATGTGTATATATATATATATATATACTATATACATATAGTATAAATGATGCAAATTAAAGATAATAAATGAAAATTAAACATAAATGACTCTTAAATCATGTATTCTTCTCTAATCTCCCTCCTAAACTCTAGTTCTTCATTGTTAATAGTCTGCTGATAGCTCTTCCTGGATGCCCCTATCACAAAGCCAATGTGTTTAAAACAGAAATCATACTTTTCTCCCTTACAACCGTGCCTCCCATAAATTTCATTGTTTCTACTGATGACATCTCTGATCTTTCCAGTTACCCTGGTTAGTAACCTTAGAGACATCCTTGAGAGTCTTCTCTTTCTGCATCTCCCACATCCAATAAGTCATACAATCTTGCTGATTCTCCTTCCACAATCCTCACATTTATACCTTTCCCACCAGCTATGTAGGTATATCCCTAATTTTCATCTATTTTTATCTAGACTATTGAAGTATCCTTCTAATTGGTACCACTATTTTCATTTTCTCCCATCTTCAGAAGCCAAAATAATCTTCTAGTAGCACAACTTTATCCATCACTCTTCTCAAAGCCTTTCAGGGTCCCTCCATTCCCTCTGAGACAAAGAAGAAATTCCTCAGACTGGCACTTAGTGCTCTGCATAACTTGGCTCCATCCCACAATTTTAAAAATCTAATTTGTGTTCTTCCCTTTCACAAACTCTACATTCCAGCCAAATTGGTTTATTGACTGTTCCCTGAACTGCACGTTCCAGGTCCTATTTCTATGCATTTGCACAGACTCTCCTGCATGTCTGGAATGATCTTCATGATTGTCTTTGTGAACTTCTGAATCCTACTCTTCTTTCAAAGTTCAATTCAAGTGTTACTCCCATTGAGATCTTCCCAAATTAGCCCAGTTCATAATGATGTCTCTAGTCTTGAATGATTTTATCTTATATTTAGTTGGGTACACGTAATCCACAATTAGATGCCACGGCCTTCAAAGTATAGTGACACCATTTTTTTTCATTTTTTTGTCCCTAATACCATCTTACCCATAATAATAAACCTTAATAAAGGTTTGTAATATTGAATTGCTATTGAATTGGGGACCAAATTTTAAAGAGTTTTGAAATATCATGCTGAGTTTGAACTTTACTCAGTGGGCTAAATAGGGAAAAAGAAAAAAAAAAGCATCCATTAAGTATATACAGCTTTCCAGGCACCAGACACTTTACAAATATTATCTCATTTGAGTCTCATAACAACAGTGGGAAGTAGATGCTATTATTATTCCCATTTTACAATTGAGGAAACTGAGGCAGACAGATATTTAAATGACTATTGTTTTAGAGTCACAAAGCTAGTAAGTTCCAAGCACAGAGTCCTCCACTGTAGTAGCAATCTTTGAAGAATTCTTTAAAAAAAAAAAAAGAACCTGATCTCTGCATAAGAAAGATTGTTCTAGGATGAATTGGGAATTGGGGAGAAAAGAAATTGGAAGACTTGTTATAAAGCTCTTCCAATAATTGTTTGGAATGATAGTAATGGGGACCTTTACTAGATAAGTGACAATGGTAATAGAGACCACTGCCAACAACAACAACAATAACAAGAACACCTTATTAAGCACTTAGTATTTGCCAGGCACAATGCTAGCACTGGGGATAGAAGGAAAGCAAAAAACTTTGTGCCTCATGCTAAAAGAATGTGTATTCAAATTGGGGAGACATCAGGTAGATAACTATGTACATGCAAGTGTATTAAGGAAATCTGATGGAAGGACATCTGAAAGGAAGGGTATTAGGAGTTAGGGGGATCAGGAAAGACCTCCTAGAAGAGATAAGTGTTAAACTTAATCCTTGACAAAACTAGGGAAACCAAAAAGCTGAAGAAAAGGGGCTATAAGTACAGTTTGTCTCTGTGCTTCACCTTTATCTCTGCAAGTGCTACCTCCTAAAATTTAAAGCCACTATGAAGTCCATTCCAAGAATGAAGGGAAGCCAGTTCAAGTACACCATTATAGATGGATTGTAAAATTCCTGCAATGGAATAAAGTTGGCCAAGCCTAGAAAACTGTAGGAAGGGCCAGGATATGAAGAACTTTAAATGCTCCCCCCCCAAAAAAAAACAGAGTTTATATTTGATTCTGGAGATAATAGAGTAATAGGCAACTACTAATTGAGCAGGATGTTGATATAATCAGACCCGCACCATATTCATGGATTAAATGATCTGGGGCTGTCTGATAGGATATCTTCCTTTCCCTCATCCTGAAGGAAAGGAGGCAGAGTGGAAATATCAAGAAAAGTCAGAAGATACCTTGATAGCTTAGTATATTTTGGAATGGGCAGAAACTTAAGACAGTGATATGAGGTAAGTAAGAAAGAGATTATAATAGTCCAAGTAAGAGATCACAAGGACGTAAATTAGTGCTGTGGCTGTGTGATTAGATAAAAGGGAATGTATACAAGAGATTTTGTGAAGGTAGAAATGATGATATTTGACAACTAAGTGGATATGTGGGGTAAATGAGAGGGAGGAGTTCAGTATGATACCAAAGTTGTAAGCCTGTGTGACTGGGAAGATGGTGGTACCCTCAACAGAAATCTAGAAAGAAATTTTTTAGGAGAAAAATATATTATTATATTAACATAATATAATATAAATCTATTACTATAGAATAATAAATATATTTCTATAGAATATAAATATATTACTATATAATAAATAAAATAAATATAATATAAATATATACTCTAATATAATTAATTATGTTAAGAAGGTAGAATCCATGGGATTTGAAGGTAACTTGAATATGAGGAAAGGCAGGGGATGACTCAAAGCAGTGAAAGATTGAGTGATTAATAAAGTTAACCAATCAGTCAATACCTATTGAGAGCATATAACACAGAAGATACTCCATGTGCTACACTTAAAGCCTTTCTAACACATATATACACATACATACGTATGTGTATATATGTGTGTGTACATACATATATACATACACACACATACATACATATATATATATATATATGTATATCAGCTTGGATAAAAGAGAGTGTAATGAAATATTAGACCTAAAGAACGGAAGCAATTTAACTTTGAGGAACTTCCATTGATCTCTGCACAAATTTGGGAAATCTCCCTTCCTCTAGCTAGTCATGAATAATTGATTGCCTCTCTCACTGTTGTCAGATCTTCTTGGTCTGACTTTTTTATTATGTATTTCATAAGCTTTTCAGTTCTGTTGCTGCTTTTCTCATTATTATAGTATAACAACAATAGTTCTTTTTGTTTTTCTGTATTGCTTTATTTTAAACCTTTCATTTGGTACCTACCATATTTGTCTCTATGAGCAAGCAAGACTGAAATAATTCAGTACTTTTTCTTTCTTTGCTTTTTACTGTAACGCTCAGGTCAGTCAGTATTTATTAGATACCTAATCCTTGCCAAGCATTGGCAGGTCTGGATATAGAAAGAAAACAAGATAGTCTCTGCTCTTAGTGAACTTCAATTCTAAGAGTCACAGAAGAGGCAGACAGTGGAGGGGGAGGAGGAGAACAAAATATTTGTGTACCCAGGTAAGTAAATGCAAAGTATATATGCAAACTAAATCCTAGTGGTAGAATCTTGATAGGCCCAATAGGAGTAGAACTGCAACTAAACCTCAAAGGAAGCTAGGACTGCATTCCAAGCAAAAGGGCTTGGAAAGAATCCTAGATTGGGGGGTATGGGTGGGATGAGGCAAACAGGATATGGCAAGTAGGCCAATTTGATTGGAACATAGAGTATGTGAAAGAGAGTAATGTGCCAAAGGACATATACAAATCAGTGGAAACCAGATGGGAAGGGCTTTAAATAGTAAGCAGAAGAGTTTGGATTTAACCCTAGAGGCAAGAAAGATCCATGGGAGCTTCTTGAGGGTTAAAGAAGGGAGGAGGAGGGACAGCATTAGACTAGTGATGGATTTTTCTCTCCCTCCCTCTGTCTAGCTATATAATTTGCTTTTCATTTCTTTATTAGAAAGACCAAAAGTTGATTACAATTCCATACATAGTTTGACAAAGTTCGCCTCAGGGAGTAATGTAGTGATGCTATTAATATGCAGGTCTCAACCATGTAGGCAAACGTAACTGGCACTTCTTAACTAAAGGGGCAATATTTAGTACTTTATACATTGCATTTGGGTGGCGATGTGGAACATTATTCTTTCCCACATTAAAGTGTTTTCCTCTGTTGCAGAGCAGGTTCTTATTACTTCCTTACTAGACTATTAAAATAGCCTCCTGTGCTCTAAACCCTTCACATTGGGACCAAGCCAAACTTCCCAATGCCTAGTTCAATCAGTTCATCAACAAGCATTTATTAAGTGCCTACTATGTGCCAGACACAGTCTTAGGTGCAAGAAATAAACAAATATGGAACAGTTCCTGATCTCTAGGAGTTTACATTCTGCAAGATCTGAATTTAACATGTCTCTACTCAAATGCTTCCCGTGGTTACTGAGAATAGTTTCAGTTTCTTTGCCTGTAATTCAAGGCTTTCCAATATCTTTCTTTTCCATCATTATATTATTTCTGTACCTGGCACACTGGTCTCCATGAAATAAGGACATAATAAATATTTGTTGAATGGAATGGAAGGGCATATATTTGAAAATAATCATTTACATTTGAAAGTAATCCTTCTAGTTAATGGAATGTCTTCATTCTAACATTCTCCCTAGGAAGGCAACAATTTACAATAGAAAATTCACTCACTGGATTTGGAATCAAGGATCTCTAGGGGACCTCCTCAGGTAGGACTTCAGCAGCTGTCATATGTAAGAGTCCTGCCTCTCCCCATCCTCACCCCCCCCCCCCCCCAAACACAAACACCATCAGACATCTGACCAAGGATCTCTCCTTGGCAATTGTTAGGATCATCCACATAGCTGACCCAGACCCTGGGTGTCACAGCTATTGGCAGCCCCCTTCTGGCTTTGAGTTGTCATGGCACTATATGGCCCTGGAAGAGAATTTAAAAGCATATGAAGAGAAGTAAGGAGTTGAGGAGAATCAGGGGCAGATAGTTGCATGTCATCATAACTAGGATGGTTTGTACTGGACATATTACCTTAATTTGTTTCTGAATTAAAATAAATAAAATAAATCAAGGACATATATAATCTGTATACTTTGCCTTAACTTCCTGGCTCAAAGGAACATTATAGCATTTCATTGAAGTACAGATTGTGGACGTGTTAGGGAGTCACCACTCTATTTTCCTAGCCAAGGGCTTAAGAATAGCTGCTTGCTGTGGAAAACCAGGAACTAGCTCAGGAGAATCCAGAACAACCATCGTTGTTCAACAAGCACCCCATTGTTGTTATTTGTCGAAATTTCCTTCTTGAAGAAGACCATGGCATCAGGGAGGCATACCATGATATGCAAGTGAATTGGAGTTAAGGGAGGGAGGGCTGTGCAAAGTCACCAACCTCATTTTCTCCTCTGGAGCCATCTGGGTCCAGTGGCCAGAGATATAGATTAGAACTGGAGAGGGCCCAGGATGCAACAGGGAACTTTGGTCTTTTCAAGCTAAGGTATTTAATAGGTTTCAGTTTTACTGAGGCAGCAGCCATTCACTTTATAAGCCATACAACTTCCTTGTATAAGCAGAAACAATTGCTCTTTACATTAATTCTGAGCCAATCAGGACTCAAATGATGACCAAGTAGGGCTTGGCCTGGGACCTAGTGTTACTGTTATTTTTGTTGTACTCTCAATTCTGGGCACTCTGGCTTTTCCACATCCATAGAATTGTCTTTCTCCTCATCTCTGCCTCTTGGCATCCTTCAGGGCTCAACTAAAATCTCACCTTTTCTAGGAAGTCTTTTCCAAACATTCCTGATTCTAGTGCCTTCTCTCTGTTGTTTCCTATGTATCCTATATATAGTTAACTTTGTATATATTTGTTTGCATATTGTCTCTCCCATTAGACTGTAAGCTCTTTGATAGCAGGGACTGTCTTTTGCCTCTCTTCCTATCCCCAGCACTTAGCTCAATGCCTGACATATAGTAGGTGACTAATAAAACCTTATTGACTGATGGAGTTGAACAGTAAATCCCACTAATGTTTTTAAACTGTTAACGATGTTTTATGGTGTCTTCATTTGTTCTATTTTTCAAGTCTCTTGCCGCAGAGCAGATCTATTTTTTATTGACTCATATTCAAATTCAAACTAAATCTGTTGGAATTCTACAAAAATGATTTCAACTTTATATTAGACCATTGAAGATAAATTCTGATTTTGCAATAATCTAATGTCTTCATTTATCTCAATAGTTGTAATGAAAATTTCAAAACAATATTAATTTTAATTAATTGCATTTTAATTTGTAAATATAAATAGCAACTTAAGGGGGCAAGAGCCACTCAAAATTAAATCAAAGATGAGAGTGAGAATATACACAAAAGTGAAAAATTATTGGACTGGTCTGTGCTAGTAATGTTGATTGAAGTTCAAGGAAAGCTTCAGAATTAATTTGTGGATTACCTGGATTATTGCAATTGCTCTTCTAATTGGCTTCTCTGCCGCATTTCCCCACTTTGTTATTCCTCCTCTTCACAGCTACCAGAGAATTATTCCTAAAGTACAGATTTAACCATGTCATTGCCTTGATTAAAAATTTTTATTGGCTCCATTTTTATCTCCAGTTTCAAATATCAATTCTTTTGTGGCAGCTAGGTGGCACAGTGAATAGAGCACAGGCCCTGGAGTCAGGAGGACCTGAGTTCAAATTTGGACTCAGATACTTAACACTTACTAGTTTTGTGACCTTGGGCAAATCACTTAGCCCCAATGGCCCTGCCTTTCTCTCTCTCAAAAAAAAAAAGTACAGCTCTTTCCCTTCTTTTTGGGGTGACTAGGTGGTACAGTGAATAGGGCACTGGCCCTGAAGTCAGGAGGACCTGAGTTCAAATCCGGCCTCTGACACTTAACACTTACTAGCCGTGTGACCTTGGGCAAGTCACTTAACCCCAATTGCCTTCCAAAAAAAAAAAAGGCAAAAAAAAATCAATTCTTTTGTTTAGTATTTACCATCTTTCACACCCTTTCTTTCTAATCTCCTTACATATTACTCCTGTCTATGCACTATGTGGTTTAGCCATATTGGCCTATATGGTATTCCTCATCTATGACATTTCATGTCCTCTCTGAATATTTGTGCTTGCTGTACCCATTCCATGGAATGCTCTATATCTTCACATTCATGACTCTTAGAATCCCTGGGAAACTGAGCTCATATGCTGCCTCTTGAAGGAGGCCTTTTCTGTTCCCCCAAGCTACTACTATCTTACCTCCTTAGGTTACCTTGTATATATTCTGCTTATTTCTTATAAATACATTTCCAGGCAGGGATTATTTTCTCTTTTTATTTCTTTCCTTAGAACTTAGTCTGTTGTCTGGCAGTGCTTGTTGATTTATTGGTTCCCAATTTAACATCCATGACTCTCACAGAATATAAACAAGGCACTGATGGAATGAAAGGTGATGCTCTTCTGTAGAGCTTCTCATGCTAAAAGGTCATTCTCCATTAAGTTTTAAGACTCACTTTTGAACTCATCTGCTAAAAGAAAATACTATGAATTTCATACAAACTGAAGTTTCATTTGTTTGATGAAAAACCCTCTTCATACAACCACACCTCCAACTACTACCTTATTTCCTGCATGTTCCTAAAATTTGCTGTTCATTCTTCATTTGTCTATAATATTATTTAATTATTACAATTGTATTATATTTTTACTTATGGACCAGTTTTATGGGTTGTGCATCAAGTTTCATATCATAATCCAGATAAAAGGTATTGTTCATCCACTTTGGTTTTTTTGTGGTTGAGCTCAAGCTGAACTCCTGAGTGAGGCTGGATCATATTTAGGAGTCTTTTCAGTGTTTAGTTAATGACAATGGCATCTGCAAACAGGAGTATCTTGTGAACCTCATTGTCTACAGGGAATCCTACAATTAAGTCTTTTCATTGACCATGAAAGACATTTGTGTGGAGCATGAGTGTTTCTGTTTAATTCCTCTCTTGATATTAATAATTAGGTCATTGAACAAAGTTGTCTCCATTCATATCTATTTCTATTTAAACTACAAAACATCAACAACATAATTTAACGATTTTAAGAGTTTCTACTACAAGTTGGCTTTTGGAAAATCCAGGTTTCCCTCTATCCAATAACTGTAATGCAAGATTGCTCTGTTTCTTCTCAATTGGGCTATCTTCTGGTCTCTAAGGAAGATATAATATCTTACAGTTAAATTATGCAAATGTCAGGGGACTTTGAAGTGTGATATTTGCTAAACTTTATTAAGGCATCACTTATTCTCACAATGCCCCAGCAATTTTATAAAATGATAAATTGTAGATCAGTTATCTTTCTATACTGGTAGAGAGGGTCTCCATACCAGTAGTACATTAAATTAATGAGATCACAGGTGTAGACTCCTCTTCTCCCTGTCTTCTTCCCTTTCTACCCTCCCACAAAAGAATGACGGATTAGTAAAATGAAATCAGAGAGGAAATATAGAAGTGATGAAAATAGATTTTATCATAAGATCGCAAAATAGTAAAACTTGGGGGGAGGGGAAATCGCCATTTGAAGGCTGAGGAAAGCAATTTATGTCTTTCTTTTGTCCAATATTTTTTATCAATTATTTGGAAGAAGGAATAAATGGCATCCAAGGTATGAATGGTATAAAGCTGGAACATTAGGCAACATGATGGAATAAAGAAAGGGGAATTCAATAGGTTTCTACATCCAAGGATTCAAATTTATTGATGAAAATTGAATAGGAATGAATTTAAGTTGGATTTTACAAAATCAATTTTATTGATGTAGGATGGAGGATTTAGAGATAGTAGATAATTTGTGTGAAAAAGACCTAAAATTCTGGTGGACTACAAATTGAATATAGAAAGCAGTCTGCATCCAAATATGGCAGCTAAAAGACCTAATGTTGTCTTACTCTCTATTAATAAAAAGAAGTATAGAGTACAGGGCAAGAGAGGTAATAGTCCCATTGTATTATATTCTGGGTAGATAACTGTAATGTTAATGGGATTTAAGATCTTCCTTTCCATTAACAGATCTCATGTTTTTTGAGAAAAGCCCATACCTTTTGTTACTTTGTAATTAGGCAGTAGGTCACAAGAGTTGTGATGCCCTCTGACCCTGAAAGAAGTGTATGTATACTCTGAGGTTAGCATTTTGCTTTGAGGCTCACTCACTGGAAGAACATTCTTGTGATATGACCATATGAGACTCTGGGTAATCGTTAAGGAGGCCTCCCAGCTTTGAAAAACCCAGATGTTGGTGCTTCTCTCTCTCTGGTAACTGTGTATGTATTGCCTTGGTCAGACAATTGGATCTATCTGTTGATCTGTGCGAATTTCTCAGAAAGTTAGAAAACCTGTCTATTGGTCTTTATTTCTCTGCTTGTATTTTCTCTGTATTTTCTTTGCATTTCCTCTGAAGTTCAGGGTGCTGACTTTTCCCCTGAACTAGTGAAGGTAATTTAAGAAGATTATGAATCCCTTGAACAGCTATCTTTCCTAGTAAAGCAGATCTAAGAACCTGTGCTAGCAGCCATTCTGGGTATACCAGTGTGGTTGTCAATATGATAGCATCTGGCATAGCACAGGAAGATTTGAAAAGAAATTTTTAGACTGAGCATTGAGAAGCAAAACAATGGGTAATGCTAGGGCTTAGATATCATGCCATACAAGGAACTAGACATGGTTAGCCTCAAAAAGTGAGAGTTTAATGGGAACAAGATAACCACAAAGTATCCAAAGGGCCATCATTTAGAAGAGGTATTACACTTGTTACATTAGAATGGATATTAGGATAGAATTAATGCACAGAAGTTATGGGGAGGCAGATTTCAGTTCATCATAAGGAATAATTTCCTCACAATTATAGCTGTCCAATCATGGAATGAGGTTCCTGAAACATGCTGCCCCCTGGCTGCATGCAATAAAACACTCCTGATTGTGTCTATAACCAGATTAAAATATAATTGAGAAATATTTAACAAAATAAAAATACGACAAAATATAGATAACATTTCTTTTTAAAACTACATCACTATGTGGCCCACAAGGATCTTTGGATCACACAAATTTGTAAACTGAAATGATTTGCTTTGGTGTAGGAATTGAAGATTCAAAAATTGGCAAAAATTTCCCTAGTTCTTTTAGAAAAGATAATCCAACTGTTTTTCTCTTTTATCTTAATATCTGCTACTGCTATGTTCTATAATGTAAAATCTTGGGGAAGAAATTGGATGTCCTGTTGGTTTCTTCTTAAGTGCCCCCTTCCTTCCTACCACCCCACTCCTCAGAATACTGGAGATGCAAAATGGGATGGATTAAATATTGATGGAAACGAATACCCAATTTAATAAAGATAGTTTATTGGAGTGAATGTCTCTTTGCCACCCTCCCTAATCTGAGAAACCCTGGCTTTGTTTTGCAATCTCCTCAGGACCAGCAAAGACAATAGGCAGGGGTTCTCAAAGAGCCAGAGAAAACTGTTTTTTGAGGGCTTTGTCATTCAACAAAATTAAGGTTAACAAAATGGGGAAACAAACATGAGAAAAATTCACTGAGATAAATTTAATAAAGGTTGGTTTTTTGTTTTTGTTTTCCCCAGCGCACTTCTGTACAATGTATTTATTCTCAAAGGAAAATCTACTGCCCATGCACCGTCACATTGGCATTGTTCAGTGGAAAGAGAGTTGGACTTGGGGTCAAGTCCCTACTCTGACTGCTTACTACCTTCTGATAACTTCTGCAAATCACTTCACTCCGGAGTCTAGGTTTCTTCATCTATAAAACAATGGACTTGAACTAGAGGGACTTCTTGAGCTCCTCCTAGGACTAGGTCAAAGCCTACATCCTATTTTTGCTCCTTTATTGTTATGACAGCTTCCTTCTATAATTTTCAATCTAAGGGGAAAAAAACAGATATTCTGTTAGTTTCTTCTAAATGTCCACCATTTTCCAGGAAGACCATTTAAAAGTGAGCCTGAAGTACAAGCCAGATGAATGGCCCTTCCAAAACCTCTCTTCTATCCTCACAGTGCCACACTGGTCCTGACTACAGGTTTCCCCAAGAGTACAGTGCCTTAACCACTTCATCAAACACCTAATGGAAGAAAGATGCTTCTGGATCCCAGACATTACATTCACCTCTAGCATCAAGAAATATTTTCACAAAGACCCCTTCTAGTCTTTCCCCATGCACTTCTTCCATGATCATTTCCTCTCACTGGCTTCTGAATATCTCTTCTGCCTTGGCATGAATCTGCGCCAAGTAGCTCAACAGTTTCTGAGAATAAAAATCGACGCTGCTGGGAAGGAAAGACTCATCAGCCCTCTAGAGCTGAAAATGACTTGGGGTGAGCGGAGGGGGAAAAGAGAGTGAGGGTGCCTGAAGAAACTCCCGGCATCCATTCCTTTCCTTATGCCGCAGGGAAGAGCAGATGTTGCTGCTGCAGCATTCTCGCGGCCACCGCCCAGAGAGCGAGTCAGGAGAGGGAGGGGGCTCCAGAGTGGAAGGGTGTGTGTAGTGTGTGCGTGTGTGTAAATCTGTTGTGGGGAAAGAGACTCAGAAGGGCGGAGGAGGAGGAGGTAAAGGATGAGGTAGAGTAGGAGAAGAGAAAAGCCAGTGGCTGCGCTCTGGAGGGCGGGGTCTTACAACCGCCGGGGCGCGCCTGAGAAGGCGTGGCTCATCCTCTGTGGCTGCTCTCTCTGGTCCAGAGGCTGCTGTTTGTGTTTCCAATTCGGCGGAGACCAGCGGTGGGCAGGTGCTCCCTGGGGTTGAGGTGTCAGCCTCTGGCAAGAGCTGCCATCAACCTCAGGCGCCTGCTGAGCAACAGGAGCTCGGGAAAAGAGAGGAAAAGAATAAGAGGGAAGCAGTAAGACAAGAGAGACAGAGGAAGGAGTTAAGGAAACCGGGACCTCTCCACGGGTCAGACTCGTTCAGGTGGAGGTGGTGGGCATAACAACGCACAGGCATGCAAGCAAGTAAGTGCCTTTTTTCCTGCTCGCCTGGTACTGGGTGGGGTGGTGGCTAGTTGTTGCCAGCCTCTCCCTCTTGTACCGTCGCTTCCCTCCCGGCTTCCTTCACCTGTTAGTCTTTTCACTATCATATTTCATTGTATTCATTATGGTGAAGAAGTTAGGCGGTGGAGTGGGGGATGGGGGTCAGGGGACGGTGTTCGAGGTGGCGCTAGAAATAGAGGAAGAGGAGCAGAAGCGACTCTTTCTATTTCGAGATCAGTCCTTGCCTGTTGCTCAGTAGGAGTGCCTCTGTTTAGTGCAAGGCTTTCAAGTAGTGGAGAGAAAAGAATTGATGAAAGCCGGCGAAAGAGTTGCTTAATATGGGATGGTTTTAGACACATTTTCAGTAGTCGTGTTAAGAGAGGTGTTTATTTATTTGTTTACTTCCTTTACATTTCTTATCTGCAAAGTTAGGAAATGCCGCATCTGTAACAGTTGATACTCCCTTGGGAGAAGCAGAAGGGGCACCGAAAAGGTTTTTAGCATCGACATAAAAACAATTGATTTCCAAAAGGCTAGTTAGCCATCTAAATCAATTATTCCTTCATCAAGGAAATGGTTTGTTATTTTGATAATGGATAAATTTCCAGTTGAAAACAGTTTCCCACTTTCCTTTTCATGGATCTTTCTCCCAGAAGCATTATTTAGATGAAGAGAGATTTTGACATTAGTTAAAAATAATGAGAGGTTAAAGGATTAAGACTGAGGTACTAAAATATAAAATGTGCTTCATGGTTACTATTCATATGGCCTTAAAAGATGCCTTTAAAATAAATTCTACCTCTTTTGCATGAATTTTCAACAGGAAAGTTGGTTTTCTTTACCTCCTTCAGCAGAGTAGAGATATACTGAGTACTTTATTTTAAGGAAAGATGAAAAAGAATTTTAGTTATTTATAGTAGCTAGCATTTATATAGTGTTTAAGATTTGCTTAGTGCTTTACATGTGTTTCCTCATTTATAACAGATCCTAGAGGATCATAGAGTTGGCACTGGAAAGGACCTCAGAGGCCAGTCCAATCCTCTCTTTTTTTTTTAACAGATGAAGAAATCAAGATTAAGTAAACTGCCTCAAGTAACACAAGTATTAAATGACAGAGGTAGAATTGGAACCAACTCCTCTGATTTGAAAGTCTGTGATCTTCCCATTGAATTACATTGCCTCTCTTAAATCATTAGATTGTAGTACATGTAGTACATGTATCTCTTCTCTTATAAAAAAAGTAATATTCTTTCCTTAGATATTTCTTCTCCTTCCAAACTGATTTATATTTGCATTTTTGGATGCTGTTCCTACAAAAATATTCTTGGTAAAGCAGTTGGATTATTTACAAAGAAAAAAAGTGTTATATAATTGTAACCAGAAACATTCACATCATCCCCTCTAATTCATGATTTCTGAGTCTTTCTTAAGCTGTGATTCATTTTCCTAGAAATCTTGGTAAGCGGAATTTTTAGAACATTTCCATTGATAATGGTAGACTGATTGAGCTGCCCATAATGCTGAGTGCAGTACCATTTACCCATAAGAAAGGAACAATGATAGGCCAAATTTCATATTACCTGTGATGTGCATTTGGGTACATTCACTTGGGAATCTCATTCCTGTTTGTAATGACATGTTTAAAGCATTGGCATGATATAGATCTTTATCACTCCTTTTGTAGGAACATTGAGCTATAGTGACTTTGTGAAGAAGCTTAGTGTCCTGCATGCAGTCCCTGGCTGATCTTAATTCACTTAATGGGTACAATAACAAGTTACCTACACATAGAGCATCCCATGCAGATGGGCCACTGATACTTAGTGAGGTTGATTAGTTCAAGTTTGGCCATATGCCCAGAAAAAAATCTGTCTCAGACATTCCACATCTTAGGTTGGGGGTGGGGGTGAGGAGAGGTGGTTATGTGACCTTTCTCTAGTTTTAGTGTTTCTATTTTCTTGTTTCCCTTCCCTTTCTCCTTTTCTTTTCACTTCCCCTTTCCCTTCCCCCATATCCATTGTGATCATTTAGTGTTCTCTGTGAGAGCATAACTTTATTTATTAAAAAGTAATCCCATGATTGCACGTTTCATATTTCCTGATGTCAACTGAAATTCATGTTAACAGTAGAAATCTGAGTGAGTTTAGTCTTCTTTATTATACTTGATGAATATATATTGCCCTCCTCTTGGCTATATGGCATAGGATTCAGAGGTGTGTGTGTTATGATATTGTATATGATGCAAATAAAATAGGCCCCTACTTGTGGAGACTCTTTAAGTCTGCAGTCTAAAAGCATCTCCCTAACATTCTAGGGCTGGCAATTTATAAGAACAGAGCATTTTAAAAGAAGTATTTTTCAGTATATTTGAATCATTTTCATTAAATATGCATCATTCTAATTCTTTGCAAGGTGTTAGGCTAAGTAACGTGGAAGATTCAAAGGAATTTGGGGGCGCTGGTCATTGTCTTCCGTAAGTATGCAGTCTAGTCAGTATAGAGTCTCAAAAAACAATATAAGACACTATATAATATATCAGATGAAGTGTACTGGGAGCTGTGGAATGAAGAACCATTTCTGTATGTCCTGACAAATCTAAGATAATTTTAAGGATATTCTTGGTTCAAGAAACAGTCAGCTGATTATAGTTTGGTTCTGATATATTTATTAATATGACAGAAATTGATTTCAGCAAATATTTATTAAGCACCTATTGCGTGTAAGTTATAGCATACAATACAAAGAGGAAACATGGAATAGTAGAAAAAGTCCAGGACTCAGAAATCAGAAGACTTGGGTTCATGTTTTGACTTTGACACTTTTTAGCTATGTGATTTGGGGACAATTAATGTAAATTCATTAATCCTTGGTTTCCTCAGGTATATAACAGGGATAATATGACTAACACTGTTTGGTTCATAGGATTGCAGTGAAGAAAGCAGTTTATAATACTTTAAAGTTTCAACAAATGTCAATGTTATTCATTTTAAAGGTGAAAATGAGGTACTTCATGCCCTGAAAATCTCAATATAATAGGGAGGAAGGGGCAGATATAGAATGAACTATTCAATAAGTTAGGGTGTGCATAACTGCAAACCTTTAATAGAGAATCACTAGGAGGGGGAGGAAATCAGAGAATGGGTTCTTTCTTCCTTTTTTGTTTAATTTTTAATTTTAGTATTTTATTAATAATAAATCTTCATTTTGATCATCTCTCCATTAACTTAAAACTCTGTATAAATAGCTAATTCTCTTAAAAAGTGGTTGTGGTCAAATGGAATCAGATCATTTTAAAATTGAGAAAACTGGGGCAGAAAAATTATGTTCCTGAGGGTATATATGAGTTCAATGACTTAGCTAATATTAGGACTTAAATCTCCTGATTCTTACCCTTCTGATTGTTTATAAGATTCTCTTCTCAGTTTGATTCAGGAAAACTTTTAAAACATTATGTGACAAACACTACTATGAAATGGGAGTACAGAGAAGAGCATACATTCTAAGCTAAAGATATCAAAAAGAGAATGTACAGTAACACTTGAATTGCAACTGGAACAAAGAAGCAAAAAGTTTTTAAAATTTATTTCATTTTTAATTTATGGAATAAAATAAGCATTTCCATAACATAGTATAATAAAAAAAAAAGATGATTGCACATTAAACTGCAAATCTACTATGCACAGCTTGCTATTCCTTTTAAATATACAACAAAGTTATCATGTAAATTTCTTTTTTTTCCTTTCCTTCCCCCCACCCATTCTAGAGATGGTCACCATTAGGCACAAATAGGGGTGTATATATACATATATGTATACATATGTACACATTTATATACATATATACGCGTGTATGTGTATGAATAATTATTCTATACACACAAAACAAAACAAAAAAATATTGAGTAGATGTGCAGCTTAGGAATGAATTGTTCAGAGTCTGCAAGCTATCATGTACCAATGTACAGAGGCAAAAGTGGACAGGATGAAATCAAGATACTATTGTTGGGCTTAATCATAGAAAGTGTGACAAGGAATTTGGAGATCGCATCTTTGTCAAGGATTTTAAGGATTTCTTGAGTGCTCACTAAAAATCTGTCATAATACTTTGTTCTAATTCTGGATGTTTGCTGCTGGCAAAATTGTATTAGTAGTCAGCCCAGTTGGTTAGAATGTGGGGTTAATGAGGCCAAGCTCATGCATTTGATCTCCATATGTTGCAGTTAGTTGACTCTTCCATGGTCACAAAGACAAGTTATTTATTTTTTTGCCATTGATCAAAATATGTGTGATTCAATGCATCTAAAACACTATTACTGAAGAAAAAAACCCTCCAATTCCAGAGTTCTTAACTTGAGGTGGATTGATATCAAGTACTCCACTAATTTAAAAAAATTTTTTCATAATGATATATTAATATAATTGATTTCTTTTGTAATACTACATTTTTTAATTCATACTTTTAAAACATCATTCTGAGAAAGCTCAACAGGCTTCATCAAATTGCAAAAGGGTTCTGTGACATACATTAGGAACTTCTTCCTCTTAGTGCATACTTAACCAATGTTAGATTTTTACTCCAAAGATTAACTTGTACAGTATAATCTATATAATCAAAAATATGCAACCAAAAAAGAAAATCCTTTGTATATGCTTGATGGCATGCTTTGGAAGTTGTAACATGCAAACATTTCCTTTTCATAAAGAATTCTGTATTGAGGAAGCTTGATTTAGTAATCTCATTCAATCCTGAAACACTAAAAAGGGTGGATGAATTTTCACTGGGGATTATGGGAATACTGCTGGTCTGAATGATGCATTGTGGTTGTCATAGTGCTTTAGAGTGGTGATTGAAATGGTACTCCATCTTATATGCAGCCACTTAGCCTTTTTTCCTCAGATGTATAGCTACTAAAAGTTTGAGGGAAGGATTTTGGTAAGCATGAATCTTCTTCATAGAATTGGAATTATTCCTTAAGATGAAGGTAACAATGCTAAAGTTAAGGCCATCTTGTGCTCCAGATATGATCTTGGATAAAGGACAAGGTGGTAGTAATAATAATAATAATAATAAGCCTTCTACTTCATTATTACTTTACCCTTGCAAAACTGGCATGTTATTTCATTTGAGAGGCACAATCATGAGGAAGAAAGAACAACAGGTTTTGAGTTCAAGAATTTGGATTTAAATTCCATCTATGAATCCCCATGTACACACAAGCAATTCACTTAATTTCCCTTGATTTCAGAGTCCTCATTGGTGAAATAAAGCAGTTGGATTTGATGATTTCTAAGGTCTCTTGTAGTTATCTATCCTCTGATGCTCACCAGCACCCTGTGAGGTACCTGAGAATTGAAGAATAAAGTACGTAGTGAATGAGACAAGAATGAGAGAAGAATATGGGCTATATGAATGAAAGATCTATAATAAGCAGAAATAATAATTGCTTTACATTCATTTACCAAAGGTACTGCCTCACCAGGAAAAAAAAAAGTGGAGACATTTTATCTGCTCAGGCTCTGCTGAACAGTAAAGCCTCTTGTCCCAGTTGGGATCCATGAAATTTGGTGACTAAAAATGTCTTACTTTCTCTCTTCTTTTCCATTAACATGACTAGAAGCACTGGTTGAGTTTTTAAGATCCTTTTAAGCTTTATGACTCTATGAACTCCCCTTTTCCCTGTCTTCTTGGTCTGCTGGGTTTCCTACATAAATCAATAGTTCAATAATGATCCTATCTTAAAAGATAATTTGCATGATAAAGTGGAGAGTTGGACTACAACTAAGGGGATTGGGCAAAGGTAGAATAAGGTGGCATCTTTTTTTAAAAATCACACTAGGGGATATAAAATCTCTTCCCTTGAGAAGCTTACAACCTGGTAGTAGTTATGATAACAATGTAATCGTAAAGACATTTTGGCAAGTTTCTGAATTTGCTTAATAGTATTTTATTTTTTCAACTACACATAAGGATAGTGTTCAATATTCATTTTTGTAAAATGTTGAGTTTAAAGTTTTTCTCCCTCCTTCCCTCACCTGATATAGGTTATACATGTACTATCATGTTAAACATATTTCCACATTAGTTATGTTGGGAAAGAAGAATCTGAACAAAAGGAAAACAAAAAACATGTGAAAGGAAAAAAAAAAACCCTAATGTAATGAGGCAATGCTCTCTTGCTCCCTATGCCTATAAGCACATAAACTAGTTTTTTTTATGTGAAGCCTCTTTTAAGACTTTTTAATTCATGCATTCTTTGAAGATGTGTACTTCAAAATTTCAGAGTATTTCGAAGGGAATATTGAACTGCTAATGCTGCATAGAAAGCTAAATATTGTTGAAAAGGGGAAGACTGCTTATGATAATGTAAGATCTTCCTCCGCCACTCATTGTACTCTACTAAATTATTTATTGTTTCTTTAAGACTGAGAAGTACTTAAGGAATGTACTGGGTTCTTTCAAATCCCCCCCCCCCCCATTATTTCTAGCTAGTTATCTACTTTGCAATCTGTCTATTGATCTTAAATTATCTGGAATAATACAAGAGTAGTATTTTCTTTAAAAAGGGAATATTTTTTAACAGTAGATGGTTCCTTCTAAGTCTTTGTGCCTGAATTAGTTGCTTTTATGGATGTTGCAGCATTATCAAAATTCCTCTGAGGTAACTATTAGCAGTGACTAGGCTGAATTAATGACCCTTTTAGGTAATGATGTCTTTAATTGTCAAATCTGTAATAATTATGGATTTTGAAGCTTTTTCATTAAGATTATAAATATCCTTATTGCTCTGTGTTAGTAGTAGAATGTGTATCAATCTGGATACAGAATAAGAAAGTACTGTCTTGTAAGTTGTCAATAAAGCCATCTAGGGAAAGGATTTTTTTTAAATTTCCCTTGGTTATCTGACTTTCATATAGTTGACAATATTTATTCTATAAACATTCAATGCTGATTTAAAATAAAAAGTTTTATTACCTTGAAACTATACTCAAAATCCTTTGTAAAATAGACACTAGCTATTCCAACGAGTTGAAGGACAGAATCAGACTTTTAACGGGACTGTTTGCTTCATGGAGTAGAACAAAAGTACCAGACAGGACTGCAAAGGACCCAAGCAGAAACAGATGAAAATGTAATTGGGAAATGTTTGATAAAATAAATAAAACTACAATACAACATAGGTCATGTTAATTTCTAAGTCAATAGACAGCCAGTGGGAATACGTATCTATTTGAATTTGATGTCCTTGTTGTAGAGGATGGAGTACTGGACTTGGAGTTGGGAAGACGAATTGAAATTCTGCTTCATTTAGTTGTGTGCTACAACTGTTACTAGTTGTGTAACTTTGGGCAAATCACTTTTGCTTTCTCTACCTCAGTCTGCTCATCTATAAAATGAGGATAATAATATCCTCTGTCTCAAAGGGCAGTTGCAAAAATAAGACCAGATAATATATGTAAAGCAGTTTGCAAATCGCAAAGTTTTATTAAATCTCAGCCATTTTATTATTTTTAATGTACAGTGAACAAGATAAACTTCTGCTCTTTAAAAATAAACCTATCTGATCATAAATTATGATGACTTCTTGATCTAGACATTTGGGAGCTTACTCAGCTAAATTCATTGCTGTATCTTAAGAGGTAATTGCATTTGAGATTTTATATAGTTAATTGGTTCTACCCATAAAATGTGTAATCCATTCATCTAAAGTCTGTCCTTGTTCTTGCTTTTAATCTATCATAATGAAAATGACAGTCATTTATCAGACTGTTTTTAATAGGAGTTAGGAACTTAAACACATTGCTATGGCAACATATGTGATAGAGAAAAAAAATCTCTTCCTATCATCTTCTAGAAGAGTATATCAGTTTCCCTGCACCAACACTGGATCCCTTTTATCCCCAACACCCAAGTAGTTGCCAAATACTTTAATTCTCCTTTTCAGTATTCCTGGCATCTGTTGTTTCCTTTCCATTTCTATCTCAATAACTCTAGGCCTAACTCAGGCCTAGATTTCTGCTTATCTTTTTATTGATACAACCTTCTAACTAAATAACCTTCAAATTAATCCCTCTACTCCTTGTCTTTCTCTTTTTCCAATTTGTGTTTCATACCTTTGTTAGATTTATCTTCATAATATAATTTATTTTATCATTATGTTCATGCTCTTTGTCATGCAACTTCTCAAATATTCACATTCAGTCTGTTATTCAAGGCCTTCCACGTTACAATTCTAGCCTACCTTTGTAGCCTTAGCACACGTGATTGTTTTTTATGTTACCGATTGTTGCCATATGGGTCAACTCAACCATTTCACAAACAGGACCCCTACCATCCACAGCCCCACACACAATAATTTGCTTATTTCATTCCATATGCCTGGAATACCCTTCTCCTAATATTCCACTATTGAAATTCCACTTGTTACTCAGGATTCAACTCAAATGTTTTTGATTACTTAATCCCCCTTCACTTGACCATTTATAAATCATAGGATCTTAAACTGAGAGTTGGATGGTACTTCAGATGTCATTTAGTTTAGCCCCCTCATTTTACCAATGAGGAAACTGACTCTTATGTGACTTCTCCCAGGTCATAAAGGTAATAATAATAAATAATCATAAAGGCACAGCACAAAATATCATATGTGCACCAACTCATGTGATCCTTGTAACAGTCAGATTGATCTCCACTCACTTAACTATTTTAATCATTTCTCTGTCTGTAATCAAACATTTTTGAGGACAAATAATTTTTATTTCTCTTTTGCTGCTTAGCACAGTGCTTTGTAGATAGGAGACACTTTAAAATGTCTGCTAATCATTGAAGGCAGATTAATTGTTCAAAGATCCAAATTGGATTTTAGAATTTAAAGCTGAAAGTGACCAGAGAGATCATGAAGTTGAATCACATCCATTTTACAGATAGGACAATAGGGCCCGGATAAACCACATGGCTTAACTCCATCTATATTTATTAAGTTTCAAATTCAGGATTCACATTCAAGTTTTTTTGTTGCTATACTTTCTAATATCAATGTTCAAATAGAGTTGTTTTTTTTTTTAACATGGCAAATTCATACAACTATTACTTTTATATACCTCATCAATTACTTCACCATGGGTCATTTATTTTGTAAAAAGGAAATTGGTTATCCCCTGGATAAAGCTACTTTAAACTAATGTTATGTCTTTTTTCCCTTGCAATTTCATGCCAGTAGAAGATGTAGTATGAAGAAACACAGCATAGTAGTGTCTGACTTATGACAATAAAGCATTCTGAGAAATGAGAAGTGATGGAAAGAAGGTTTCTGAAGATGGAAGAGAGAACAATGGTGACAAATGCCATGTGCTCAAGTTTCTAGGAAAGACATGGATCTGGTCTTACAAGAGACCCTGTTTAGGTTTTGTTAAGTCCCTTCCAGGTTTGAATCCTATGATGTTGTGACATAATTTATTTGCATAACATTAAGATGACTGATTTAGCAATCACTGTTACATGATTTCCCCTTGCAACTTTCTTCTATATGACAGAAAATGGAGTACTACACTACGTAGGATGCTGTACAAACCCCAACCTGGGAATAAGAAATCCTGAATTATGGTCCTGGTTGTACAATTCACTAGCAGAATGTCATTGAACAAGTAATTTTATCACTTCGGTTCTCAGTTTCTTCAACTGTAGAATGAGAGACTTGGGCTAACTCATTAGGTCACAGGATCATTAAATTAGAACCAGAAAGGACCTTGAAGGTCATCTAGTAGGAGATAATCTCCAAGGTCGCTTCCAATTCCAACATTCATTGATTCTAAAGAAACCATAAATGGGAACCCACGGAAATAAATTGAGAAGCACATAGTGGAAAATAATAGCATTGAGCTTACAGTTAGAAGAAACATAGGTATGAATTCTATATGTGGCACATTAGCTGTGTGAATCTAGTCATTTAACTATTCTTAGCTTTGGCTTTCCCAGTCTGTAAAATGGAAATAATGTTTGTGTTACTTCCCTCATATATTGATGTTGGAAGGGATAGGGTAGGAGTTGAGGATCCCATGAGGAAAATGTTAAGTACAGACCTTTTCAAGTCTTAAATCATTGTCTTGATTGGAGTAACTAAGTATTTCATAATTGAAAATTGTTACAGTATTTCTCAGTGTACCGTGATCTCCTAGTTCTGTTCAGTTTGCATCAGTTCATATAAGCTTTTCCAGATTTTTTCAAAACCATCCTGCTCATCATTTCTTATAGTACAATAGTATTTCATCATAATCACATGCCACAACTTGTTCAGCCATTCCTCAGTTGATGAGTATCTCCTTCATTTCTGATTCTTCACTACAACAAAAAGAGCCATGAATGTTTTTGGTACATATAGGTCATACTACTTTTTCTTTGATCTCTTGCGGATAGAAACTGATTATGTAGTGGCATTGCTGTGTCAAAGGGCACACACAGTTTTACACCCTTCTGGGCATAATTCCAAATTCTTCCCCAGAATCATTGGACAAGTTCACAATTCACTAAAAGGAAGTGTCTCAAGTTTTCCACATTTCCTCCACCATTTGTCATTTTCTTTTTCTGTCATGGTAGCCAATCCGATAGGTGAGAGGTAATAGCTCCAAATTGTTTTCATTTGCCTTTCTCTAGTTATTTAGAGCATTTTTTCCTATGACTACAAATCCCTTTGATTTCTTCTTCTGAAAAATTCCAAGTGTAGATAGGGCTTTGTAAATCTCAAAGTTCAATATAAACTTTATTATTATCATAAGGGGTAGCTGACAGGGAGAAAGATTAAAAACTTACCAACTAGAAAAGCATAATTCTAGGGAAAATCTGTAAATTCCATATAGTCACTGTGCTGATACAATTAGAAAAATGAGGCTATCCCTGCCATTGAAGAGTTTATATTCTGATGGAAGGAGATAACATATATAGGGGAATGGTGATCAGGTAAGAAGAGTCACAGGGACAATGAGTTGGATCCTTTTTCCATTAACTAGACATTTATTTTCCAGAAACAAGAGTAGCATTGATGCTTGTGCCCAGAGCAAGGTAGAGTAGAGAAGGCTGGGTATACACATAATTACAAGGTATTACAAGATGACCTGGATGGATGTAGGAGGAGATGTGAAGTCTTGAGTCTGTTGTGGAATCCAAGATGCCTAGATATATTGGTCTAGTAGAGTGCTGCCATCCCTTAAGCCTCATTATTTCTCAGACTTATCCTCCTTCTGAGTCTGAACTATGATATTTCCTTCTCTGGCAACCAACTTGCAATTTTTCAATTTTTCCTAAGTCTGCCCTCTCTTTCTGAACTTTTCTTTCATCATCATCTCACCCTTCTGTCTGGGTTTAAATCCTGGTTCACACTGTGACCTTGGGCTAGTCACTTGTAATCAGTTGCTCTAGTGCTGGAAAGGACCTTGGGAATAGTCTTGCAATTAGGGGTGCTATTGCCTGAAATAAATTAACATAATTGTGATTTTATGAAAAGAACAATTACAATTTATATTTCATTATAATGTTTATTAGATTATTGCAAGTGTAGCTACTAGACTTGTTCATACTGCCATGATAAAAATGAACATTTTTGCCATGTGATGCTATTTCCAGATTGATCTATTTCTCTCAAAAATAATTTAATACATGGTATGGGATTTATTTCCAAAACGCAATCTGTTGGTAACATAAGCTAAAAGTAGGATCTATTAGATTAGATTAAAAGTTTGGTGGATGGATTTTTTTTCATATGTGAAAATTGATTTTCGAATATTTTCTTTTGGAAGGGAGATAATGTTTGACTTGGAGTCAGAAGATTTGTTCAAATTATGGCTCTGTCATTTATCAGTTGTGTGCTTTGACATCTCTGGACCTGTTTGTTCAACTCCAAACCAAAGAAGATGGGTATGACTGAATAGTCTCTTCCAACACTGGTATTTGGTAATCTTTGGCTGACTATTTCCATTTGGAGCTATTACATGGGGGAATTTATATATAGTCAATAATAATTCTTTTTTCTACCTTTAGATACCTCTTGAACCTAACTATATTAACTTTAAGAAATTGTTACCTGGTTGTGTTAGCTCAGGAAGGAACATAGACAAATGAGGTGTGAACTAGGATTTTTTAACTAACTATCGGCAGGGTTGCCCCAAAGACCTGAATGGCCAATGATTTTTCAGTTTCTGCCAGAATACTTAAGGATATCAAAAACAGGAAGAGTCTTAGTGTATCTGTCTTGAATTAAACCTTTCCATCTGATGAGAATCAGTTGAAGGAGTGTAGAAGCAAAATAAGTTTAATTTGTAAGGAGCAGATGTTTGGCCATTGGTCTTCTCCACTTGAGCCCTTGTTGTGCTAAGAACAATGCTCAGTTGGATGTTTGTGTCATCCCTGGGACATGGCTGATATTTCTTGAAAGTTCACACCCAATTTGGGGAAGCAGGTATCTAATTACCCCACTTAATCATTGACTTTCTATGGTTAATAGTCTAAGAAATCTCCTTTTCTATTACAATAATTCTTAGTGATTAAGATTATTTTTTCATTTAATTTTGATATTTTTGTGTGCATTTTCAGGTTGAGAATTATTGAAGAATAGGATATATAGCTTAAGCATTGCTTGTCATATTGGGCAGCCATATTGAGATGAATTAATTTTGTAGGTACCAGGTCTTCATGTTGGCTACTTGTCACCAGGTGTGTATCCTTTTCCAATATACAAAGTCTTTTTCTCATAACAATCATATGAGGGTAAGTATGATTTTTGTTTTTTGCAAGACTTGCCCAAGGTCACAAAGCTCCTAATTGTCAGCACCAGGATTTAGATCAGGGTTTCTGTTTCTTTGTCTCGTGTTCTTTTTAACATGGCTTTATTTTTTTTTAATTACTTTATTTTCTTGTTTACATCATTCATTTCCAAACATGGCTTTATTTTTAATGGCAACAACAGTGACAACAACAATAATGTTTCACATATTTTTGAAGTCTGCTAAGTACTTTACATATTGATCCCTCATTTGATCCCATAGACCTGTAGAAAAGGTGGTGTTCAGTCAGGTGTTATCAACACAGTCTCTATACACTTGTGTTTTTTTCTTCAAAAATAATTTCTTCTCTCTTTAATAATAGCAAATTTATTAGTGTTTAGCTTTCTTCTTATATATCTAATATTTATATAGAGAGAGTTTTCCAGGTGATTGACATATGATCTCATTTGATCCTCACAGTGTTGGAAAGTAGATGCTGTTTTTTAGAAATCATTTTACAGATGAGGAGACAGACTGAAAGAGGTTAAGTGATTTGCACAGGGTCCAATCACTAATAAATATCTGAGGCAGAATTTAAAAAAAAACATAACTCTTTTGAACTTCAAGGATGGTAGACTAACATATTTCATAGATGTCTCATATACTTCCATAGACAATGTTACACCTGAATTGGAGCAAGATTTAAAAAATTGCAAAATCCTAAGTATAAATTGTCGAGGCATCATGGTGTAATAAGTGGAGAGTCAGACCCTTACTCAGGATGACCTAGACTCCAGGGTGGTCTCTTGCAGATGTTGATTGTGTGACCTTGGGCAAGGCCCTTAACCTATCAGTGTCTGAGGAAATTGTCTAAAACTATGAATTTCAGCACTGTTGCAGACCTTTTTTCCTGGCATTTCCTCAAAAGGCCTCAGAAAAAAAGGAAGAGTATAAGTAATTCACTATTAGCATAAAACACTGAACTTGGGCCAGGAAGTTAAAACTTGCCTTAGAGACTTATTAGTTCTGTGATCTTCTGCCATTCATGTCATCTTTCTCAGTCATGGTTTCCTCATCTGTAAAATGGAGAAGATAATAGTACCTGCTTCACATGATTGTTGTGATGACAAAAATGAGGTAATAAATATAGAGCACCTTGCAAATCTTAATGTTGTTCAGTTTTGTCTGACTCTTGTGACCCCATTTGGGGTTTTCTTGGCAAAGATACTGGAGTAGTTTGCCATTTTTCTTCTCCAGTGGCAGGATTTTACAAATGAGGAAAATGAGACAAACAGAGTTAAGTGATTTGCCCAGGGTGACATAGCTAGTAAGTGACTGAGGTGGGATTTGAGCTCAGGAAGGAGAGTCTCCCTTTCTCCAGGCACAGCACTCTCTGCACTGAGCCACCTCTCTGTAAATCTTAATATACTATATAAATGTTAATTACCATTTTATTGATAGTATCATTGCCTGTTTAAACTGTGCTTATCCAAATATTTGCTTTCCCTATACCTCTCACATATGAGGCCTTTTTTCAACTTCTGGCCCCAGACTGTTCTCAGTTATTTTTGAGAGGAAAAGTGCTAATTGCTTCTTAGAACCTTTAATTAAGCATCATTTTTCCAGAATGCTAAACCCTTTTCTACTGTATCTGTCTTGTAGTTCTTAATCTCCCTTCTCAAAATGGATTGCTGTAACATTCCAGAATGCTGCTTTTATTCTTAAATCAGATCTCTTTTCTCTGAGGAAATCATTCTTCCATTTATTTATCTGGCTTTTCAAGAAAGCATTTTTTTTTTTCCCTGAGCACTTTAAAATTACTAAACATAACTGTTTTTTCCTCCAGTATCTGTACAGATTTCTTCAACACCTGCTCTAAAGTTGAAGGCACTAAAGGGCTTGATATAATAACAAAAACAAGTTACCAGTATTTTTGATAATTGACATGAGGTGGTGTGGTATAGGATAAAGAGTACTCATTGAGGAGTTAGGACACCTGAGTTCTAGTTTCTATTCTTCAAATCACTAGTTACCCAAGCCTGGAGAAGTAACTTTATTTTTTTTCTATTGAACCTCAGTGTTCCCATACATAAAATGGAAAGGTTGAACTAAATCATCTCTAGAGTCCCTTCCAGCTCTAAGAAGCCTGGGTTCCAGCTCAAATTCTTTTTTAAAAGCTTTTTCCCTGTTGCTAATTATAATAAATTTAGAATTCTAGCTTAAAATCTAACATGCCCCTTTCTAACTAGGGTTAGATGTAAGAACTTTGAAAAACAGAACGGAATCCTTTTGAAATAATTCCACTAATGTATATTTGCTGAAATAGCTACATATGCTGTGCCACCCTCCATCAGTAACCTTTCTTCCCAATATAATCTTATTATGTAAGATTTTTTTTCTTTTTCTGTTGTCAGCTACTGTTATTTGTATTATCATTATACACAAGAATCATAGAATCTGGAAGTAGTACTAGAGTTCATCCCAGTCTAACCCATACCTAAACAGGAATCCCCTTCACGGTATCAATTTCCTAACCTGTTAAATAAAGAAGTTGGACTGAAAGGATCTGTAAATTTCATGAGAACTCTAGTGATCTATAACTATTTGTGACATCGACTAAATTGATAACCTTAATACTATAGTCTTTCTCTCCATTCTATCTCTGCCTTTATCCTCAAGGATTTCAAGATATCTGGATTGGTGGGTTTATTTGAGTCCAGCCACTCCAATAACCTTTGTCTTCATTCTGATTCAGCAAGATTCTATATACCATCTTCTTCTTTACCATATAGAATATCATTTTTAAGGTCCTGAACTCTGAAATTTCATTTTCTGATCAAAATCTCCTACTTTTGCTTCCACTTTTCTTTTACTTTTTTTTTCCTACACCTGTTTCTACTTCTCATTACTACTAAGGTTGTTCCTCTCCCTCACTATGACTTCTCATCACTCAAATCCTCTCTCTGCTCCCTAGTTTCCTCTATTGTGGATTCACTTAACTCCCTGTAGTCTTGACTCCATGGTCAACTGCCTCAAACAGTTACCAGCCTAGAACCTTTCATACTTCTAACTCTCTGTCATTCTCAGTCCACCAATTCTCAATCTGAGAAACTCCTACCATTTGGAACAATTCTGAGTTTACTATCAACTGTGGAGTGCCAGTGTTTATTATTCAGTCATTTTTCCATTGTGTCCAACTCTTTGTGAGCCCATTTGGAGTTTTCTTGGCAAAGGTACTGGAGTGATTTGCTATTTCTTTCTACAGATCATTTAACAGGTGAGAAAATAGGGTTAAGTGGTTTTCCCAGGGTCACATAGCTAATAAGTATTTGAGGCTGGATTTGAACTCAGGAAGATAAGTCTTCTGATTCCAGGCCTGGCACTCTATTCAATGCACCACCTAGCTGCCCAAGTGCCAGTGGAGGAAAGTATAAAGTCATGTTGATTTTGTATACTTCAAATTTATGCTCTATATCTATATTGGGCTAGTATATAACAGTTATCCTATTCAGCTCTTATTGGTTCTCTCTCTCTCATTGCTCTTATGACCTTCTCAAACTCCCAACTCTATTCTATTTTAAATTATGAAGAAATTACAGGAAGAGATTTTGTGTGTTATTAAATTAGAGACCCAAACTCCTCTTTGCACTGTTAAAAATCATAGGGGAAGGTTATGAAAGAACTATATCCTGCTGTTGGCTGTTATTGTTCAGTTGTGTCTGACTCTCCATGTCCCCATTTGGAATTTTCTTGGCAAAGACTCTGGAGTGGTTTGATCTTTCCTTCTCCTGCTCATTTTACAGATAAAGAACTGAAGTATACAGGGTTAATTTACTTGCCCAGAGTCACACAGCTAATAAGTATCTAAGGTTGTATTTGAACTCAGTAAGATGTATCTTCCTAACTCCTGGCCTTGTACTCTATCCACTACTCCACCTAGCTCCCCTATATTCTGCTATTATAAACATACTAATTAGGAACCAGATAGGTGGTGAATCAGATGAAGTTCTGGGCTTAGAAGCAGGGGGCACTGAGTCCAAATCAAGCCTCAGACACTTACTAGCTGTGTGACTCTGGGCAAGTTATTTAACCCTGTTTGCCTCAGTTTTCTCATCTGTAAAATGAGCTGGAGAAGGAAATGGGAAACCACCCCAGTGTCTTTGCCAAGAAAAACCCAAATGCGGGCACAGAGAGTCAGATACAACTGAAACAAACAAAAACAATAATCAGGAACCATACGGATAAATCTGTAGGACCCCAAAAGACCTAATTAAAAATTAGATAACAATTAAACTTTTTTATATACCAATGCCATACTGATCTCTCAAAAGATTGCACATTGGAGGATGACCCCTGTTGTTACTATTAAAGTGATGTCTTTGGGGAGGTTTTTCTGGCTTGAAATGTCTTCAATAGCTCTACAAATGGAGTCATCCTTTTGTTACTTGCAGAATCTCAGCCAGGGAGGAAACTTGCTGATTGTGAAGTAGTCATGCTAAATATCCATAAGAGCTGGGAGAAACTTGGGAAGAGAGCATTAATGTAAAATGGTTGGCTAAGTTAGTATTGATTTATTCATGTATTTGTTTGAATATGTATATGGTATCTCAAAGATTCAAGAGGTTCTGCCGTGAGTGGCCAGATTGATCCTGTTTTTAGTTTTAGTATCTTGAGATTAATATTTCATTTTCAATAAGTATACTCTATCAAAAACAATATACAAAAAAACCTGAATATCATTATGGGAAAACCTTAAGAACCTAGTTTAGAATGTTTATTACCTACTTCAATAATCCAGGGATATGTGATTTTGTCAATGTATATATTCCATCCATGAATATAGATTGCTATTCCCTACATTCATTAGTAGATAAATCAACAAGCATTTATTAGCTATCTCTGTGTGCCAGGAACTGTGCTGGTCTTCATGTGGGGAATCACCATTCTGCTTATGAATGAGGTTTTCTAAACTTAACTTATTTGTTCTCCAGATGAGAGATTTGCAGTCTCTTTCCAAAATTAGGAGCCAGGACCATCTCCATACCAAGATGAAGCATTGAAGCAGGACTCTTGCAGATAATTTATATTCAGAATAATACACTACAGAATTCACTTACATAGTTGCCTATTTCCCACTGCATTTACCTAAGTGCACCAATTAGGTTATTTTCAAATCGTATTAGAATTCTTCTGATCATAGAATAATTGTTGAGAGATGGAATCACAAGATTTAGAGCTGTAAGAAAATTTTAGAGGTCTTCTCATCCAATACCTCATATTACAGCTGATGAAACTGAGGTCTAGAGAAGTTTTAACTGATTTGATATCATACAAATAGAAAATTAACAGTTTGGACTTGAACCCTGGTCTTCCCAACCTCCGTGCTCTTTGTCCTATGATACTATGGCAAACGCTTTTGCAGATGATGGAAGCAAGATATAAACTGATTTCTTTGAATGAGAAGTGAAAATGGACTTTGAAAATTGTGTTATATCACCAGCCCAGCAATGTTATATCGTACTTAGATTTCAAAAAGAGCTAGTTAGTATATTAAGTATTCAGCAATAGATCATTTCTGTGTTTTCCACTCTCATGTCTTTCATAACAAGCATCCTACTATAAGGGAAAGAGCACTGAATTAGCAGGGACCTGCTCTTAAACCTTGTCTCTGTTACTGTCTTTGTTCTTTGGCTAAATAACTACTTCTCTGGACTTCAGTTTTTCTCATCTGTAAAATGATGGATTTAGATTGATGATCTCTAAGCTTCCATTCCAAAGCCCATAAATTACACTTAGACATTTGAGATTGGATTATATATGTGTGGAATATCTGACTTTATTGGATTTTTACATTTTATTCTGAGAGATACAATGAAAAGTTAGTATCAGATCATCATTTTTTATCCCTATGTTGTTTTCTCTCTTATCTCTTTAGGAGTTCAAATCGTTGATTTATTGTAAACAGCAATAGAAAAATAAGGTAATTCTTTCACTCATGCTACTAGGCCAAAATTGATACTGTCTCTTTCATGTAATTGAAAGGGCTTAATTAGTCTATACTAAGAGATCCTCCACCTGTCACCCCAATTTTATGTCAAGTAATATTCCCATTTGGGAATTATTTGTTCCCTGCATGAGTAATAATCTTATACATCCAGAGTTATGAAAAGGTTTTTCATTTATTCTGTCTTTAGTTCCTAGAAGGAAAAGTAAGCATAGGAAAAACATCATTTAGCATGTGGTAGAAAGGCCACAAAAATATTTTCAGCCTTTAAAAGCAATATTTGTAAATTACATAAATATTATAATATTACCTGATATAGATTGTAAACTGCAGTTGAAATCTTAAGTAATGGATATAAATTCTGTATTAACATTAATTTGAATTGTAATAAATTATGAAGTTCCATCTTAAAGGCAAGTAAGGTTATTTAAAGGTTACATGACTTCTAACTATGTATTCACCTAAATTGTGAGAATCTAACTTTTCTGACATAGGTTTAACCTGTGCTACCTCTAGATACTGTGCTATTTGTGGGGGAGGTACATGGGCATTAGTTTGCTGCACTGAGGTGTTACTTCTTTCATCATAGAATGAAGAAGCCCCTTCAAATATCAAGATCTTTGTTTCTAAAGTAGACCTTTAAAAAGAATATCTGATTAGCGTGGAATATATTTTTTTTTCTCAGTAAAAGAAAAGTTTATTGAAAGTTTGCCATATTGGGTAGACTCTTAAGGAGCCTAAGTATCTGTAAGGCTTGCATTGGGCAAGCAGTCCAGAATAAGTCTGTGCTAAATCATTCTATGACCCTTCTATATGACCAAACTATTGTACAATGTGAAAGTATTTGCAGATCCTATACATGATTGCACGCCACCATGGAGGGGGGGAAAGAGGGGAGAAAATCTGAAGCTCAAGTGATTGTGGAACTGAATCTTGTAAATTAAAAGTAAATGAGTAAATAAAAAAAATTAAAAAAAAAAAGAAAAGGAAAGCACCAAAAAAAAAAAAAAAGAAAGAAAAGATAGTGGAGAGGTTTGCCTTTTC
>CM053588.1:247063035-247082657 GCA_028646515.1 Pseudochirops corinnae
GGAATCTAGATTAGTGACTGATTAAGTCAATGGTTGCCCCTTGAGTGGAAGTTTGATTATTCTATTGTGAATTGATTGAATGATTAAGTATTGAGTTTCCCCATGAGTGTTAGTATTGATTACTGTATTATGAATTGATTGAATGCTTTGTTCTAAATATTGTGGACACTGTAGTAAAAACTGTGTGGCCATTTTCTGTGATAAGATGTAATGTTGTGAATATTATATTGTGATATATTGTGAATGTTTGCCTTGATTTGTAATGGAATAAACAGAGTATTCACTATATTGTGTAATCTAAACCCTAAAAGCTGTTCAAAGTAGCATTCTTTTGGGAGTCTGCTGGTGCATGGCATTACAGATGGAAAACAATATGGAACTGTGTCCTTAAAGTTAACAAACTGTGCATACCCTTTGACCCAGTGATACCTCTGGTGGGCCTATATCCTAAAGCTATCCAAGAAAGAGGAAAAAGTCCTATATGTACAAAAATATTACATCCCCTTTTGTGATGGCAAAGAACTAGAGGCAAAGGGGGTGCTCAGCAAATGGGAAATGGCTAAAGAAATTCCTGAATTAGAATGTAATGGTATATTATTGTGCTATAAGAAACTACAAAATGGATAGATTCAGAGGCAACTGAGAAGACTTGTATGAATTGATACAGAGTGAATGGAGTAGAAAAAGGAAAAATACATATTATAAGAAAAATTCTATAAAAATGAACAACTTTGAAATACTTAAGAACCCTGATAAATTCAATGATCAATCATGAATGATGATGAAAATGTTACCACTTTCTATCAGAGACTTGATAGACTAAATATTCGTTATAAGATTTCATTTTTTGAATGTGGCCATTTGGGACTTTGTTTTCCTTAACCATGCATATTTATCATGCAAATTTTGGTTTTTTTTGTTTTTTTTCCCTGGGGGAATGGTAATGGGAGGGAGAGAAAATAAATACTTGTTAATAGAAAAAATAAAGACAAAAATAAAGAAGCCATTTAGCTTTATTGTAGAATTTATTTTGCTTCCAATAATGTGCTGCTTTGGCTTAAATAAATCAATACTATGAATCTGGCTGAGGGAAAAAAACCTAAACATCTAAATGCTTTGTATTTATCTAAGCAATGGAAGATGTACTCTGCCTCACAACTCCTAGGACTTTGAAATCAGTATCAAGTAACATGCTTTTCATGGAGAAGGAAAATAATACAGAACTCAACATGCCTCTCACAAGAACAAGAAAAGCAATGGAATTACTAGATAGTGGTATCAAACTCGATAGAAATTGGATCACTAAACTATGCATAAAGATTTGTGGGGCCCCCACATTTATTTAGTTTTAAAAATGTAATGTCATCTATGCTTATTTTATTTTTAAAATTTATTTTCTTTAACATTTTCATCTGAATTGTGACAATTGGGAGCACTGAAAACTGGAAGGGTAAAGTTTTTGTACCAGATGATACTTACAAGATGTGCAGAAATGCCTTTCATAAAGTAAGAGAAACCATAAAATTAGTTTCCTACTGAGCAATAGCTTAATCAATCTACTTAACTCTAATCTGAGAAATAATATCTTTCAGACTCTCTCTAAATGCAAAGGCTTATCTATATGGAAATGAAAATATCTAAAAGTTAAATGAACACAATAGGTACTTGTAAATCCCATTAATAATAATTAGTTCATTTTTATTTTAGGGGCAAAATGATGGTCCACTTGATTCCCTTTTCTGCTGTTTTAGAGAATTTATTTAAAATAAAAAGTTAGGCTTACAATCATAGTTGCTCCCAACCCCTAGTTAGGAAATTTCAAAATTCTAAATTTGGGTAAACATTTGCCTCCCTTCCTTGTTTTACATTTTAATCTATCTTTAGTTAACTACTGGCCTCTTTGTAGTTAAGGCAAAATTTAGGTTGCTGGAAATAGAAAGTTCCCAATGGGAGAGTGAGCTGTAAAATGGAGAAACTGATCTAAGGCTCTACAATTCTGTGATACTGTATGTGAAATGTCTTTTTAAAAAATTTCATTTATTTGTTTTTAGTTTTCAACATTCACTTCTATAAGATTTTGAGTTCTAAGCTTTCTCCCTTTTCCTCTGCTCTCCCTTCCCCAACAGAGTGTACCGCCTTGATAGAGGCTATACATATACAATCATATTAAACACATTTTCACATCCGTATTTTCACATTTCTATATCACAATATAAAGAAGAATTAGAACCAAAGGAAAAACCACAAGAAAGAAGAAACAAAGAGCAAATAGTATGCTTTGATTTGCATTCAGACCCCATAGTTCTTTCTCTGGATGTGGTTCACATTTTCTATCATGAGTCTTTTGGAATTGTGTTAGATCCCTGTATTGCTGAGAAGAGTTAAGTCTATCAGAGCTGGTCATCACACAATGTTGCTGTTACTATGGACAATGTTCTCCTGGTTCTGCTCACTTCACTCAGCATTAGTTCATGCAAGTCTTTCTAGTTTTTTTCTGAAGTCCACTTCCTCATCATTTCTTATGGAAAAATAGTATTCCATTACATTCATATACCACAACGTGTTCAGCCATTTCCCAATTTGATGGGCATACCCTCAATTTCCAATTCTTGGCCACCACAAAAGGAGTTTCTATAAATATTTTTGTAAATTGTGGGTCCTTTCCCCATTTTTATGATGCTTTTGGGATACAGACCTAAAAGTGATATTGCTTCATCAAAGGGTATGCACAGTTTCATAGCCCTTTGGGGCTATGAAATTGATCTCCAGAACGGTTGGATCAGTTCACAATTCCTGTGTGTGAATTTTACTAGCTACCATTGCTTCTTGTAAGTCTCAGTTAAAATCTCACCTTCTGCAAGAAGACTTTCCCAATCCCCTTTAATAATGTTAGTTCTATTCCTCTGTAGTTATCTCCAATTTATCATTATGTAGCTCATTTTTACATAGTGGTTTGCGCATCATCTTTCCCATTAGACTGTAAGCTCCTTGAGGGCAGGGACTGTTTTTGCTTTGGTACTTAGCACCATGCTTCATACGTAACAGATACTTAATAAATGCTTATTTATTGACTTGATTTGACTAAGTGTAACCACCTAGGTTATATAGTAGGTGGAGTACCGGGCCTGGAGTCAGGAAGACTAATTTTCTGAGATTCATATCTAGCCCCAGATACTTACTTGCTGGGTGACCCTGGGCAAATCATTTAACCCTGTTTGCCTCAGTTTTCTCATCTGTAAAGTGAGCTGGAGAAGGAAATGGCAAACAATATACATACATATCTACCTTTGCCAAGTCAAACCCAAATGAAGTCATAAAGAGCTGGATATTACTGAAAAATGACTGCACAACAAAAAGCCATTCCCTAGGTTTTTCAATCAATATCTATCTGGTATACCTCCAGGAAAATAGAAAATGTAGTATGACTGCCTATAGATCCAAGAAGCTCTGGGTCAAAGGGATGCATAAATATGTTAACATAATATAGTATGACTTCTAATATACAAACATAGAATACTGTGGGGCCCCCAAACCCCACTGTTCCCTCCTGCTGTCCTCTGGGTGACCTGTTGCATACCAAGGCTCTGGGAGCCAGAGCAGAGTAAAAAGGAGGCTTCCCACCTCTGAGGCGCCCAGGTGTGTGTTCTGCTGAGCTCCAGATGTTCTACCCCAATAAGGCTGTCTGCCTTATCAGAATATGAACTTTGGACTAACAGCACTGAGCATGTGTCATCCAAAGGGACAGCTCTCCCCTTCTGGTCCCTGTTGCCGAGGCACGTCACTAAGTCTGCCTAGGGGGAGATAAAAGGGGGAGTGAGGGGAGGTAGAAGGGGGAGTGAAGATGTAACAATAAACCTGCGTGTCTCAAACTATCTGTGTGCGGGGTGTTCTGTTTGAGGTAGATATCTGGAGACATCAGAAGACCTGGAGAGGGTGAGTGAGGTGGCGGACCAGGGGATGTAAGGTAAGCAGATCCCAAGAGAATGCTATAAAGAGATATTTAGCCTGGGGTCCATGAACTAAAAAAAAAAAAATGCTATTTCAATATAATTTTTGTCATTTTCTCTATTTTATTTTATTCATTTAAAAACATCATTCTTAGGATACGTCCCTTAGCCTCCCCTGACTGCCAAAGGGGTCCATTATGCAAGAAATTCTGTTAGAGAGTGTAGCAGTTAAAGATGAAATTAATCTTAGGGATCACCTACCCCACTCTTTGTCCTCATTTTAATGAAGGGGACATAGGTCCACAGAGATTAAATGACCTATCCCAAGTTATGCAACTAGTAAATGGTATGTACAGTCTAGGTCCTCTGACTACAAAGCCAAATGTTCTTTGCAATGCATGCAATCTCCCATTAATCCTTTATCCTGTCAGGTAAAAAACAATGATATGGGAGTGATAAGTATTTTTAAAATTGAATAAGGCTAAAATAAGTGTTGACTGAAGCACTTACCCATGCCTACCACCTATCATCCTCTCTACTCTAAAATAAGACCTTATGCTTTTTCCCTATAGAAAAACCCTTGCTCCAATCTACAAAATTCCTCGCATCCTTCAAGGAAAGATTGGAATTTATCTTTAAAGAAGCCTTCAAAAAAACTAAGTAAATCCAAATGTACATATGAAAATATGCTTATTAGGCATGGGATGTCTTTTCTTTCTTCCTTCCTTTCTTTTTTTTGTTTAGCCATTAACTAGCATAGGGCCTGGAATAAAAATAAATGCTTAAATACCTGCCAAATGAAATGGAATGTGGCACAGAAAAAGATCCTATTTCTTTAGGATAAAGTATAATGGGTAAATAAGAAATCTGACTGGCTTCACTAGATTTACTAGAGATCAGATGCACAACAGGGATGGCCAGATACCAATCACAAAAGAGACGGACTGCTGTGCCCAACAGGAGCACCAGAGGAGGGGGGAAAGACAATTCATTTTTTTACGTCCTCTTAGGATTAGTGAGAGGTTTCTCTATTGCAAGCTCCTCCTGTCATTCTCCATAAGCATGTATTCTCTTGCCCTTTATGTAGCTCCTACTACATGAAGTCCAGGGGCTTTCCATACCCACCTCAGAAAAATCTGTTACTAAGCAACCATCAGCAAGGAGATTTAGGGCCTTTCCAAAATAAGGAGCTTAACAGTCAGCCTCCTCTCCACTTCTCTGCATTAATGAGGCTAAACTTTGGTCTTTCAGAAATATAGGGAATACTCATTTAAGACATCAAAGATCAAAATAATTGAGCTAATTATCTTTATGGAGGGAAACACACAAAAATCCCAAAGCCTATAGACAAAAATGTGGAGGAAAATCTATTATTAACATTGCCAAAGGGTTCAATATTTGACACAACTTTTACTGCAGATTTCTAAGTGCACGGTAGAAAGAATATTCATTAGATTTAGAGTCTAAAGATCTGGGTTTGAATACTGGCTTTGCCACTCGCAGGAATGGAGTGTGTGTGTGTGTGTGTGTGTGTGTGCGCGCGCACGCGCGAGCATCTAAATATACATACTTATCTAGCAAAACTTAAAGTGCTATATAGATGTTATCATTTATTGTTATTATTGATCTTCTACAAATAACGCAGTTACTTTATCTTTACACAAGGTTTCCTATACAATCCAACAAATAGAACAGGGAGTTTCCTAAATAACCTGAACCCATGAAAGAGCCATTGTGAGTCACTGATCAGATTGAAGCTGTTCCTCAATCTGTTGAAATTCTAGGCTGTTATCTAATGAATGAAGACAACTGAAGGGAACACAGGTACATCTTGTGACTAGCTGGCTGAAGGGTAAAATATATCCCTGATAGCCTTTTGTTAGTCAGATCTGTGCAGGAGAGGGTATGATTGTCACCTTTTTCTTCTGCCTCTTGGAAGATGCAACAAGGTAGAAATTATTTATTTACATTGCTCCTTCCTCTCTCCCACCCTTCATCTGCAAAGGAATCTTGTAACAGATGCACATGGCAACATCTCATGTTGTAGAATCCAGGTAGAAAGTCTAACAGGTCAACAAGAGAAGTTAGTAATCCAGTTCCTAGTGCTGAGTACATGGTTAGAACATGACGGCATCCAAAGATGAAGAGTTCAGTTGGTCACAAGGTATTGCAGTTGTTATTGTATCCCCCCTAAAAAAAAATTATAGCTATATTCTAGAGCCAGATTTCAATGGAATCCCAAAGAAAAAGTGTGAAGACTATGCACTGGAGGCACATCTCTCACCAAGGAAAAGATCTCAAGGATCCAGAAACATAACAGAGACATCATATTCCTCTCATTACAAGCATCATGAGGAAATCACAAAGAAAAAAGAATCCAGGATGCCTGTGGTGTAAGTTACCTTAGCCACATGTGTTCTTTGCATATGTAGCTCACTGTTTGAGAGTGGGTGTTAATTCTTCACTGACACTATGTATATTTGTGGGAAAATACACTCGAAGCTTGTTGGAGAGATATTTTGCTATACATTTTCTCACTAGGTTATTTTTAACAAATGTCTATGTTTTGAGCCAATTCTGACTATGTAAACACATCAAATGGGGCTCATGAGCTACAGTTTGAGGATTGTGGATCCATGGATTATCCTTGATTTTAGATTTTTCTTTTTGTGGGAACCTAGTATGTGAGTTCAATTATAGGGGTGGGTGAGTAGCAAAGACGTGGCACTTTTTGTACAATTAGAGGGTTGAATTAGATGACCCTACACAGTCTACCTTGTCTACAAAGCTGTGAATCTATACATGTTTCAGCTACATTTAAAGAATAATTCAATTTATACCCACTTGATTTATACATGACTCTGGGAATTTTCCTATTTTGAAAATATTTACAGCAACACTTTGGGATACAGAAAAGAAATGGAAACAAATTATTTAACCATCAACTGCGTAATGGACAAAAAAATTGTAGCCTCTGAATGTAATGTAATATTATTACTGTATCATAAGAAATAACTAAAACAATGAAAATATTTCAGAGAAATCTGGGAAGGACTGAGCTGATGCAGTGAAAGGAGAAGGATCAGGAGAACAATTTACAAAGTGACCATAGTAATGTAAAAGAAAACAACTTTGAAAGACTTAAGATCTCTGATTATTGATTGCAATGATGAATCATGACTTGAGAACACTGATAATGAAACATACTTACTACCACTTGACTAAAAGGAGATGGAGTAGAAGTATAGAATCAGTGGAATATTTTCAGACAGGGAAAATACACTGATTTGTTTCATTTTAGTATAAAAATTTGTCACAAGGGCAGTAAATTAGAGGGTGAATAGAATTTGATAGTGATGCAAAAACAAAGAAAAAAGCCTCAGTTAAGAAAGACACAAAAAGAATTTCAGAAAGCAACAAATTCAAATGGGACAAAATTATTTCTATTTTGTTAAATCCAATAAATACTTTCAAAAAAGCAAACTGTATATAACAGAAGTTCAAGATATCATGTGGACCTCTTATTCTCCTTTGTGTATTATAATGTGTTCATTTATGATTAAGTTCATAAAAAGCTAAATCAATTATATAACCAGGATCCAAGGCACATGGACAAGAAGCCACCATCACTCCTTCTTCATTTACTTTGGGTGTCGTGGCTGCCACATCCTCTATCTTTCCTCCCTTCTATCCCATCCCATGACAGTCATGGAAGATAGACATTCACTCTGCCTGCTCTATGGATAATAGACAAAGGTTGAAATATTGGCACCAAATTTATGAAAGGCTGCTAACGATTTTCCAGTTTAATTTATGGATTCCTAAGAATAACAAACTGATAGCTTTATTCTAATTTATTAGAGAAGGGAAATATGCAGAAAGGTAACTACCATGTTCATGATTAATTTTCTTTTTCACATAAAAATTACCATAAAGATTCACAATGGTGAGAAAAGAAGCAGTCTTTCTTCACAGGGATTTACCATCTCTATCTTATTACTAAGAACAAAGCATTGCATATAGCATAGTAAATGCTAAGATTTTCACTGAGGAAGAGGAAGAGTATAGATATTTATTAAGGACTTACTATGTGCCATGTAATTAACAAATACATTATTAGTTTCTCACAACACTGTGAGGTAAAGACTATAATTAACCTCATTTCACAGTTCAGGAAACTGAGGCATACAAAGATTAAGCAATTTGCCTAGGATGACACAGCCAGCAAAGGTCTGAGACTGAATCTGAACTCAGATCTTCTTGATTCTAGGTGCCATGCTCTGTCCGCTATATTACCTACTTGCCACAAATGAATGAATCACTAACCTTCAATTTGTGCTCTACTTTGATCACTTTCCTAATATTTCCATATTTAGTTTTTATTGATCACATTAAAATTGAGGATGCTTTAATTTATTCTATATTTAGGTCCTTTAAAAATTTTAGTTACTAGATTCCTAGTAACCACATGGTGGAGACTGACTTTGCTCAAGTGTCTTCCTGAATCTAGATTCATACTGCGTTTCCACATACTTTTCTGTCTGTCAAACTTATTTTTTCTTGGTGCATCACTATTCTGTAGACTATATAATTACCATATATTCAGAGGCCGTTAGGTCCTAACGCTGAGCCGACTTCTGGTCAGATATTTAAGTAGCCATAGGAAGAGTGCAATTTGAACAGAGTTCAAGAAGAGGTTTTATCTTTCATATATCACAGGCAATCTCGCCAACGTCACCAGAATTCTGAGCATTAGAATGATTATTTGATGTGAACCGAACATTCTACTTCTCAAAAACTCAAAAATCACTAAGCAGCACGGTGATCACAACTAAGCCCCAAAGTAGAAAATCCTCTATGAGCCATCAGGCAGCTCAGATGGAAGAAGTCCTTCCTTTTATCCATTTATATCTTAGACTCCTCAAAGTATGGATACAAGATAAGATTTCTATGAACACATGTATAGCAAATTGAGCAGGACCAGAAAAATATGTACTGACAACAATAATATGAAGAAAAACAATGGTACAAGACCTTGGTACTCTGATCAAAGAAGTGGCTGACTGCGACTTCAAAAGATCAATGATGAAACATGTTTCCCACCTTCTAATTGAGAAATTATGGACTTGAAATATGTAATGAGATAAACATTCTCAGACATGGCCAATAAATTCCTTTTGTTTTGCTGGACTATACATATTAATTAAATGGGAGGACCTCTTCTTAGGGAATAGGGGAAGAAGGTAGCTGGTTAGTAGATAATGGTAGATAAGCAAAAATTCAATAAAATATTGTTTTAATGCTTAAAATAAAAAAGGACAGAAGGGGCCATAAACAGAACTATTTTGTAGCTACTTTATTAAATTATAAAGAAAAACATACAAATATATAAAAACAAAGTATACATAGAAATTCAATTTCTTATATGAGCTCTTGTTTCATTATGTTTTGGTTTTGCCTGTTGGTATTTGTTTTTCTAAACTTACTTGACAGTTAAAAAAAGAAAAATAAGAGGAAAATGTTACACTGGCAAAAACCAAGTTCTATACCTACAGAGCTTCAGGGGAGTCATTCCTGCACACAAAACACAACAGGTATGATAATATACATTTTGCCATTATTTAAAAGGAGTAAATGACTTAGTAATTTAAATCCTGGCCAAGCGAACATCTTTTCTTCTATAATTACTTGTTACAACATTCAAAGTTATAACACACCTAAAATGCTATTTCATATGGTACTAAAAACAAAATATATTAAAACTGGTTTTAATAAGGTATTTCTAATGTAATATCTAGAGTGAATTTTTTTACATGGTATAAACTATTGCTACTTCGATCAATAAAGGGCTGCTAAAAATGCTGAGCAGTTTTTTTTTATTCATTCTGAACAGACAGGTAACTTTCTATTATACTCTTGAGTGAGGGGAAAATTTCTTCTTATGAAGAGAATACTAGACTGGAGACAGAATGTCTGAGTCCGAATTCTACTTGAGAGACAAGGATACTAAGTAGCCTAAGTAACATCTGAAATGTAAGTTCAGTTGTGTTTTCCTCCTTCACTTTAAAATAGAACGATCATGCTGAGCTACTTCACGTTGTTACAAACATTATTTAAAATTATTATAAAAATTATAAACAGCCCAACAGGCAATAGAAATACATGAGGAGGCTGACCCATGCTAAAAATAACTTTAATATAAGATGAGCATCAAAAGAAATTACTGAAGATATGTATTAAGAGAAAAGGATCATGTAGCAAGAATGATAGTCAAAGCTTGTATAAACCCAAGTGGAAAACTGATACTTCTGAGATAATTAAAACATAAGGGGAAAACCTCCATCATACTTTATAGAAAACTAAGAGATAAGACCTGCACAATGTAAGGAGGTAAGAAGGTGTAATCTACATAGGGTTTGAAAGTCCCTGTACAGTGATGGTATCACAGATTTAGCCCTGGAAAGATCATCAGAAATTATCGAGTTCCATCCTTTCATTTGACATTTGAGGAAGTTGAGGCCCAGAGAAATGACTTACCCTAGGTCATACAGATAGTAAATGGTAGAGCTGATATTAAAGCCCAGGTCCTCTGACTCTGATCTAATACTCTTTCCATTGTACTACAATGAAATCACAGATCAACAGGGTAACAAAGTGTATTAAAATTAAGGTAGAAATTTATATGAATAAATTCTTTAAAACTAAGTTTTGCATCATAATGCCTCTTATAACCCCAGTGCCTCTCCTTTCCCCTTCAATTTGATGCTAACACCGATTATAATCTCACATCATTTTAGTTCTTGCCACTCTAGCCTTGCACTAATTCTAAACTTAGCCAGACCTGTGACCATAACCCATTAAATACATAGGTCATACTGTTCCGCAAATCAGTAGAGAACTAAAAGAATAAACAATATAAGAGTCATCACCTATGGATCTCAACCCAGTCAAGTTGCAAAACATCAACATATTGATAACTTTGTTTTCTAAGAAACAATGCAAGCTCATTAGCTGAGCCTTCGTCTATTTAAATTTCTACTTTATCCAAAATATGTTGGTATTTATTCAGGCAAGTTTGCACGAGGAGACTTACTACCCTTTCTGAATGGATAGAGTGTGAAGCATATGGAAATTAGCTAAAAGCTAATCTTTGAACCATCCCTGTGGCAGAGATTTCTAGTTCTTCTCCCCTGCAAAGTATTATTCACTTAGATTCAAGAGATGCTGGTGTATTCATGACCTGCCTATTGTTTGTTAAACTAGGTATAAAAAGTAGACATACCTTTCTTTTTGCTCATCTTGCCATTTCATCTAAAGCTATAAAGAGTGACCCACAAGTCTCCTGGTCCCTTTGGGCTCCAAAACCTATGATCTTATGAAAATACTTTTCTCTCTTGACATCCTCAGTGTGAAGGATTCTACTACTGGATTACTACTCTATCCTTTTATTAATTACCTCTCTTAACAGACCTCTCTCTAGATTTTTGGCCTACCTTCTTAACAACAAAAAGCTTACAAAAATGCCAAGAAACCTATTAAGAACAGTGCTTTAAAAATACACTGGAAGCATAGATCATGGATTTTAAAAAGTCCTCATATTGGTTATTATTTTGTTTAATGCCAGGTCTGATTGTTGGTGGAGTTGTGAACTGATCCAATCTTTCTGGAGAACAATTTGGAACTAAGCCCAAAGGCATTCAAATTGTGCATATTTCTTGAGTCACCAATTCTACTACTAGGTCTGTATCCTGAAGAGATTAAAAAAGGGGGAAAGGATCCATATGTGCAAGAATATTTATAGCAACTCTTTTTGTGGTGACAAAGAATTGGAAACTCAGGAGATATCCATCAATTGTGGAATGGCTGAACAAATTGTGGTATACAGATGCAATGGAATACTACTGTGCTATAAGAAATGACAAGCAGATTTAAGAAAAACATAGAAAGAGTTACATGAAATGATACAAAGTAAAATAAGCAGAACCAGAAGAACATTGTACACAGTAACAGCAATATTGTGTGATGATTCGTTATGAATGACTTAGCTATTCTCAGCAATACAATGATCCAAGAGAATTCCAAAGGACTTAGACTATCCAAAACCAGAAAAAGAATTGATGGCATCTGGATGCTGATCAAAGCATACCATCTTTCATATTCTTAAAATTTTTTTTCTTTTGTCTATTTCTTCTCTTACAACATGACTAATAAGTAAATAATGTTTTAAATGAATGAAAATAGATAATCTATATAAAATTGCTTACTGGAGAAGTAAGAGAAGGGGGGAGAAAATTTGGAACTCAATTAAAAATTTTTTTAAATCTACTATTAGTTTACAACATTCACTTCTCCAAGTTTTTGAGTTTCAAATTTTCTCCCTCACTGTCTCCAACCCCCATGGCAGCATGAAATCCAATATAGGTTCTACATATACCTTGACATTAAACATTAGTCAAGTTCTAAAGAAGAATTATAACCAATGGAATGGATAACGAGGAAAAAGAAACAAAATGAAAAAGAGAGAGAGCAAGTAGTTTGCTTCAATATGCTTTCAGACTCCATAATTGTCTCTCTGGATGTAGATAGCCTTTTCCATCGTGAGTCCTTTGGAGTTTTCTTATAATTTTGTATTGTTGAGAGGAGCCCAGTCTATCAAAGTCAGTCATCATAGATACAACTTGTTTGTAATTGTGTACAGTCTTCTCCTGGTTCTACTCCCCTCACTCAGCATCAGTTCATATAAATCTCTCCAACTTATTACGAAATCAGTATGCTCTTCATTTCTTATAGCACAATAGTATTCCATTACATTCATATAACACAAATTGGTTAGCTATTCCCCAGTTGATGGGCATCCCCTTTATCTCCAATTATTTTCCACCACAAAAAGAAGTACTATAAATATTTTTGTACATATGGGTCCTTTTCCCACTTGTATGATCTCTGGGATATAACCCTAGAAGTGACATTGCTGTATTTTAAAGTGTGTGCACTTTTTATAGTCCTTTGGCATAGGAACTCAGAATTTTTTAAAAAATGAATGTTAAAAATTGTCTTTACATGTAATTGAGGGGAGGGAATAAAATACTACTACATAAACAAGAACAACAAAATTCCACGTATGTATTGTATTGACATTGGAAAGCTAGGTGGCACAGTAGATAGAGCACTGGGCTTGGAATCAGGAAGACTCATTTTCCTCACTTCAAATCTGGCCTCAGACACTTATTATCTGTATGACTCTGGTCAAGTCATTTTACCCTGTTTACATGGTTTACATAGTTTTTACATAGTTTACATAGTTTTACATAGTTCCTCATTTTACATAGTTTACATAGTTCCTCATCAATATAATGAGTTAGAGAAGGAAATGATAAACCACTCCAGTATCTTTGCCAAGAAAACCCAAATGGGGTTATGGAGAGTGGAACAGAAATAAAAATGATGGAACAACAATAACAAATTTATTGACATACTAAAAGTAACTAATTATATACCCACTTCATATGATTCCATTTTACAGTCAGTAAAACACTTTCTTTTTTTAAACCAATGTCTTTTGTCACATGATTTCAGCATAAAATAGTAGTGCAATGCTCTTTACACAAATAAAAGTGAGATTGGCTTTATAACTCAAATGTTACAGTATAAAGTGTGCTTTAGTTTTGCTTTGTTTTTCCTTCAGAGCAGTAACCTAATAGGCAGCCAGGTGGCACAGTGTATAGAGTGCCATACCTGGAATCAGGAAGATTCATTTTTCTGAATTCAAATATGGCCTCAGATACTTAGTAGCTATGTAACCCTGGGTAAGTCACCTAACCCTGTTTGCCTCAGTTCCCTCATCTATAAACTGAACTGGAGAAGGAAATATCAAACCTTTCCTGCAGTTTTGCCAAGAAAACCCCAAATTTGGTACGTGAAGAGGCAGATACTTTATCTTTTTTTCCTAGAAGGTGCATTTGCAATTACTTCAGTTGTTTTTCAGTCATGTTACAGAATTAAAAAGAAATAATTTCTTATAAAATTTTGCTAAAATATCTAGATTTCTCTAATAGTAAAAATGTGTTCACCCAGTGAACCAGCCATGTCATAATGGTTTTCTTTATTCTTCCTGAAGCAATTGAATCATGATCTACCTTGTCTTGCATATATATCATCACCAGTGCCCAAACACTGGCACTTCATTTTTGCATTTTGGCATATTCTCCTTAGTTTTCATTACTTTAATTACATTAACCAAGCAACATGCCAATTTTTAATTTATAAAATGGTGAATATTTTGATGGAACTGTCTTAATTTGACAAGTGAGTAAGTAGCAGACAGACCTATTAATGGGTACTTACCTACTTTCACCAATAAGTGGTGATAGTGGATAGAATTACCACAAAGTTTTGAATTCAAGTAAAAAACTTACAGTATTAAACACCAAGTGTATGCAGAGCACCATGTTAGATACAAAACTGAGCTAACATTAGCTTTCAAAATGGGGCTTCCAGTACTGTAAAGGGCAAGAGGACACATGCACAAAAATATGAAGAGTATAACAAAGAGATGGAAACTGTGAGATCTGAAAAGGGGAATGTTTATTATTATTTGTGTTAATCAAGGAAAGCTTCTTGGAAAGTGACTTATGAGTTGGGCTTTAAATGATAAGGATGAATTCTACAGGTTAGTGGAAGAAAGGGTTAATTTAGGCATGTGGGGTGGGTAGACTGTGAACAAAAGCATGGTGGCAGAAAAGTACATCACTCGAATGTGGAACAGTGAGTAGTATAGTTTGGGATGCAATGTGAAGTAGTATATAAGAATATATACATAGTATGGTAGGTGTATCCAGGCACAACCTATCTCAAAACCAAAACCAAACCTGATATTTTGTGTCTCATTTTCTGAAGTTTATATTTTTAAATAGAAGAGTAGTTGTTAATTTTTAAACTGTTAAAAAATCTTAAATTCTTACTTTGATAAATACAAAATAATGCCTACCTGATTATAACAGTCAATAAATATCAACCCAAAAATAAAATTCGTGCATGAATGCCTCAATGAAAAATGCTGCATATACAAATGGAGTTGGAATACTATGGGCTGGAATAGTAGAAAGGCACCAGATTGTTAATGGAACACAAAGGAACTGGAAACTTCAGCTATTATTATGCTGACCACAGATATGTTTGCCTAGTACTCTGAGAATCATATTTCTAAACTGTAAGGATATTGTCATATATATGTTTTTATCAGTGACAGAGAAAACACTTCTCTGGTAGCTCAGATCATTTTAAAATATATATCCTTATACATGTATACATATGGCAAGATTTTAAGATGATCAGGAGATGAGAAGTGAGGTCTTTTGAACATCATTGGACATTATATATATTTTTTTCTCTGAGACAATCAGGGTTAAGTGACTTTCCCAGGATCACGCAGGTAGTTAAGTGTCAAGTGTCTGAGGCCAGATTTGAACTCAGGTCCTCCTGACTCCAGAGCCAGTGCTCTATCCAGTGCACCAAACAGCTGCCCATTGCCTATTATATTTTTGAGCATTCCACTAGAACTATGCTGATTTGGTGGTTATTCAACCATGAAATGAATAATTTTTCTATAAGTTTCTTGCCATCTTGCTATGTTCTCACGTGGTATTTCCCCAAAATAATTACCATCAAGATTGCCAAGGATGCAAACACCTGTACTCCTCTCCTGGACCATTGAATTTATCCTAAAGACCACTCTCATACCTGCCTTGAGGAGTTAATCCATTCAGCTTTGGAATTCTGCCTGAGACTGAACTGTTCTCCTTGGCTGATGAGTAAGTACAGAGTCACTGAATCCATTATTTGTTGCAAGTCTTTCTTTTCTTTCCTCTTTCCTTTCACCTCTTGTTCTGGGAACAGTAATTAAAAAGCAACACTATTATTGCTACTGGAAAAAAGAATGACAATGGTTCTGCTCATAATCTCAGTGAGTGCTCAGACCAAAATTCCCTTTTACAGACACCAGTCCCCTATGAATTTGTCCCTATCAAAATAACGTAAGCTCTCAATTTTTTACTTTTGTATTTATGTCCCTAGTGCCTGGGACAGATACTGGCACATGTATTGTTCTTGTATGGTTGTTTCAGGCATTTCCAACATTTAATGACCCCATTTGGGGTTTTCTTGGCAAAATTACTGGAGTGGGTTGCCATTTCCTTCTCCAGCTTATTTTACAGATTAGGAAATTGAAGCAAATAAGAGTTAAGTGACTTGGCTAGGGTCACACAGATAGTAAAAATTTATGGCAGGCAGAGAGAATTGGTAGTGATTCTAACATGTTTTGAGAAGGGAAGGACTTTGTGGGAACTCATATCAGATGGTCTCAATTTTCTCAGGGATGCATGATGATAATTCATTGCCTAAAAGTGTGGTGAAGAAAAGATTTTGTAAAAATTTAGATTTAATAAAAAAGATTTAGTAAAAAAAATATTAAACTACTTTGGAAAAAAATATTATCTTACAGTTTTAGGTAAATTATTATACACATATCTTAAAGCCAACCTGAAATAGATAAATCTAGATTTACATATAGTTCTTATTGGCAAAATTGATTTTTTGTTTCTGACCAGTTTTTGAGAACTAGAAGAGAACTAAGTTCAAGGTGATTAATTTCTCTGAATTGCCAAATCAAAAGGATTGGTGTCAATTATATGACTGTCTTATAATTCTAGTAGGTACAATTATGGTAAAATTTTTTATTATACACCACAATATTCTATACACTTTTTTTGGTATAAAGTGGTGATTTGTTAATTCACCAGAAAATAATATCCTTACCATTAGAGGACTTTGCAAAATTTATTAAGTGATCATATGGGACACTGAATTTTGTACTTTAGAAATTAATCCAGCCTGGTATATTATAATCTAGATGCATTTTTAGCTATTGTGCTAGATGAAGTCCGCTAAACATTGGTTAATTCAGTCAATATTTGTTAAGTAACTACAGATTTTAGAGGCTGTGCATAATTTAGGTAAGATATAGTCCCTGCACTTGCAAAGTGTTCACTCCAGTAAAGAATAAGGAATAAATATAAATAACCCTAATATACAATGATAAGTACATTATAGAGACTGAAAGCAAAGTGTTTTGAAATCTCCAAGGGCGATAGATCATTAATGACAGGAATATTATAGAATCATAGATATGGAAGGGCTCTTAGAAGGCACCAAATCATCATTTTATAGATAAGAAAAGTGAAGCATAAGTAAGTTAAATGACTTGCCTAAGGTCACACAGTCAGAAAGCAGCTGAGGTAGGATTTGAACCCAAGTCTTCCCGACTTTAAGTCTAGTACTCTATCTACTGCAATATGCTACCTCTCAAGAAGAATAATCACATGAGAAAACATTTGAATTAGGCTTTAACGAATGGATAGAAATTGTGCAGTAGTGGGAGGGCAGAATAGTTATGGGCTAAGAAATGGCATAAAAAATAGCTCAGAAGTGGTAAACGGGGAAGAGAAGGGGGGAAAAGTAGTTCTATCTGATTGAAGCATCAAAGGAATTTATTTGAGACTAGGGTAGTGTGGCTCTTGGATGCCAAGAAAATAATTTTGAATTTGATGCTGTAAGAATTCAGAAGGTACTAAAAATTTCTGAGCAGGACTAACTTGACCAGATCTGTGCATAAGATTATTCTGGAAGTAGTGTGAAAGATCAGTTACAGGGGTAAGGGGAAGACATGTTAAGAGGTTATTGCAACAAAACAAGAGGAAGTAATGAAAGATTACATTAGGTTACAATAGGGAACTGATTGGAAATATGTTGCTGACGTCAGTATTTGAAGAGAGAATCAAAGGCAAAAAGTAAGCTTTGGAACACTGGTGTTTTTTTTTCCTATCCACTAAACTTAATGCTATTTTTAAATTCCTTCAGCTCTCAATGATAACCTGGGTTTTAAGCCTGGTAAATTTGCATAGGATTCATTATTACTTCTAGTAAACATGAATTTTCACATTTCAATGAACTACCAAGGTCTACCAAGTGTAATGGTAATTAATAAATTTGATGACCCTTTTTTGTTATGCCAAGTAAGCAGGTACTTAGCCCTTAGAAGCTAAGGGCTAGGAACCTCTGTGAAAGAAACAGAAGGTGAACTTTGTCTCCTGTTGCTGACATAACAGGAAGTGGTTGGCTGAGACAGGAATCCAATGTGTATGTGCGTATTTAAAAAGAGCTCCAGAGAAGAGACAGTCAGAATCAAGAATTTTCCTCCTGGCAGCTTCTGGTGGAGGAAGCAGAATCTTCCCAGCATCTGAAAACTGGGCTGCTACTTGCTGGACTGAGAACTGAGTTGGAGTTTTCTTGACACCAGAATCTGGTGAAGGCTGAAGATGCTGTCAAGAAGGCTTCCTGGAAGGCTGAGATTTCTTCTGGGTCCTAAGGCCAGCCGAACTGATAGAAGACTGAAGAAGCACAACTAGTATAAGACTTTGTTTGTTTGTGGCTTGGTTGATCCTCGAGTTCCTGGCAACAGAAGTGGTGAAGGTTTTGAGATGTGCTGGGACCTATGAACTTCAGTGTGTACCAGGAACTGCCCAGAGGACTGGACAAGGACTTGGGAGCTGTCTGCCTCTGAATCCAGGTGACTGTTTGGTGGATTCAGGTAGGAGCTGGGACCATGGAAGGGGATCCAGGGAATCTGAGAAACCATGCTGAGTCAAGATGAAGAAAAGGCCTCTCCTTGGATATTGAATGCTGTGATGAAATTGAAGTTTACTAGACACCAAGGGGTAGAGGGTTTGTGTCATTTTCTAATGATTATATTTAGTGATTAACAATACTTAGTGACCAATTGCTAGATAAGTGACTGATTAAGTTATGCTATGATTGCCCCATGAGTGGAAGATTGACTATTGTATTGTAAGATGATTGAATGACTAAGTAAGGAGGCAAACCTCCTTAGGGATATCAGATGATTGTTCTTTTGTTCTTTGTTCTAAATACTGTGATCACTTTGGTGAAAACTACGCAGCCATTCTAATGTTAAGCTCTTGTGAACACTATATTGTAATTTTCTGTGATAAGATGTAAAGCTGTGAATATTATACTGTGATTTGTTGTGAATGCTTGCCTTGATTTGTTATGGAATTAATGGAGTGTTCACTATACTGTGTAATCAGAACCTTAAAAGCTGTTCACAGTAGCATTCTTTTGGGAAGCTGCTTGTGCATGTCATTACACCAAGTTGCATTGGTATTGTCCTTGCTCTTATGGAACATAAAAGTTTAATGTAGACACATAATTTTGACCCAAAAGATACATGAATATTTGAATAAATACTAACATGCTTAAAAAAGATATTTTTACTAGATCGCTGCTATAACATTAGTCTATTTGGAATTTAGTTTAAGACAGATTTATCTTTGATCTCATCCAAGAAGGTTCTTACTGAGTCACCAAAAAAGACTTATCTATATAGCAGATTTACCTTCAGTGTTAGAGTGCACCATAAGGGAAAAAACCTGGGGGTGGAGCCAAGATGGCGGCGTAGCAGCAGCAACATATCGCAGCTCTCACATAGCCACCCCAAAATACCCATAAAATAGGACTCTAAACCAATACTAGAACTCCAAAAAGCACACAAAGATACTTCCCACTAAAGTCAGCTCGGCTACGAGGAACCACATCAGCACT
>CM053588.1:247083157-247120259 GCA_028646515.1 Pseudochirops corinnae
AAGTCATGGTCTTCCACTTACCAAGAGGATGAAAGAGATGTACCACATCCTCATTTATTTTTTGCCTTAAATATTAAGGCCAAAAAGATTTGATGCACTTTCAAAGGGATTGATTTTTTTTTTGTCTAGTAATAGATCACTTTGCAGTATCCAACTTTTCCTTTTTTTCACTGAAAAGAAGTCCTGTAGTTAAATTTTTAAAAATTCATTTAAACTTTCATAGTACCAATGATAAATGATATTTTAATGACTATATTGTTTAGGAATTATTATGAAATGTTCCGACCAATCTTAATTACTCTTATTTCTTTAGCTCATCATTTTTGCATTTCATCAAGGAGCATTATTTCAATGATAGATTTTTCTGCTAGTGATCAGCAATTATTTTTTCTCATCCTAGAATACTTATGGTCCAGTTAATCCTGAATGGCAACTTAAATTCACACTCCTTGAAATTATAATTATGTAAAATATGGTCATTGGTTATAGCCCGATAGCAATATGCAGCGCAAATTTGCACCTTGCCTCCTAACTATCTGGTTTGCAGATGCCTAGTATGCCACATTTGCAGTTTCATTCCTTTCAGATTAAACTAAACAGGGGATTTGGACCTAGTTAAATATATTTGGAAGAATTAAGAGTAAGCTTTATTAGTCATCTGTAGTAAAGCTCATATCATTTCTCTTGCTAGAAAATTTTCAATGACCCCTCATTGCTTAAGGAACTAAAATTCTTTAGCTCACTGTGAATGAAATGATCATATCCTTTCTAAAAAATAGGGTTTATATATCTTTGTCTATAGGCATAACTATTTCTGCATCTATAAATGAGGCAGTGTAGAATAGTGGTGACCTTAAGGCCAGATACGACCTGGGTGTAAGTCATGCATTTGACACACATTGACTGTTTGACCCTGAAAAAGTCTCTAAGACTATTATTGCTGAAAAGAAGTCATAGATTATATAATCAATATAACCTGTTTTAGTAGAAGGGATTCCCTTACCTTCAAAAGTTCAGTCTCATTCTCTCTCATGCCTCTTTAATCTCAAATGAATTATATATGTGAACACAATAGAGATATACATATACTAATATTATATTGTATATAACATATATTGCATGCATAACCATACATGTATATATATAAACATATGCACACACAAGCAATTATGTACATACACATACATGCATGGTAGGGGAGAACTTGAAGACACACAGACTTGAGCTATGAACTTGTTGGTATACGGAACTATGTGCATGTATGTGTGTATAGAGACTGTTCACATTTATATGCACATATGGACATGTATATAGTCGAATGAAATATGCATGTGTGTATATGTATGTTTAATGACTGTGTATATGTACACATATCCATACACACAGACCTGAGGAAAGAGACTGAGGAATATCACTAAAGAGGAAAAAGGATTTAGAAAATGAAGCCACAACCTTAGAAAATAAAACTTTGCCGATTTCAGGTCTTCCTTCTTGCACCCTCCATTTCTGTACTTTCACGGTGTCTTAACTCTGCACACTTATTAGTTAAGGTACTTCTTAATATTCTCCCTAAACAGGGTATTTCTATCATTTGGACGGACAAAAGGATGCTCTTCTTTGTGGTAATGGCACTGATGCAGGGTAAGTGACATTGAATTTTTGCTCCACAAGCTACAAATGGACATACAATGAGAATCAATCTGGGAACCAGAACCAATGACCAGGTCCCTCTTTCTTTCATTCATCTAAGGTTCTAATGCTTAAAAATCATAAAAAATAATAAAATCACATGCTTGAAAATTATACATCTAGGCAATGCTTGAAATAAGATATAAATTATCTCCCTTAATTTATTGTTGTTGTTTTTTTCTTTCTGCCCTTTACTTGGAGGGCTGAGAAAGCAGAACAGAATCCTGTGGCCAGAAGTAGTGATGTGGTTTCAGACACTCCTGAAAAGAAATGGGAGGATGTCTAGCATAATTATAATTATTCTTCCCGCTTCCTGCCATGATTTAAAGATTGTTTCTGTGGGCCTGACTGCCACAAAGCTATGCTTGATCTAAACAAGTGGAAAGTGTGGCTTTGGTTTAATGACATTTACAAATAGAGATCATGGTTTGATGCTTTCTCCATCTTCTCACATATATTGTACAGTGTTCTACACATACAAGGCACATAATCAGTTTGTGGAATTGCTTTGCTATGGGGTGCCTCAGCACTTGGACATTTGGTAGTCAAGGGCAGCTTCATAAAAATTTAATGTACATTAAGTCTGATACTAGGCCTATAGTTGAATATGCTGGAGACTGCTGACCTAAACTTTAAGAAAGTTTAAAGACTTGACAAGACCCTTCATGAGGGAAATTGATTACTTGAACATCTCTATGAGGCATAGATCACTTTCATATCTAATTCACTCTGAGCCTTTTTGCTGTTAGGGTTCTGCTTTGGGTAAATTTAAATCCTATGTTGCTGTTAGCAGATTTCCAGCTTTGGAAAGAGATTTTGCATTTGTATCCTAATTCTGAGGTATTTATTACCAAGGCCCTGAACATATTCTGAAAACACCTTAAAATTTAATACCTCTTTTACATGTAGCCAGTGTCCAGAAGGATATATGTGCGTGAAAGCCTGTACCAATCCAGATTATGGCTACACAAGCTTTGACACTTTCAGTTGGGCCTTCTTGGCTTTATTTCGATTAATGACTCAGGACTTCTGGGAAAATCTTTACCAACAGGTAAGAGCCCAGTGAAACAAACACTGTATCTTCTGAATGACATAAAAGTAAATCTCTGAGGATGGATTTAAACTTGAGAAGATAAGTCTTTCTGACTCCAGGCCCAGCACTCTATCCACTGAGCCACCTACCTGCCCGTAAAATGGTTACTAAGTACATTTTAATCTGTTTACTTCCTCATTCACACAACAGGGTAGTTTGGGGAGCCTGAGTTTGACACCTGATTTTTTTTTTTTTTGCTTTTTGGAGGGCAATTGGGGTTGTGACCTGTCCAAGGTCACATAGCTAGTAAGTGTTAAGTGTCTGAGTCCAGATTTGGACTCAAGTCCTCCTGACTCCAGGGTCAGTGCTTCATTCACTGCATCACTTAGCCATCCCATTGATACCTGATTCTGACCACCTTTCTCTAACCTAGAGAACCCAGAGATCTAGAATTATGCTTGAATATAGTATTTATATGAGCGGTGGGCAGATGTTTGTGCTATATACATTTTTGTTTTAGTACTAGTAGGTTTCATTGAAGCATTTACTTTATTCCTAAAAAGCACTTAACATGAAATTATAACATATTGACATATTAAACTGCTTATGTGTATTTTCATTTTCTTCCTTTTATGGATAAAAATGATTTTGCTAACAAAACTTTGCTGTATGAGGTTCTATACCTAGTAGAGTATAATCTCCTTGAGGACAGATCCTGCCTTATTTTTGTGTTTGCCTTTCTACATGGTAGGTGTGTAAAGCATGAATTATAAATGAATTATAAATTGAACCTAAATAGAACTATGTTTTCTTTTTTCTTTCTCTTCCTCCAGACCCTACGTGCTGCTGGAAAGACTTACATGATATTTTTTGTCGTGGTGATTTTCTTGGGCTCATTTTATCTGATAAACTTGATCTTGGCTGTAGTCGCCATGGCCTACGAAGAACAAAACCAGGCAACCATGGAAGAAGCTCGGCAAAAAGAGTTGGAATTTCAACAGATGTTAGAGCGGCTTAAAAAAGAACAAGAGGAGGCAGAGGTAGCATAAATCTAACTTTAAAAGTTTCCTAAAAATAGGCATCTTAAAAGTTACTTCCTGAACTCCTATGCCCTGACCCCCAAACAAGATTTATCTAATAGCTTCCTTCCCCTAAATTGAATTACAATTCACACTGTTCTTGAAGCACAATTTGAAAGAAACAGGGTATTTTAGAGAAAGAATTGCCTCTCCCCAGTTTCCAGCTACTCTTATTAGAGTCGGCATCACTTTAGTCCATTCTCCATTGAACTATCAAAGTGGTCATCGTAGATTCCAGATCTGACTGTGTTCCTCCCCTCCCCTATTCAACTAAAATCCACTGGCTCTCTGTTATCTCCAGGGTCAAATACAAAATCTTTTGTTTGACATTCAAAGTCCTTCGTAACCTGCACCTTCCCCAGTCTTTTTGCTAATTATAAGCCTCCCCCCTCACTGACACCACTACCAGTGACATTGACTTCTTTGTCATACCTCGAACATGAAACTTCATCTCCTGACTCCAGACATGTTCACTTACTGTACAAACAAAAGATTTTATGTTTGACCCTGGAGATAACAGAGAGCCAGCGGATTTTAGTTGAATAGGGGAGGGGAGGAACACAGTCAGATCATGGAGTGGTCTCAATCTTCACCTCCACCCTCCCTGGCTTTCTTCAAGTCTCAGCTTAAAGGAAGCCTTTCTCAATCCCTATTAATTCTAGGGCCTTTTCTCTTGTTATTTCTCATTTGTCTTGTATCTAGCTTGTTTGTACATATCTGTTGGCAAATTGGTTGTAAGGTTCTCAGTAGCAGGTACTTTTTTTACCTTTCTTTATACACAAAGTTCATAGCACAGAACCTAGCACTCAGTGGGTACTTATACTTATTAGTTTTATTATTTTTAATTATATTATATATCATAATTAATTGATATTATTATTTGTTATGGACTACTTAATAAATGCTTATTGGCTAGTTGATTGATTGACTGATTGTCAGGTGCTTCTTGCCTTCTAGTCATTGGGACTTAAACTTCCCAAACACTTTAGATGTAGAACTTTTCTGTAGCCTCGTAGCAGTTGTTAATTCAAAGTTCCAAGGACCACAGATACCTTGATCTGCATTCATGAATTTCTATTATCAGTTAATTCCAGACTTTATATTCTATATTATTTTTCTTAATACCTATGCCTCCTTGTGTGTACTAGAAATATTATTTGAATTGAACTAGTTTTAATGAATATATCATTTTTAACTAGCAAAAAATTTTATCTGTTCTACAAATGTGATTCAATGCAATTATACAAATGATAAATTATTAAGCACTCAGTTGTATTATAATATTAGTTCATTCTGTTGGAAACAGGCTGCGGCATATCATTTATACAACAAAAATGTTATTGTAACCCATATTATAATTAAATTCCCACTAAAATCCTATTCTGGTGCCTCAATTTGGCACCAAAAGAACAATGGATTCCAACTAATAAAGTCCAGCCTCTAGTAAATCCCACACCTCTTGAATGATGCTGAGGTATGAATCTAGTGGCAGACATATATCTGTTGTTTGAGATCCATTCTAGCTAAATTTGGAAGCAAGGATAATCATCTTGTTGGCTGTGGGGTGATGAGTCTTTGGTCCACTTGAAATTCTTGGAGACCATCCACTAAATCATGGGGAGATCTTTTGTTTCTTGACAATGAAATTAAAAATCCATCAAGACTTGAAGACCTGAGGAAGGAAATATAGTATAGTGGAAAGATCAATGGCTGTGGAGTGAGAGGATATGGGTTCAAATATTGCCTTTGGTGCTTATTACCTATGTGACTTTGAGCAATCTATTTAGCCTCCCTGGCTTTAGTTGTCTCTTCTATAAAATGAAATTATAAGAGTGGATGGCCTCTGTCATCCTAAACATCTCTGTGTTAATCTCTGTGTCTATGATTCTGTGAGAGAGAATCAGATCCTTATGATATGGAGCTGGCCTGTGTATAACATAAAAATCATTAAGCATGAAATAAGACCTGGGGCTCTCATTCTGCCTTTGATATTCATGAACTATGTTACATTGGGAAAATTACTTCATTTCTTTAAAGCCTCAGTTTCCTTTTATAAAATGGGAAGATAACACCTATAGTATCTACCTCATTAGTGTATTAGGGGAGGAGGGTGAGGATCAGATGAGATATTATATGTAATTTATAGATGTTAAAGTGCCATACAAATGTCAGCCGGGTAAATGGCATAGTGGACAGACCGGGAATCATGAAGACCTGAGTCCAAATCCCACCTCAGAAACATACTAGCTGTGTGACCCTGGGTAACTCACTTAATTGCTGTCTCTCTCAGTTTCCTCATCTATAAAAATGGGCATAATAATAGCACCTATGTCTCAGAGTTGTTATCAGGATAAAATAACCTTTGTAAAGTAGTTCATAACCCTTAAAGTGCTATATAAAAGCTAGTTGTTATTATTATTACTGGTTGTTTTTTTATTTCTTGGTTTTACTTCTGTTTATTTAATTTCCTCTCAACCTCACAGGCAATAATAGCAGCAGCAGATGAGTATACAAGTATTGGTGGAGGTAAAGTTATGGGACTTTCAGAAAGTTCTTCTGAAACATCCAAATTGAGCTCAAAGAGTGCTAAAGAAAGGCGTAACCGGAGGAAGAAAAAGAATCAGAAGAAACAGTCCAACGGGGAGGAAAAGAGAGACAATGAAAAGTTATCTAAATCCGAATCAGATGAAAGTATCAGGAGGAGAAGTTTCCATCTTGGTGTTGAAGGACATAGGCGATCTCGAGAAAAGAGGATGTCTTCTCCCAATCAGGTACCACCTACTTAAACATTCATTCATTGATCAACAGATATTTATTACATGCCTATTGTATGCAGGCATTAGAAATACAAAGATCAAAAACGGCATAGTCTCCACTCTCAACTGTCTTACATTCTTATAATAACAACCATTGTTGATGTGTCATATGTATGGTGCATCTTAGATAAATATCTGGGAACAAATCGAAGATTTAAGCAATATATTCTGGAAAAAATGGAAAAGGAACAGAATAATTGCACTTGGTATCATAAAAAAGGGTTCATTGAGGCTATGAGTTCTGAGCTGAGCCTTGAAGAATATCAACAGGTAGAGACAAAGATGCAATGGATTTTAGACACAGGGGATGACCTGCACAGATGCTAGACTGTCATGTCCAGGTCAGGGACCAGCTACTCATCTGGTCTGATAGGAATATAGAATATGTGAAGAAGAATCATGAGAATTAGGTGTAAAGACAAGTTGGAATAAGACTGCAGAGAGCTTTACATGCCAGATTAATGAGTTTATTTGTTATCCTATATGTAACAGGGAGGCATTGGTAGTTTTTTACAGGAGGGGAATGACATATATCTGTTCATTAGGAAAATGAATTGGGGAAGTATCATACAAAGGATATATTAAGGAAGGAATAGACTGGAGGCAAAAATACAAGGTAGGAAACTACTGTTGTAGTATATGTGAGAAATGACATGTACCTGAACTAGGATGATGGCAGTGTGATTCTCTAGAAAGAAGAAGATGCATATGAAAAAAATTATGGAAGAAGAATTGAAATAATTGGGTGGTTGATTGGCTGTGGAAGGTTAGAGAAAGGTAAAAGTCAAAGATAACTGAGATTTCCAACCTGAATGACTAGAAGAATAGGGGGTACTACTATTCTATCTCCCTTAATCTCTCTCTTTCTCTGTCTCTTTTCTCTCTCTCTTCTCTCTTTTCTCTCCAGTCTCCTCCTCCTCCTCCTTCTCCTCCTCCTCCTCCTCCTTCTCCTCCTCTTCCTCCTTCTCCTCCTTTCTCTCTCTGTCTCTCTCTCTGCTCTCTCTCTCTCTGTCTCTCTGTCTCTGTCTCTGTCTCTGTCTCTCTGTCTCTGTCTGTCTGTCTGTCTCTCTCTCTCTCTGTCATAACCCTCAAGAAGCACACAATACAAATTGAGGATCAGAAAAACAAGTTAACTTGAGAGAAGTCTAGTAGAAAGGATCTGTAGAAAGGATCTAGTAGAAAGGAACTGTAATAAGGCAATACATAATTACAAAATGAGTGATATGGACAATATGTATCTAGTACATTAGGAAAGACTGATTTGAACTGGGCTGATCAGAAAAACCATCATGGACCTAAGTTGACAAGAATTGTTTTTAAACTCAGAGACCATGTAATATTAAGAGGAACCTGATACTTGAAGGCAGAGAATTTGAGTTTAAATCTGGAATCTGCCACTTAATTGTGTGTGGCAGTGAGTAATTTAAGTAATTAATTTAAGAGTAAGTAGTTTAAGCTGGTGTGTCATCTGCAAAAGGTAGAGACTGGACCAAATGATCTGAACTAGCTATAAATTTATGATACTGTGAACTCTACTCATCATTTATTTACAAGAGTTATTTCCTAATGCTAGCTAAAAAGACTTGATTTTGGACCTTTGTTTTTCCTACTTCATTGAAAAAGGATGTGTCCTTTGTATTAATTTTAGTGATAAAAATTATGGGTTTATACATATATATGTACACATGTATAATTTTAAGAGCTTCAGAAATATTTATTGATATCTACATGTCTTTCAGTCCCCCCTTAGCATCCGTGGCTCCTTGCTTTCTGCAAGACGTAGCAGTAGAACAAGTCTTTTTAGCTTCAGGGGTCGAGGAAAGGATATTGGATCCGAGACTGACTTTGCCGATGATGAACACAGTATTTTTGAAGACAATGAAAGCAGAAGAGGCTCTCTTTTTGTGCCTCATATGCACAGAGAACGACGGAGTAGTAACATCAGTCAAGCCAGTAGGTCTCCTCGGATGCTTCCAGTGAATGGCAAGATGCACAGTGCCGTGGATTGCAATGGTGTGGTGTCCCTGGTTGATGGTCCTATAGCCCTCATGCTGCCTAACGGACAACTTTTGCCAGAGGTGATAATAGATAAGGCAACTTCTGATGACAGTGTAAGAAAGTTTTGAATATTCCAGGCATGATGGGCCAATTACTGTTGCATCAACTGATTACTCTGCTGATTGGGCCTTCTTAAGAATCATCGCTCTGCACAATCCCAGGATCTTGCAATGCCTTTATTTTTAAAAGCTTCTAGCTGTCAGTCTTTCACTAAGCCCCATAGTTCTTAGACTATTCAGCATACTTGGAAAATAGAATGATATAAAAACAAGATAAAACAAAATATTTATCAGATGTCTAAATAGCAATTTTATGATGAGGGAGGGTAGAGAGTTGAACTTGTGGTTTCATCAGTACAGGGAACTTCCAGTGTGGAAACTCCCTTTACTGATACAGATCAGCCATTTGTTAGGTGTAATCTTAGAGTTGCATGGGAGCATTGAAAAGTTAAGTGACTTGCCCACAATCACACAGGTAGTATGTGTCAGAGGTGGAACTCAAACCCATGTTATCCTGACCTCAAGGTTGACAATTATGCCATATTACCTCTTTTGATATTTATAATTGTACTACTTCATGATAGTATAGAAGTATATTTTAAGTACATGGAAAAGATTCATTGAATTTTGCTGGAAGATCTAGGTTCAGTCCTGGCTCTGACACTAACTGTTTGACTATGAGTAAATCAATTAACTTGCCAAAATCTCTTTCTACATCTGTCAAGTGGGGACAATCATGTTTCCATTACCTCACAATTTTTTTGGCAAGGAAAGCACTTTACAAACCTTATAGTGCTTTCAAAATGTGAACTACTATTACTTTTGAAGAATATCTATTGCTAATGCCATCAATTTTGAAAAGGGAATTGAAATCATTTCCCCGCTTCCCGATGTCTTTATTTCATGTCTGGTTTCTACCACTTATAACTAAGAATGTGATTGTATTCCAGGAATCAAATCTCCTTCCAGGAAGAAATTTCCTTTCCTAGAAACATTCCAGTGCATGATATGATGCATTGCTCCCCTAAAAATAAAATATAAGCATTTTCATCTGGGGTTTTCTAACTGAGAAAACCCAAGAGTGAAATATTTAATTATAGAGCTCCATTGTTCTGAGAGCTGCATAGTACATCATTAAATATCAGCAATAACTTTGACCAAGAAAGCAAAACTTTGTTTACTTCTTACTTGCATTTATGCTGCTTCTTAGTGGTGGTGTTATATTCCCAGCAAGACTAAATGCAAGGAAGTACAAATTTATCTAATGACTTTATTTATCATTACATGGGTTACCAGATTCCAATATGCATGTTTGTTCAAGTGGCCTATTATACATTTTTATCAATTTAAAAGAAAATGCTAATATGCCATGCTCAAAATAATATTTTACTTTCCTTATAGTTGCATTTAAACTTTAACAGTATTAATAAAATGAATCAACTAAGCATTGATTCATTTGACCTTAAAAGTAACACCATGAGTTTATGAGTATATTTTAGGTAGAGTATTTCCTGCATGCTTGCATGATACAACTTATGTTACCTCTGTCCTATTATTTCAAATATCCAATGCCAGACTTTTTTGGTTTGTTGTATTTTGTTTTATTTTTGGCTTATTAGGATGGGCACAACCTCTGCAATATAAAATTAGTCTAACATAATTATATGAGATAATCTTTTTTTTGTTATAAGTTAATTGCAGATTATTTTCTTTGTAAATCTTTGTTTTATGAAAAAAAAGTCCTATAAAATTATTGCAAAAGTAAAAGTATAAGGAACAAAGAGGAAAATATTCTGTGGATCCTATGAGGAATACAGTGAATAAGAAAAGTCTGGCATGGTAGGCCGCTTAGCTCTGAAAATGCATGAGAAAAGAACATAACTTTTGAGCTTGAATCTCGATCTGGATAGAAGAAAATCTGCATTAACACAAGGAGGTTATTTGAAATGTTTATTACCACTTAATTCTACAATTTTAGAAAGTTTAGCTGAAGGGTTATGTAAATAGAGAGGTTTCTGATACATTTCCTCACTATAAGTCTGTAGCTGAATATGTAGAACCACAGCCTGAAATTCCCCTGATTGCTCAATTGCTTGAATTATTCAGCCTGAATAGATTTATTTGACTCTCTACATATGTGATGAATATAATTGTAGTGCATTAGATATCTTTAGAAGACTGCTTTCTTGCCTGCAAGGATGGATACCAAGATTCAGGCTTAGCTATATTACTGCTCAAACAACCCTCCAAGAGACAGATCAAAAATATCTCACAATAGCCTTTGTGAGAGAGCCTCATTGATTCTATTAATTCAATGAGAGAAAATACTTTAAAATCACCAGGGTCCCCCTAAGACTTCACTCTCCCTGTCCCCCATCTCTTTGTAAAACAAACCAATGAACAAAAATAAACATGCACCTTTTAGCTATTTATCTTTTGCAAATAGTCTATAATGTTTCCAAACAAAATTATTTAAAACCACTGGAGACTGGCAGATGGGGATGTTGAGAAGCAAATTTGATTAAACCAGATTAGTAGGACCTATCATTTATTTTAGAGTTAGTAATAAGTTAGAGATGAGGTGCTAATTCTTCAGATTTCTTTGCAGGGTGGTACAACTAAAATAGACCCAAATAAAAGACGATCCAGTTCTTACCACATTTCTATTGATATGTTGGATGATCCCACTGTCAGACAAAGAGCACTGAGCATAGCCAGCATAATAACAAACACAATGGAAGGTATGTGATAAGGTTTACCTTCAAAGTTATCAAACGTTTTCCTCTGTTTTTAAAATAAATCAAAACCAGTTGTAACAGTAGCATAAAGTATTGGGGAAGACCATAATAAAAGGAAAAATTCCATGACAATGTAGTGTTTGAACACTAGAAGGGGACACCAAAAAAAGGAATCATCTCTTTTTATCTATAAATTAAAATAAGATAGGAGTGTTCAAATCTGAACCAAGGAACTTTCAAGGATTCTTTCTAACCCTTTGATTCTGTGATTCATATGTGATTCTAACCCAGGACCTAGGTTGGGTATAAAAATAAAAATCGATCTTTTATTTATGCTATTCTCCATCTTTCTATGCATTTGAATATTTCCCACTGAAAGAATTCTTAATTCTCATATCCGTTGCCATGTATTGGTATTTTCCGGAAGTAGATGCACCTATGTTTTGTTTTCTGTTTTTGGTTTGCCTTATTTACACATTTACAACCAATTAGGGAAAGAATATGAAATATAGGCCTTTGTGGCATAACACTATACTTTCATTGGCATAGCATTATTTGGTCTGCAAATTCTAAATCAGAACCTGGTTTCAAATATCTTTCAAAATATAGAATAAGGAAGGTGCAAAATAATAAAATAGCTGATTTTATTTATCACATTCTTTCTCTCTAGAACTTGAAGAATCCAGGCAGAAATGTCCACCTTGGTGGTATAAGTTTGCTAATACTTTTCTCATCTGGAATTGTTCACCACGTTGGTTGAAGTTCAAAAAAATTGTCCATTTAATTGTGATGGATCCATTTATTGATCTTGCCATTACTATTTGTATAGTTTTAAATACACTATTCATGTCCATGGAACATCATCCAATGACCGAAGGATTCAGAAATATGCTTTATGTGGGAAACCTGGTAAGTTTTTCCCAATGTCCCTAAGTCACTTAACTATAGCTTTTCACTCTGATTATCACCCTTATCATTTGACTTTTATAATTCAGATAGATCTACTGTATAAGTATTACAAATACTTTGCTTAATGTATCCATCACTCATAGTTAGTCCTGTGTGTTCTTCTGATGGTTTTTGCATCCATTAGTAATTATTTAAATTTGTTGAGTACCAGTATTGGACTTTATTCCAAACCATAAACATTGACAGAGAGAAGGCCCTCCTCAGTTCAATAGGCAACATTTGAATTCTGAAAGTGTAGAAGTTCGGTTCTTGACCATAAGCAGTCTGCTTTCTGCTGGAAACTACTGGCATAGCCAAGGAAAACATGCCTTGCCTACACCCAGCATTGACACAGCAAAAGAAAGAACTCACTGAATTGTTGCTCCAGGCAAGGGAATCTTGGCAGCAAATGAGTCCACCGATAGCATTGCAAAGCACCTGCAGTCCATTGGAACTGAGAACACAGAGGAAAATTGTCACCTCTATAAGCAGTTGCTTCTGACAGCAGATGATCGAGTGAACTCCTGTATTGGAGGTGTTATCCTTTTCCGTGAGACACTTTACCAGAAAGACGATGATGGTCATCTCTTCCCCAAAGTCATAAAGGCAAAGGGTGACATTGTGGGCATCAGAGGTGTAGTGCCCCTGGCAGAGACCAGTGGAAAGACTACCACCCAAGGTCTGCATGGGCTGAGTGAGCGCTGTGCCCAGTATAAAAGGAATGGAGCTGACTTTGCCAAATGACATTGTGTACTGAAGATTGGGGATAATATACCTCCCCTACTTACCATCATGGAGAATTCAACGAGCTGGCCAAATATGCCAGCATTTGCCAGCAAAATGGCATTGTCCCCATTGTGGAGCAGAAATCCTGCCTGATAGAGAACACAATCTGAAGAATTGTCAGAATGTCACTGAGAAGGTCCTGGCTGCTGTCTACAAATCTCTAAGGGATCACCTTGTCTATCTGGAAGGGACCTTGCTGACACCTAACATGGTCACCCCTGGCCATGCCTGTACCCAGAAGTATTCACATGAGGAGATCACAATGGCAACTGTAACTGCCCTTTGCTGGACTGTACCTCCTGCGGTCACTGGCATCACCTTCCTCTCTGGGAGTGAGAGTGAAGAGGATGCCTCCATCAACCTCAAGGCCATCAACACTTGCCCCTTGTACAAGCCGTGGGCACTGACCTTTTCTTATGGCTGAGCCCTGCAGGCATCTGCCCTCAAGACCCGGGGTGGAAAGAAGGAAAATGTCCAGGCTTCCCAAGAGAAATATATTAAGTGGGCCACAGCTAATAGCCAAGCTGCTCAAGGCAAGTATACTCCAAGGGGAAAATCAGCAGCTGCTGCCAGCGAGTCTCTTTTTGTCTTTAACCATGCCAACTAACTAAGTCAAGGCCTTCCACCTGGGTATACCCTAACACTCCAGGCCGTCCCTCACAGTCCAGGAGGAGGCTGAGATCCCAGAACTTTGTGCTGACCTTTTCCATCACTCCTAACTTGTGTGGTATTGTCTCTCTCTGGTGAATATAGTGACCCCTCCTCAGCCCACTTTTTTCCAATAAACAACTATTTAACAAGGAAAAAAACATTGACAGAGAGATTTGGAGTCTAGTCTTTTGACTGAGAATGTTTGGTCACTTACTAAAAAATTTTGAACTGACATTGTAAAGATTTATCTCTGAATATTGAAGGCAACACCATCAAATTTTGGTCTTTTTTTAAAAAAGAATTAAAAATTGTATTCCTGAGCACTTTAATGAATGAATAGAATTGTAACATATAATGTGAAATGGCACTTCCATAGTATTCTGTTTCATTCAGACTAAATCTAGAATACTCTGTTCAGTTCCAAATCACATCTTTGGCAGCACAAGCTTGTAGAACATTCTGAGGTGGTTGGTGAATCACTCTGAGGATAATATAGGACAGGGAAAGAGTAAGGTGAAACAAGGATGCAAAGTCAAATTGTGGAAAGCCTAGAATATCAGACTATGTAGCCTGAGTTTTATTCAACAGGCAATAGGAGTGTTTTGAATAGAGGAAGGACAATATTAGGTCTGTGAATGCAGAAGTTTAATCTGGGAGCTTTATGGAAGATACATTGAAAGAGGACAAAACTGGAAGAAGGAGCAAGAAAAATAATCAAAGGAAAGAATTATCGAAATAAGAGATGAGTTGAGGAGTAAGCGGGCAGTTAGGAAGTGCATTGGAGGTGGCTAGAGAACCTTTGTGTTACTTAGTTTGTCTTGAGAATAGGGGAGATCTGAACATGGTTTTGTACTATAGGGATGGAAGAAGTCAGGAGAGAGAAAGATTATGCAGATGCACAGGAGAGAGATGTTGAAGGATAGAATAAAATGATCATGAAGGAGAATAAAATGGAAACTAAAGGCAGAAGAGGTTTTCTTGGTAATGAGAACACATTGTGCTCTGATACAGGAAGGGAAAATAGGGGTGAAGACACAAAATTTTGAGATACACAAGGAGATGTGTAGAAGGAATTTACATCAACCTAATCTACTCATAAATTATAAGGCAAGGTCATCTGCTGTGGTTATGTATAAGAAGTTGGCGTTGAGAACTTGAGAGATGGTAAGATTTAGAATAGTCCCTAGGGAATGTGACTGGGAGTAAAATATTGAAGAAAGTGACTACAAAGCAAGAGTGAGGATTCAATTGAAATTATATAGCATATATTTATAAGGCACATAACAGCACAGTTATTACTATCTCCAAGAATGTTTGAAGCCTGAGTGGAAATAAGAAGTCAGATTCTGGGGGATACTTATGATTGAGGATTACAAGGTGGAATTGGCAGAAGTTCAAAAGGGCAGGTGATTATAGCTAAATTAAAGAGGGTCATGAATACTTAGGGAAGCAAGTGAAGTAAGAATACAGGGAGGAATAGAGAGACTTATGGGCCCGGTAATGTTGAAGAGCAGATTCAGTGGAATGAGTAGAAAGCCAAGAGATTGTGGTCAAACAGTAGAATTTCATAGTTAAGGATCTTGGAAATGGTAGAATCCCAACAGATAGTGAAGTCTAAAATATACCCATGTTTATGTGTGACTAAAAGGGATGGAGATGAAGATTGTTACTGGAAAAATGTAAGGTCAAAGTCTTTCGTCATTATACACATCTCTCAGTGTGGAAGTCTCCTCCAACAATGTTGAATGGCAACATATTTCTAATGTATAGTCCTAGAGACTGGCCCGAGGACACTGGCAAAGCAAGTGGATTGCTTGTAGTCATATAACTAATGTGTTTCAGAGGAAGGATTTGAATCTAGGTTTTCTTGACTGCAAAGCTGCCCCTCTATATTACTTCTCAATTAGAAAGCTAATCAACATTGATATTAAAAATTGTTGAAGATTATTGTAGGGAATGGGATCAAAAGGAAAAGAAGGCTAATAGAGATGCTCAAGTCAGTATCAAAAGATATTCTCCTAGAAGATCCTGAATGATGTGTGACAGTAAGAATTAGTAGAAGGTGGTATTATTGGATTGTGCAATTTTAAGTGAGAAAACTATATTCCTGTCTGATGGCAGCAGAATACAAAAGTGTATACCCACCTCTCCTCCTGGTGTCATGGGTTGAAGGATGGAAGAAAGGCTTGTAATAGCATACTCTAGGTTGTCTTCTTGGAGAAGCCACACTTCAGTTCATTCAGTAAAGTAAGAGTATTTCAGGGAAAGTTTGAGATTAAAATCAAATTTCTTTAGTGTAGAGTAAGGGTCCCAGTGGGTACTTTGGAAGGTGCTGCAGTGATGGTTATTCTGATAAATGTTTAGTAACTGTTTCTCTGGGGGGAAATGTATACATGTTTAAATTTTATCTATATTATTAATTTTCTCCATAAATTTCTTAAGTCTAAATGTTCAACAAAGCAATAAACTTTTAAATTTTATCTATATTATTAATTTTCTATTTTATCTATATTATTTTTAATTTTTATCTATATTATTAAATTTCTTCACCAATTTCTTAAGTCTAAATGATCAACAAAGCAATAAAGCAAGTCCTATAGTGTTTGCTGATTTCCAAGATATAAATGACCACATTGAAAATTTAGCAACCCCATTTTAAGAAGGTTCACGCTAGCTCTCTAGCTCTAGCTCTGGCTGAAAGGTCTAGAGCACACTCCAGGAAGAGTGAGGTTCATGTGGAAAGAGATATGGGAAGAGGTTTGAGGAAATGAACCTATGTTTTATTATTATAGTAACAGTGGATTCTAGAGATTAGAGATTAATTAATTAGAGAATAATAATAAATGTAGAGATAATGCTGAGTAGGTAAAAACTGAGTAACAGAAGATTAAACCATTACTGAGACCCAGAGGTCAAAGTGAGTGTTTGAGAGAAGAAATAGTGACACTTACGGAGCTTGGTTCTCAGGACCCACAGATTCCTGATGAGGAATTGAAAGAATTCCATTTATATTCTCACAGACCTTGCTCCCTAGATACTAAGCATAGACATTCTGACCCTGGGGAAAGGCACTTTCCAGGCTAGCTGACTTCAGGTGCATCCTCTCTGAGTACTTAAACAGCCCTAAAACTTAATACTGGGGCTGTGATAAAAAAAGATTTCTTGAAGGCATAAACTTACCAAACGACAATCATGAGGTTCATGAGAAAAGTGTCTTTTTTTTTTTTTCTCAACCTCAGTTTAAGTGATTTGCCCATGGTCACAGAATTCATGAGTCGGATGCAAGACTTCAACCCTAAGGTTTTTTTTAATCAAATTCTGGCACTTTATCCACTATTTCCCCTTTTAATATAAAAATCATGAATTAATGATGTCTTACAATGTGCTTCTTTGTCAGAATTTGGTAGCCTTACTTAAATTTTTTTTTCTCCTTTCCACAAATAGACCTATTAATAAGCAATTTGTCACAGAAATGTTCTTTGGAACACTAGAGGCACTCTCATTGAAAGATAAGATTGTGTCAGTTTGTGATTCTCACTCAGAAGGAGGCACTGTAATACACTAAATTCAATTCTTGCCTCTGGTATTTATCACCTGTGTGATCTAGGGTAAGTCACTTTAAGTCCCTGGGACTCCATTTCCACACCAGTTTAAATGGAAATGTCAGACTGGGTGGCCTTTGAGGTTCCTTCCAGCTCAAGAGCTGTGATCTTTTTGTCATCTTCCAGAAAGACTGCCTAATTCACAACAACATTGTGTATATTTTGTTAGACATCACAGAAGATTTGACCATCTGTAGTATAAAGTTTTTTGTTTTTGTTTTTGTTTTCCTCAAAGCATGATCTTAACATGATGTGGGCAGTGAGGAGTGCTGTGAATACTTTCATGGCCACTCTGTTTACACAAGTTGTGTGAAGTCTACTCAAGAGATAAATTCTGCTTTTTATTAACATAAGAATGTACGAACTCTAGTGGTTCTAGAATCACATATTTGTTTGCCTTTAGGTCTTCACTGGGATTTTCACTGCAGAAATGGTTTTAAAGCTCATTGCCCTGGATCCATATGAGTATTTCCAAGTAGGCTGGAATATTTTTGATAGTGTTATTGTGACCCTTAGTTTAGTGGAGCTTTTCCTGTCTAACGTGGAAGGATTGTCTGTCCTTCGTTCATTCAGATTGGTAAGTACAAACCAGACCTATGTTTGTATTCTACATTTGAGAAAGAAAAAATTAAAGTAACATTTGCTCAGCCTTTGAACTTTGGTTTACATAATAAAACGTTGCTTTCTAAGTTAAACTAAGAACATGACCTTACAAGAAATGAGGAAAGTGAAGGAAATTAAGGAATAACTTATTTGAAAGTGAAAATACAAAGTTAATCTTAAGGTTTTAGAGAAACTTAGAGCCTCCACTTTGATATTTGTAACTAGGATAGAAATGAGTCACTTAATACTTTTTTTAAGATAAGGTAAGGGGTAAGTTATACTGCTCAGCAATCCATCAAGCATTTACTAAGTGGGATCTATGTAGCAAGCACTGTATCTAGTAAGTATTAGAAGTTGAGTATGCCCTGAATGGATAATAAAAAGTATTTATAGCTTGACTTTATTATTGTATGTATTAGGAGCAGTTGGGAAGCTAAAAATGCCTCCTAAAATAGCCACTACATACCATAAAAACTATTATTTTATTATTTATGAAATTATTTCGAAAAAAGCTATTGATCTTTGCCCCAAATTGAATGTTATATCAGTATATCCAACTTATCAAAGACCTATGATTTCATCAGTGTATAAACTCCCTCTAATACTGATCATGTCATATGATAAAACTTATGTAGTCTTATTAGAGTTTTCTGAGACTTCAGAGAGGTAAATGACTTACTTGCCCTTGATCATAAGAATTAGTTTCACAGATAGTACTTGAACCCACATCTCTCTGACTTCAAATCTGTTATTATATCCTCTATGCCATGTTGTGGTTATATTGTAAAAGACTTTTTGGAAGGGAGTATAGATGAACAATGCTGATGTTATTCCTTAGTAAAATCCTAAACTCCTAAATGCACTAGATTTCTATCTTGTAGAAATTAGAATGTTGCAATATAGATACTGAGAATCAGTGAGAAATTACATATATCAGGTAAATTTTCAGTGAATCATGCTGATGACAGAAGGTAAAATTGATTTTGATTTTCTTATTTTATTTTTAATTGCATATGAAAACAATTTTAATATTAGTATTTTTTTTCTAATTTTGAGTTCCAAATTCTCTTCCACCCTCTCTCCCCTACCTCTCACTGAGAAGGCAAGCAATTTGATATAGGTTATACATGTGCTGACTTTGATTTTTGAACTTGTACTGACTGTAATATTGAGAACTTTGAAAAGGAAAATCATTTCAATTAATGTTGATGGTGCTTTGTTTGCTTGTTTTTTAGCTACGAGTTTTCAAGTTGGCAAAATCTTGGCCAACATTGAATATGCTGATAAAAATTATTGGTAACTCAGTAGGGGCTCTGGGAAACCTGACCCTGGTGTTGGCCATCATCGTCTTCATTTTTGCTGTGGTTGGCATGCAGCTCTTTGGCAAGAGCTACAAAGAATGTGTCTGCAAAATCTCTGATGATTGTAAACTGCCACGCTGGCACATGAATGACTTTTTTCACTCCTTCCTAATTGTATTCCGGGTGCTGTGCGGAGAATGGATAGAGACCATGTGGGACTGTATGGAGGTTGCAGGTCAATCTATGTGCCTCATTGTTTATATGATGGTCATGGTGATTGGAAACCTCGTGGTAAGTAATCAGAAAACTTCAAACATTCATTCAAAAAACTCACATAAAATTCCATGGTCTGTGGTTATTTCTTTTGTGATATTGAATTCTTAGTATTCAATAGTCTTTTAGCTAGGTTGACTATATGTATGTTAATTACTCTTCTTTGTAATAGTAATAATTCATATTTATACAACAGTAGAATTTACAAAGCGTTTTTACTACAGATACTCTGTTATCTACATAACGTAGGTAGCATTCTCCTCATGTTTCTGATGGATGTGACATTTAAAACGTTTGAGAGATATACTTTCTGGGTAATTTAATAATTTTGCTAAAAAGGCTAGCATGTTTATTAATTTAAAAAAAGAGGTCAGTAGTACTTTCCAATGCCAAAAAGCCCTCATGGTGGTGGGTTTACAGTTTAAATGCCCTTGGAAGAGCAGGTGTTTCTGATGATGGCGATCAACTCTGATTGGTTAATAATTAATGAGAGAATGGATATTATAATGGGAGATGGGCTGTATTACAATGAGGGTCTTAGGGTATATGACTTCACCCAAGTCTTGGTCAAAGAGACCTAACAATTTCCACATCACCTGTCTGACAAAAGGCAGAATTTACATTTTCCCAGACCTGTCTGGGTAAACACGTTGAACAGGAATTCTCCCATTAGACTAAACTTAGAATTTATTTTAGTGTTTGATTAGATCTTAGCCTGGTTAAGTCTTTGAGCAAGGTTTCACACACCGATTGATTTCTGAATGAGGAATTAGAAAGGGGGGGGAAACCTTGGTCTTGATTAAAAAATTAGTTATTAATACAGGAGAGAAATAATCATTTCTTTCATGAGGAAGCTAGGACTCAGGTTAAGTGAATTTCTCAAAATTCATAACTATCATGTGTCAGGGCTGAGATTCAATGCAACCTGTGTATGACTCCTTTGACTCAAAGTTCCATTAGTTTTCCCACTATAGCATTCTAAGGCAAAACTATCACTTTAGTTAAAAATAGTTGCATCATATGAATAATGCCTATAGCTTTTACTTTTCTGGTGAAATTATCTCATTGTTGTCAAAAATGAAAATGGCTGTTAAAAGCAAAGGATGTTATTTAGTCTTATCAGCTGTTGTACAGTCATGTCCAACTCTCTGTCAGCCCATTTGGGGTTTTCTTGGCAAAGACATTGGAATGAAAGGAAAATTGCCATTTTGTTCTCCAATTCATTTTACAAATGTGGAAACTGGAACAAAGAGGATTAAGTGACTTTCTCAGGGTCACACAGCTAGTAAGTGTCTGAGATCAGATTTGAACTCAGGAAAATGAGCCTTCCTGACTCCAGGCATAACATTCTACCTATTGTACCACCTAACTGCTCTCAAGCTTATCAGTACTTCTTTGCAAACCTTAGTTAGACTGCATCATCTCTCTTTCTGCAAATATTTATGCTTGCATATTGCTTCTCCAGGCCTTTCCTCTCCCTTCTTTTCTGCTCCTTGTTGAGACATTTCAAGTTAGTTCCCATGAAAAACTGGGACTTGATTCCCCTCTACCATGAATTTCTGTCCTCCTGGCTTGATCATGTCACATGGCGTTGACTCATTGTCTCAGTTTGCCTTCAGCCTCCTCATCAGATGATCAGATTGCCCAGTTGAGCTACAGGGAATTTTAGTGTTAAAAGTACCTAGTTTGGTATTACCTATTTTCTACCCCTCCCTGAGACACTAAACATGGCAAAACTTCTATGATCATCATACTGGTATTTCAAGGAGAGCATTTGCAGGTAGACAGAGCTTTTTGATGTATAAAGCATTTACTGGAGTTAGGGTTTTGTCATTAACAAATACTTTGTTATTATTATTGACCCCCAGTGGGAATTAAGTTGATCATCCTCCTTAGAAATATTTGGTAAGATATTTTGAGGATTAGATCTGTGTGCCACTTATTTTTACATGCCTCAGTCATACTTAAATGTTAATAACAAATGCATTTTCTGTTTCATTGTTTTCTAAGCATTATCCCTTCAGACAAAGTAAGGGAGAAAAAGCATTCCACGTTCAATTTAATCTACAGGTCAATTTTCTGTCCCAGATTATTATCTTTATTAGATGTGAACTTATTTGCAAAATTTTCTTTGTGTAAAGCTTGGCATAGAATTGTATTAGCTCAGTCTTAGAGTTCATAAAGTCATCTAATCTAACCCTCTACATTTAGACAGGTAAGGTGTTGTTATCTCCATCATTGAAAGGCTAAAATCAAGGTGCTAACCAAAAGGAAGTGTCATGGGGGAAAATATTGCACAGAAAAGGAAACCTCTATCAGTGGTTCTCAACCCCTCTAATACTGCGACCCTTTAATACAGTTCCTCATGTTGTGGTGACCCCCAACCATAAAATTATTTTCATTGCTACTTCATAACTGTAATTTTGCTACTGTTATGAATCTATCTGATATGCAGGATGTATTCTCATTGTTACAATTGAACATAATCCTCAGGTTGAGAACCGCGGCTAGACAGTGTCTAAGCTTAATACTTTTCCCTTGTCCAATTTCTGTTATTTTTTTAGAAGTACATACTACCATGTCACAAAACAGAAATGGTAGTCCATCTTTCTCATTACTCATTAACATTTCTCTTTGGAAAAAAAAAACACCATACATTTTCAAATAAATAATCCATTCTCATTGCTGAAAGAGAGAAAAACAAACAATGCACAGAGCTTCCAAATAATTATATATGTAACGGGAATCGTTCTGTAAGATTTTCCCTCTTCTCACCTCCTTTTCAAAATCTTTTAAAATGGGCTTTTGGGAGCAAGGATACCTGGCCTCCTTCTACATGCATCACCCAAAGATGCTCTTAATAGTGACATAGTAACAGTCTTTTCTTTATAGGTGTGAATAATTCCATCTCCTGTTGGACACAGGGGATAGTACATCAAGAGACTGACTTAAGACCTCCCGTGGATAATGAGAACTAATATTTGTAGCATACGTAAACAAGGAAAAGTTTGGGTTTATGTGTATGTGTGTGTGTGTGGCATGTCTATCTGCAGATTAAAAAAGAGAATTGCCTTCAAAAATAAGCTCATGTATGTGCGTATATGTATATATATGTACATACTTTTATACATATATATTTATATATGTGTGTATATAGTATGTGCATACTGATGTCCCTTCAGAAAATAAAAGGTACCTTTGCACTTTTTCTTTCCCTATTTATAGGTACTGAACCTTTTCCTGGCTTTGTTACTGAGTTCATTTAGTTCAGATAATCTTACAGCAATTGAAGAGGATACCGACACAAACAATCTGCAGCTTGCAGTAGTGAGGATCAAAAAAGGAATAGATTATGTGAAAATTCACATGCGTGAATTCATTCAAAAAGCATTCGTTAAGAAGCCAAAGATTTCAAATGAGATCAGAAGAGTGGATGATCAAAATATTAAAAGGGAAAATTATATACCCAACCGTACACTTGCTGAAATGAGCAAAGATCAACACTTTCGCCCAGATAGAGATGGGACCAGTGGTTTTGGCAGTAGCATGGAAAGATACATGATGGATGAGAGTGACTATCAGTCTATCATTCACAATCCTAGTCTCACAGTCACAGTACCAATTGCCCTGGGAGAGTCTGATTTTGAAAATGTAAATACTGAAGAATTTAGCAGCGATTCAGATATTGAGGGCAGCAAGGAGGTAAGATTATTTTATGTGTATTTTTGATGTTATGAGACAGTAAGATTGGATAGTCATTTGTACAGTTTTTGTCTTTATATTTATCTTCCCTCAGCAATTTCCCAACAAATCTGCTCGTAATTTCACTTATTAATATGATTAGCGTAGAAAATATCTTTAAACTTGTTTTTGTAGAAAAAAATTAATTATTTTTTTCAAGTTCTATTTAAGAAAGTTATTTCAGTTGCCTTAAGTCATGTGATAGGAGACTTCTCAAATAATCATCAGGTAGAATTGAATATGTACTCTGTAGGATTCACACAAGGTAAGAAATGGCCTCATGAGTTTATAGTCTACTTATGGATAAAAGACTGACATGTGAAAAAAACAACTTGAAAATTATTTATAATGAAATGTTGAATCATGAGGGACAAATGCTGTGAGAGTTCAGAGGAAAAGGAGTTAAATGATGCCCTCCAGGAAGGTTTCATGGAAGAACTGAAGCTTGAGATGGGCCTTGAAGGATGGATGGGTGGGAATTGAATCAGTAAAAGGGAGACAAGAAGGAATTCTAGGAAGGGAAGAACTTAAGGTAAAACTCTTTTCCACATAGTATGATGATTTAATTTTATTGGCAGTTATGACAGATTTAAGTAAGAGTATAGTTCATGGAATTTTAAAAATTCAAAACAGTAGTAATAGCCATTATTTATATGGCTTTTTGGCAGAGATGGAGACTCTGCAGCCTCAAGGCCACATGGGTTGTACTTATGGACCTAGAGAGTCACATGTGACCTTAAGGTTGCAGATTCCCCACCCCTGCTTTATAATTATTCAGCCTTTATATATTATATGCTAATTACATGTAAATTAAGAGACTGAGGCTCAGACTAAATGATACGGATTTTCACTTAGCTAGTACATGTCAGAATCTGGACTTACATCTCTCTGGACTCCAAGTTCAGCATACTTTCCATTAAAGCATGTGTCCTATTAGCCTCATTTCTGAGAGATCTTTTACTACTCCTTTAGAACTCTTCCATTCAAAAAGAACATAGAATCGAAATGGAAAGAAGGGAATCAAAAGGGTCCTTGTTTGATTTTTCAATTTGGTAACTATATGCAGAAAAAACACCAGGATATGATCATGTATTCAATAATAATAAATGTTTTTTCCTGCAAGGATTAAAAATGCAGTTTTATGGAAATATGTATTTCCTCCCTAGAGCAGTTATTAAAATGTGCCTTCTTGACACGTGATTGATTCTGTGGCTGGATTGTAGTAACTACCCTGTGTTGCTTCTCGAGTGAAACAAATCTCAAGAGCTGAATATGTCGTGAATTTTTAGATATTACCAAACTCACTGCTTGTAAGTTGTTTTGTTTTGTTTTGTTTAAATAGGAGTAGTCACATGCCTCTCAAGGAAGCCTTACCAGTAAGGCAATCCAAAACCCTGCTGAGATGATTTTAAAGAAAGGGGAAAATATTTTTGCTGTATATTGTTTGTTTTGTTGTTGTTGTTGTTGCTTTTGTTGAGGAGGCCATAACTGGTTCTTCTTAAGATCCATTGGACTGGAAGTTTTCTTTGGTCAGAATTGTAATTTTCATTTTTAAGCACTAAGGGTATATAAATAAGCAGTTATATGGTATAACAGATCAAGCACTGGACCTGTGATCAGGAAGACCTAAGTTCAAATTCTACCTCAGAGACTGACCTTGGGTAAGCCATTTAATCTTTCTGAGACTCAGTTTCCTCATCTGTAAATTGGGGATAATAATACTATCTGTCTCCCAAAGTTGTTGAGGATGAAAAAGATTTAATAGACCTGAAAGTACTAAATAAACACTAGTTATTACTTGGAAATTTCCCCCATGTTTTTGAGAGAAGGGAGGAGTAACACTAGCCTGGTTGACCCAGAAACTCTGCCAGAACCAGGAGATGTAGCAATTTGCCTACCTTGCTTTGTGGAATAGTTCAGCTCCGGTCTGTTGACAGTTCACAACCAGGCAGGTTTCCTTGTTGATTATTGGTTTAGCTGAAGAGATCTACATAGAGAAGACAGTGAAATATACTTCTATGAACTGTAATTGGATTCTTCATTCTGCACTAATGAGCTGTTTTGGCTAGCAACCTTCTTCCAATATTACTGAAGTGAAGTTCCAGCAGAATGTTTAGCTATACTGCCTTTCTAAATCAATCTGGTTTCATTCTGCAGACGCCAGTGTCTGTGCTTGATGGAAGGCTATTGACCTAATGTAGACACAATTTATGTCTCCTGGAACTACAAAGCATATGCTGTCATCTGTGGTTTAACCATTAGAATATAGCCACTGTTATACCTATTCAGAACATAGTGATAGAACCTCTATTAGATCTCAGAGTGCCCATCTCTAGGCCTAAGTCTGAATATTATTGCACAGCACAGTAGTCATGACATGTTAAATTAAACCAACAGGGAAAATCCAATTTTTCACTTATCACAGTGATTTGCTATGTCATTAGGATGCCCGAGTTCTTAGAAATGTAGAATCCTTTTATATAATGTACAAAATTCTCATTTATTTCTGAAATAAAGACATATACCCTTACCATTCACCTAATAATAGATTACTTTCTCCCCTATTTAAAAGGCACATCAAACTGTTTTACTAAAAGCATTTTAACCTTATTCTTGGGATAATATATAACAACACAAATAATAACAAAAGCTTGCATTTTAGTGCTTTAGAGGTTGCAAAGCACTTTACAAACATTTTCATTTTATCCTCAAAAAAACATGAGATGTAGGTGCTATTATTCCATTTTACAATCAAGGAAACTGAGGCAGGCACTGGTTAAGTGACAACTAGAGTCATACAACTAGTAAATATGTGACGCCAAATTTGAACTCAGATCTTCCTGTCTCCAGGCTCAGTGCACTATCTAAAAAGCCACCTGCCTTCTAATAGGGTTTTCTCAACAATCAAATGAGATAATATATAAATGCTACCTATAATTATTATCATGATGATGACTAATCATTTAAACACTTATTTTCTCTAAATTTAATATCTTCAAAATCATGGTACATTCCAAAACACAGAATATAAAACATAACATAGTAAATGATGTGCTGAAAATGTCACATTTGAGTTATACTTTTAGTGAAACATACTATGCTATAATATCAAAATCAGAGCCTTTGTTTTTAATACAATCATTTCTTAAAATAATATTAAGGTCTTCACTCTGAGTTTTCTAACCTAATTATTTTTCAACTACTTTTCTAGGCATTCAATCCATAACCATTTATTGAATGCCTACTATATGCTAGGCATTGTGTTAAGTACCAGGGCTATAAAAAGAGACGTCTCCTCCATCAAGGAGCTCACACAACAAGCAAACAAATACGTACAAACAAGCTATATACAGAAAAATAGGAAATAATTAACAAAGGAAAGGCACTAAAATTAAGAGGGGTTAGGAAAGGTTTCCTGTAGAGGATGGGATTTTGATTGGGATTTAAAGAAGACTAGGGAATCCAGGAGGCAGAAGTGATGAGGGAGAGTATTCCTGGCACAGAAGACAAAGACAATGACTGGAGCCAAGAGATAGAATATCTTGTTCAAGGAATAGCCTGGAGGCCATTGTGACTGGCTGAAGGGCATAGGGTGGGGAGTAAAGTGTAAGAAGACTAGAAATGTGGAGTGGAGAGAAATGAAGGACTTTGAAAACCAAACAAGATGTTATATTTATTGGATGCAACAGGGAGCCACTGGAGTTTATTTGAGGAAGGTGACATGTCTGGGTCTGCAATTTAGAATTTTAGAATTTAACCCAGAGTGTTGATTTTTATCCTTTAAGCATGAGCATGGTAAATTTTAAATGACTCATCATACTGAATTTGAGAAAGAAAGGAGAAGTTTGGGTTTATTCCACTGAGCTTATTTTAAAAGCTAGGGTGAAAGGATCTTTTCAGGGTGGGAAGATGATTCATTTTTGGCCTACTTATTCCCTGAAAAGTGAACTGGCTAGAGTTAGTGATGGATTAGAAAGAGACTTTACTAGTCTATGCAGATCCCTTCCAGCAAAAAAAAAAAAATAGTTTAGCATCATTTCAATTTCTTTGACTGTAACTACTATAGTAAGCCAAAATGGATGTAGTTGCATGCCAAAATCCACATGTAATTGAAGTTCATGAAAAGGACACAATTCCTAATTATTCTCTGAAAAATTCCAAAAGTACTCCAAGGTTTTGTTTTGTTTTGTTTTGGGGTTGAAAAATAATAACATTTACCAAGCTTATTCTCATTGTTGTCTATAATATTCTATTTATCATTATCTGGAAGAAAGTAATAACATCATAGAACTGGAATGCACGTTACTAAATATTCTGGTCTTGACCCCTGTATTTGGGCAGGTAAGTTCCTGATCTGTTTAATATAGATAATAATTGTATTCCTGCTTTTAAGAATAGAAATTCTCGTTCCTTTTTTAAATTTTGGTGACCTGTAGCAAAATTTTATCTCTGAAGAGAATAAGTTGTTAGTTTTTGCTCTTCAGATTTCTATTAATATAGCCTAGTACTATATATGTATAATGTATATATATATATACATATTACATGTATATATGTATATATATATATTTACAAGAGTGTACTGTATTGCTATCTAATTTAGTGAGATTGGTAATTTTCATTTCCAAACATTTGAAAAATCTAGATAATAATTCTTCATCTTCCATCACTAGCTTTTACTTTTACCCATAAATATGCTGCCATATTTAACTTTGTGGAAATTTTGTCCTTAGAATATGGTTCCTTTTTTATGAGACATGAATAACTATGTCTCATCCCTAAATAGTGCTTAACACTGCTCCTTGAATGTAGTAGGTACTTAATAAATACTTTTTTACTGACTAAACAAGGACATCTGACAACATCATAAATATTTTCAATTACTTCACATAATTCAGTTATACATGTTAAATTTATATGAACATATGCTAGGCACCTATTGAATACCACTAGACATTCCCCCAAGTTGCTAAATCACTGAAAAATCACCTTTTAAGTATACTTATTAGTCACTTAGTGGTAGAACATCTGAACCAGCATTTCCCAACTGCGTGGTCTATAGATTCCTGAGGACCACAGTTTTGTGTTTTATGTTAAAAGTATTATGTCATCTTTTCTCTTTTGTGAACTTTACATTTAATGTCTCCAGAGACTTTGCTCACTCTGCATGAATTCTTAAAGCTGCAGTGGTTCTTCAAAAGCACCCATATTTGTCTTTCAAATTTGTCTTCAACCTCTACTGTTTGTAACAGTTTTGGTTTTCTTAAGAGCTCATGAACTATTAGTATGTATTAGTTATTTCTCTTCTAATCAGCTTTTCTACTCTTCTGATTCAAAGAATAGCTACTCTGGTTGATTATTCACAGCTAACGTATATGAAAAAGGTTAAAAAATACAGATACCCATAATTTAAAGATTTGGCGTGGTGTTAGCAGGTATTTTGGAAAATATGATGGTTTAAGTTTTAACAAAAAATGAACAGGGAAAAAAGTTTATTTCATTCATAATTATGATGAATATAAGTTTTATTGATATTGCCTCCTTTCAGCAACAAATACCATATCCTAGATATATTCCACTCAGTTACTTATTGTCCCAAAGTGACCATCGTTGGCATCTTACTTCTTGCTTGTATGCCCAGGGAACTAAATTCAATTCAGCATACATTTGTTAAGCCCTTACCATGCTCAAGAGACTGTACTAGCCACCAGTGATACAATGGGGAAAAATGATATCCTTAGCAATGAGGAAGTTTCACTTTATTAGAAGGAAACATGGCCAGGTGAAGATTACCAGATTAACCAGGGAAATTAAAATTTTGTCATATAGGGATTGCTTGAAGGAACTAAGGGTATTTTTATCCTTGTTGTTCGGTTGTTTCAATCATGCCTAGCTCTTTATGACTCTATTTGGGTTTTCTTGGCAAAGATACTAGAAGAGTTTGCCATTTCCTTCTCCAGCTCATTTTACAGATGAGGATACTGAGGCAAACAGGGTTAAGTGACTTGCCCAGGGTCATACAACTAGTAAGTGTCTGAGACCAGATTTGAATTTAGGAAGATGGGTCTTCCTGACTCCAGACCCCAGCATTCTATCCACTGCACCGGAGAAATGCAAAAACTTAGAGGTGGTGAGGATTGATAGTTATCCAAATGTCTCAAGGGCAGAAAAGCAGAAGTAGGATCAGCCCATTGATATTTCAGAGAGGCAAATAATGGATTCAAAAACTTCCTCACAAGTAGTACTATACAAAAGTGGACAGGATGACTTCAGAGGTCCCCAATCTAGTGCTAGATAATTAATTTGGATGGGGGTAAAGAAGAAGGGAGAAATTTTATACAAGGCATTTTTGTTTTGCGTGTATTTCTTTATGCTTACCCATGGAAAATGTATTTCATTTTAATATATTCTCTTTGAAAAGTCAATATGTAACCTTATTATTTGGTTCCATATCTGTGTTGATTCCTTAAATATTCTTAGAATTTAGTGTAAATATTTTGACATTAGTGTTATTAGCTAGTTGATGTTTGGCCAGTAGATTGTGTAGTCAACGTAGGCTTAAGTGGTGGTATGAGAACCGTCTCTGGAACAGAGACAAAAAAGGTTGCTTCACAGGTTTTGACTTGGATAACTGATTTCCACTCATCTGATCCTGGTTATTTATGACTTTTTTATTGTAATCAAATGTTTATTCAGATATTACAAAAATGGAAAGTTTTCTGCTTCCATAATTAAACATTATCATTGGGTTGAATAGGAGGGAATATTGGGGAGGAAAGGAGAAGAAGGATGTAAACATTTATATGGCACCTGCTGGGTGTCAGGCACTGCACTGAGTGTTTTACAAATATACTTCATTTATCTTCAGTTCTATTATAATGCCGCATCTTACAGTTGAGGAAATGAGGCACAGAAAAGTCTAGTGACTTGCTCAGGGTCACAGAGCTAGTAATTGCCTGGGGCTGGATTTGAACTCAGGTATTCCTGACTCCAGGCCCAGGAGTCTATATATATACTGTACCACCTAACTGCCTTGAAATTTATAGTGCTCCTTTAGAGAAGCAACACTTAGGAAAAAACACTTAGAATATTATACCTACATTCATAAGGTTCTCTTCTTGTATTACCAAGTGATGATATTATATAGTTTCTAAGCCTTTTTCTTTTTTTTTCTTTTGTGAATTGCCTTTTAACATTTTGTTGAGTGTTTCATTATGTTGAGTGGTTTTCAAAAGACTTTGCAAGTTTTCAAGTATATAATAAGAAGCATTATCACTTATTTCAAGTGCATAAATAATCATAATATCCAGATACATTATCTTCTTTATTTTTCAGTAATGTTGAAATAGCTAACCTGATTCTAGAAGCTGAGGCTAGTACGACTACATGTGTAACCTTCATTGCCTTACATTCTTACTTCTCACAGGGGTAAAAAGCAAAGTGGATAAATCAAGGAAGCAGTTCTGGTGTTTTAAACCAGGCAGAGACAAATGTGACAACTTTTGCACAGGTTACCTAAAAAAAAAAATCATACATATATGATATTTTTTTCAATGTCTCTTGTCTTGCATGCCTATAAGCTGAAATATATTCCTGCCAAGTCCATTGCAACAAAGTAAATTTCCATAACCTGGATTGAGGCTCTTATCACAGCATGTTCTTGGGCAGTGCATCATTTTTTCGTGATTCTCTTGCTGACAGTTCTCCGATACATCTATGTAATACTTTGGCATCCTCAACTGCATGTTCAATCAGTTTTTATCATTTGGATTATAAAAGTGAGAAATTGAGTACAACAGAAGCCATTAAAACATCATTGAACTTGAAGACTTTGGCCAATTAAACCTTTTTTTTTTTCACTTTTGAATGAACAATTTATCACTTTTCCAATTTATATTCATTGAAATTTTGTTTCCAAAGCAAAACATCTTTGGGAGAGAAAAAAAAAATTGAATTCATTTTTTCAAGATTTTCAACCAGAAAGTGTTACAACTTTCATTTTAGATATAGAGGATTCATGCAGTTGGTATCTGAATTCTGATTCAGCTATCCAAAAAAGTGTGGTTTAAATTCCAGCAGAGACTGGCTTAAAAATGAAATAATTTTAGGAAATTTTAGTTAAATCTAGAAGATAACAGGTTTCCTGGATACAGATATTTTCAGTAAAAAGAATAACTCACCTCTATATAGCAGCTGAAGTACTTATAAATTACTTTTCTTCCTAATAAACTTTTTCCAGTGTTATCACCATTTTTCAGATGAGGAAACTGAGCCTCATCTAGTATAAGAGACTTGCCCAGGATTATGTAACTAAGATGTATCAGAGAAGGAACTGCATAGAAGTTCCAAAAAAAGTCATATTTAGACAATGTTAGAAGAAAAGAAAAACTTCCCAAGAGCTACCCAGAAGCAGAATGGTCTGCCTTCGGAGACAGTGGATTCTGCCCCCTCAGAGATACTTAAGTAAAAAGGCCTAATTAACCATTTGTGAGACGTGTTATATAGAATGAAATTCCTTTAAAATGGATTAGATAACCACTGAATACTTTAAAACTCTGAAATTCTGATTTAAATCTTCTGACTCCAAATCCATCAACACAACTAACCTTTCTCATAAAAGAAAACTATCTCAACAAGCTATGTATGCCATTTGTCTCAGGTCACAAAGTAAGCCACTGGTGGGGGATTAGAATATCTGAATGAAAGGCTTTACTTTCCTTTAAATTCCCTTTATAAAGGAAACCAAAGATTCATGTAGTATTTCACTGTTGAGTAAAATACAATAGATTAATTTAGAATGCCCCATTTTAATAAGTGGAAAAATAACAACTTAAAGTACAATTTTATTATGTTTCTCAAAAAACTATCAAGTACAATGAAAATTAATATGATGCCTTAGATAAAGCTGTTTACTTCATTTAATTATTACTGCAACTTTATAGAACCATAGCATATTTTCATGTTAAGATAGCCTGTAATACTCCTAGTTGTAATTTGAATGGTCATAACAAAAAGTGACTTAAATCATTCCTTTCTTCTTAGTTTCTCAGATACTTTTTTTAAAAATAAGTCTCGTGTGTTTACTCTTTTTACAGGTGAAGACCTGTCCCAAGATATCTCAAAAAAAAAAAAACACTAAAACTTTTGAGACACATTGGGTTTATGTAACTCAACTATAGAAAACATATACTAACTTGCCAAAGCTGCTACAGATTTCTTTATATAATGCTACTATAACATACAAATATGACAAGAAAACATGAGTATTCAGCTTCAGCCTCAGTAAACACTTTTGAGTATTGGAAATATAATGGCTTTTTTTCTCTTTAAACTAAGGGCATTCTTGAAGATATTTGTTTTATAATCCAGTTCATGACATCAATATAGCCTGTCATTGCTGTGACATCTACATCACTACAATCCATTGTGGAATGATGAAAGCAAAACTTACTCAAATATTTACAATGGGCAAATAAAAATAAATGCTTCATAACAGTGTTATTTATTAATAAAAAATGTGTTGGTGTATTCTGGTTTTTGCATTTACTTCTACCTCTTCGAATAGATTTTGCTATTATATTTTTCCATATTAAAATTGAAATGACTTAGAGGCAGTATTTCATTCAAAAGTAATTTCTTTCTAAACTATAAAAAAACTACAGCTGGTTAGAATTTATTAAAAAAAAAAAAAACTATTGCAGAGTCTACAAAAGCCTACAATGGAGTACTTGTATCAGGAAGTTAAGTGAAAAGAGATCCCTTTTCATGGCCAACTTAGCAGATAGAGCCTTTGAGAAAATTAAGCATTTTGTCAAGGTGAAAAGAAAGAATTTAAATCATTTGTATTTGAATATATATATATATATTGTTTTAACAAAATACTTTTGACTTCCTTATTAAGTTACTTTAAGAAAACACGAATCACATTTTTTTTACGAAAGTCATTTGGCTAGGTATTTGAAAATTTTGTTAAACTTCTTTGTGGATAGCTCTTTAAAGTAGAGCATTTATCTTCAGAGCATATTTACAGGAAAATGGATTTAACAGGTTTGGTAATAAAGCTTTTTAACAGAAATCTCTTAAAAGGGGCTTAAGGTTGGAAATGCCAAAATTCTGTGATTATACTTGCCCATTTTTAACATTATCCTGATTTCTAATATTGTGAACAACATGCAAAATAAAGTCTTTAAGTAGTTTATCCTTTTCACAATAAAAGATTGTGGTCAAATTGGTCACTAGCCACTTGTACCCATGTGATTCCCTCACTTTATTTTACAACTCAGATTGCTATTTAAGTAATTGAATTTTGACTCTACTTTCCCTTTACTAGGTTCATCATATTTCTTGTGTTTTATGTGATTAGTCTGTTGGTTGCTGTCATTTCCTCTTATGTCTCAGTTTATTGTTTCACCGAGTTATTTTCCAATTCCCAGTTTTATTCATTGTACAAGAGAGACTTGGATAGCTGTTCTCCAGTCACTGTCAATTCAACTGAGTTTTGGTGCAACTGACCACTTCCATGTCCACATGGAAATGTTTTAGTTTCTCCAGGAATAACTTGGCCATTGGCCAAGATGGTATACTTTATACCAATACCTAAATCAATGATATATTCTTCATATTATTTTTACTCTTTTCCACTCTGCCATCCTTACTGCCCAAGTGGTAAAGTGATTTAAAAGTAATTTAAATGAAGGAAACTAAATAGCACTGAGGACTGTTTGATATTTTATTTGTTAAATAAATTAGCATAATTTTAAAAATTATCATCTTGGGGACCAACCTTCCAGTGATGAGCTTTTTCTGAAATTAGCTACACTCATCCTCAGATAACAGACATTATCACTACGCTCAGACTAAAGGCCTTCCATTTGGATAGAACTGCCCACTCTATTATATTCTTGGAGAACCCCAGCTTAACTCCATACCCAGATGAAGCATCAGAAGTCTTTTGGAGGGAAGGAAATAGCTTCATTTTAGTACGATATTCCATTTCCTGTTTTGTCCCTTTGCATTTGCGATTTGATTTCTATGATTATTTATTCCATTCATGTCTCTTGAGACCCCTCCATACCTTCTTATCCCTTGTGATTCTTATTCATGTTTTCTAATAAATCATCAAACCATGTGATAATAGTTTGGAACTGAAAAAAACCTAGAGATTAAATAGTTGAATTCCATAGTTTTAAAAATAAGGAAAGTTACAGATACCAATTAGAGCTGGGATGTGAACCTAGCTTCATTACTACATGTTTTAGTTTTTCTTTATATCAAAAGATACCTTTCTATTCTTTCTTTATTGATATACATCAGCTGGGATAATGTTTGTAAGACACTTAGCACAGTGCTTGGCACATAGGCACTTAGTGAATGCTTTTTCCTTTCCCCCCTTCATAGTTATTATGGTGATCAAGCTACATCAGTGTGACCAGTACACACATATTGAATATTTAATGTTACGTACAGGATTAACTTCCTTACTATGTAAAAACAAGTTGATTATTCATTATCAATGTATTTTATAACAGGCATAACAAAATAGTGACTGCTTAAAAAAGATAGGTAAGGAACAGCAGAATAAACAGTTCCTTTTCCTTATACAATGGTTATAGTTCTGTATATATTAAAGTATTACTATCGAAGCTATTCATTAGGTGAAGCTAGTAATCTGTTGTTGATTTCGGAAAAGTAAGGAGAATTATCCATTTTAAAGGTGCCTATTAGCAGCATTAGTGCTGTGTATAATACATTCTCATTACTAGTTATTTTGAGTTTGGAAAATTTAATTTTCATTCCAACAAGTAGCATTAATGAATAGTCCTGACTGATATCAGCTCTGAGTCAAAGGAATTCCTATTGTAATTGATTAAAATAATAAAACAACCCAAAAAAAGGATTTTTTTAATGTGGATACTACCTTAAAAGAAATATATTTTACTCTCTTCCTTAATTATTTTACTTAGGATATGTTATATCTGATGATTTTTAATGAGAAGGGAAAGAAGAATTCTCAAAACTACCTTTAAATTATTCAAGTCAGTTTCATTAACCAGCACCCAACAATTCCTCCATTAAATAAAACATCCTTACAATTCAAATGTGAAAAAAAATTATTTAAACTTCATAGGGTTTAGCATCAGAGATTCTTAGCCTTTTTTTGGTTCTTATACCCTTTTGTATCCTCATGAAGCCTATGTACTCCTTAGAATTATATTTTTAAATGCATAAAATAAAATATATAACATCACCAAAGAAACCATTTACATTAAAATACAGTCATCATAATTCTAAAAATAAGTTCATTGATCCCAGGTTAAAAACCTCTGGTTTAGTGGAATATGTATGTGAATGGTTGTATGTATCTATGTTATCTATATATGTGTATGTGTGTGTGTATATACATATATACATACATATACACACACACACATATTCACCTGCATGTCTATGTGCATATGTATGTGTTTACACTTGTGCTGTGAGCAAGTCTTCGCTGCTGTGACCCATTTGACAGCATATTTTCAGGGTCTAATGGCCTTCGGTTTAGGAAAGGCATAAGTTAGTCCCACCATACGGATATTTCATATGCCTATGGAAATTTACTTCACTACAGAATGGGCAGTCACTGGTCCATTTGCATAGTGGTGGTTCTATAGAAAAAATACATATGTATATGTGTGTACATACATATATATGCCAAAAATTATTTTTATTACTAATACAGACAAAAATTTGATTCTGCTCTATTATTTAAAAAAAATCCCCAACATTTGGCACATTGCCTGCCTTATAGAAGGCACTTAATAACTGATCGTTGACTAACTGTTGACTAACTGCTTTTTCTTGGTTCCCCAAATCTTTTGGAAAGAGAAAAAAAAATTTCTCTAAAACCACTTAGTTTCTGAGTATTCCTGAATATTCATTGACATAGCTCCTAGATTTCTAGACTTTCATTTGCCTCTAAATTATGGATTCCTATAGCATGCTAGACTTCTGTTATTGATCTCCCAAACCAAAATACAAGCACCTAGTGGGAATAATGCCTCTAATGCCTATTATAAAATGATAAGTACAAGTACAACTGTTCTTCTGATCATTGTAGTTTTGTGAGGACCATGTCTGCTTACATCATTCCTCCCTCGTACAGGATATATCTGTATAGCTCTTACTGATGTCATACTCTGTGTGATAACAAGATTGTAATAGTCCAGTCAAAATACGCACTTACAACTACTGTCACTTAATGTAACCGACCCTAAAAGCCATCAAAAAATAAAAATTGCAACCTTATGGCAAATAATGAATTATAGAAAGGGTTTTTCTAATTCTGTTTGGGAGTCACAGTTGATCAAGTCATGCTTGATTTGAGATGTTCTAAAAATTAGTTGTAGTTTTCACTACACTAGCTTATGTGCCACATTTGCTGGCACTTTTAAAATGTTCATACATGTATGAGCAAATGAATATGCAATAAAGTAGCTGCTGTTCTTTCTTACATAAGGCCTAAATTAGAAAATTATATTTTAAAAGTTTTTCTATCCCTGCTAATATATGTCATTTCTAACAAAAAAAAGTGGTTTTTTTATGTTCATTGCAGTTTTGGCATAACATAGGAGATAGAAAACATAAACTGTCTCTGTCTTAGAATTAATTTTATGAACATGAAGAAATTAAGCTCTTTATTCTCATATGTAAATCTATCATGTTTGATTTCATAGAATCTTTTTTGCAGAGTTCATATGTGATACTCAACTTAGTGTAAAAGCTAGTGTCTTGACTTTTTGT
>CM053588.1:247120759-247144276 GCA_028646515.1 Pseudochirops corinnae
AAGTACTAAAAGCTAAGATACTAAAAAAGGTTCTAATAATTTTTTTCTCATTTCTGTGCATGCCCTATTAGACAAAATTTCTGACTTAAGATTGCTTTCAAATACTGACTAGTTGCTATTTTTTTAACTTCATGATTTTTTTTTACCTCGTAATATATTTTTTTTTCAATTAAGCTATATTTTTAGAAGAAAATAACATTGTTTTTAGGATTCCCCTCTCTTGGCAATCTTAACTATGATTGATTTCATTTAAGTAATATATGTACTAATAATCCCTCTTATATACTTTTTTCATTGCCTTTGTAATTTTTCTAGAATTCATGGAGGGAAATATTTCTAGGGTTATAATTAAATATTTGTGTATACCTTTTTGATAGAGACTTTCAAGACCCATAGGACCCAGTTTACTTTGAGAGATCTTTTGTTCTTGGCTCATATCCCCTACCCAAGAGACTTGGGGAAATGTATGCTTGTTACTCTGCAGTATGCTGAGACCAACTTCTTGCTTGCAAGATGCCATTCTTAGTATTGCAGATTTTATTTTATCCTAGGTGAAATAGAGTCACTGAAGATTTTTGAGCAGTGACGTGACATGTTTAGACCTGTGATTTAAGAAGATTATTTTTGGCAGCTCTTGAATTGAAGGGTTTGGGAAATAGGTGTATTGGAAGATTGGCTTCACCTATCTTCTCTCTCTACCCATCCCCCCAACTAGTTAACAACAAATGCTCTCAAAATAGGTGATTTAGTGATATAATCCAGTGGCCATACTAGGAGAATAAAAGACAGTCCATGCAAAAAAAAAAAAAAGTATCTGAAGCCCAATTTATTTAAATTAATTCTGGGGGTACCTTTGACTGTCCTTATATCTCCCAGAAAGAAATAAGAGCACAACTACTGAAAATGGGTCCTTGGACATTTTCCATCAAGTGGACATGTTCTGCTAGTCCTTAAGATTCTTTAGCTTTGCATCTACTGCTAATTCTACTTGTGCATCTTACAGTGGATCCCAGCAGGGATCCTAGGGCACAGGTCCAAGAAGCATGCAGAAGCCCAGTGCAATAGAAGCTTATAGCTATTCCTCAGCTCTCCATGTGGGCTGTGACATTCCTAATGGTTTTTCCCTTTTCTCAGACTAGTTTTGGACTTTCTGTTTTTAAGTGATAGAGAGACAAGTTGTTATTTTTTCCTCCAATTCCCAGATATTAGGTTTTTTTAGCTTTAGTAAGGGAGAGGTGGGGGAGAAGTATGTCTCATCCTGACACCTTAGGCTAGAATCCATGAAACTCTCTAATCTAATTTCATATCTCTTTATAGATGGACATTTTCTGTATAGCTATAGTTTCTTGGGACTTTACACAAAGGGACTCATGGGTCAGGAATGCAAGGGTAGCAAAAGACAAAATGAACAAAAGTGCCATTAGGCCTGACTTAAACATATGACTTAAATCTCCTGGACTCCAAATGTTAATGTGTTATACAGGTAAAGTAAGCAGGTTAACAGGGAAGCAGGTTAACAGGGGGCAGGTAGGTGGAACAGTGGGTAGAGTACTAGACCTGCAGTCAGAAAGACTCATCTTGGTGAGTTCCAATTTGCCCTCAGATACTTACTGTGTGACCCTGGGCAAGTCGCTTAACCCTTGGTCTTCTCATTGATAAAATGAACTGGAGAAGAAAATGGCAAACCACTCAAGGATCTTTGCAAAATACAAAACAAAACACAAATATGGTCTCAAAGAGTTGTATATGACTGAAAAAAGCAGGTTAACAGTGTTTCTGTTTAGTTCTTCCTATATTAACTTATCTCACATCTGTATGATGGATCAATAGAGAAATACAAAGGTCCAAAAAAAAGGGCAGCTACTATAGCTGTGTAGAGAATAAACTGGGGAATGGAAAGAGTGGAAGCAGAGAGGACAATTAGGAAGTTTTTAGAGTAATATAGGTGGGATTTTTTGGAGGGCTGCACCTGGAAGGTAGTTAGTAGAATGAAGAGAGAGGCACTTATGGGAGAGATGGAAAATATCTATTATAATTTCCCATATTGCTTTCATGTTTCTAAGACTAGGCAGACTCAAGTCCCAGCTTTCTTCAAACTCAAGAAATGTTCTCCTTTTCATAAAGGTCCTAAGCTTTTTTTAAAAAACAGGGCACCAAACTCATTCTGTCTAATCTTCACAGTAATACATGGACATTGCTGAAAATCCACCTCCAGTCCCTGGAGGGTTATTGAGGGGATGGCGGTATTTCCACTGACTTCTGAATTAAGTCAAGTAAAGGCGCTGATCCTTCTTACTTCTTTCATGGAAATACCTCCTGGAGGAAGAAATGCATATCACCCTCACATGTGTGCTATCCTATACAATGCTTTTCTTTGATCTATTTGAATCTTGACCTTATACTATGGCTAGTTTTACATGAAGAGGTTTGTGCTGAATAGTGTTTTAGAAAAATATTGGCGAACAATAGAAAGATAGTGACTACATGTGAGTACCTTATTTTGATCTTTCAAATTATTTTTTCATGAAAATTCCATCCTACTAGGTTGTGTGCAAAGGTTCCCATGCTGTCAAGTCAGCATAGAATCTGGCAAAGGAAAAGTTTGGTGGAATATAAGGAAAACCTGCTTCAGAATAGTAGAACACAATTGGTTCGAGAGTTTCATTGTCCTCATGATCCTTCTCAGCAGTGGTGCTTTGGTAAGTGACGTGCATGAAAACATTTTATTTAAGAATTTAACTGATGCAGAAAATTATTGCAAATTACTGTTTTCACCAGAATTTAAAGTATACGTTCTCCCTGAGTTGTAGAAATCCAAATTAGGAACATGTACAAAATTACCATCTGTACCCCATATGGAGAACAAGGTGTTCCCAGGCCATGGTAATCTCCCCTCTCTGCTGAGCCCTGCCTTAAAAAAAACAACAGGTAGCCCCTTAGTGGCAAGGGACAAAACATTTCCTAAACCATTATCTTTTCTTTTCACTTACCCTGAAAGGTATTTTCATTTAGGAACAATATTATAAATGCATAATACAGGAAACAGACCATTGAATTGACTCAGAGGATCTGGGTTGAAATCCTGCCTTTGACCTAAGCTTAGGGGTCCAATTCACTTGTCTGCTCTTAATCTCAGATTCCTCATCGATAAAATGAGATATTTGACTTGGATGGTCTTTGAAGTCACTTCCAAATCTAGATCTATGATTTTATAATCTTATGATTAGATGAGGTTCTGCTAGATTATTGAAACCTATACAACTCACAGTGTAGTTGACAAATTATTCATTGCAATGAGAATGGTACACAGCAAAGAGAGACAGACATTCCACAATTTCTGTTCAGGTCTTTAGGTAAGGGACAGAGGAGAGGTATGGACCAGCAGGGACGTGATTCCTGTGGGCTTCCAGGTGGGAGGGGAAAGGTATGGTCCAGGAAGAGTGACAATAACTTGGGAGAGACTCTTGTGATTGTAAAGGGTTACACTGGACACATCAAATTATTTTTTAAAAGTTCATCCCTACACTAATCTTAAATCTGTTACCCTCTAACTTGAACTCTGTTGTTATAGTTCTGTCCTCAGGAGAGATATGACAAGGGTTTAAACACCTGAAGGAAGTTATCTTGTCCCATCTTCAAAACTAATATTCTTCTGATAAAATATCCTTTGTTCCCTCAAACATGTATCAGATAATAGAATTTCCAGATATTTAACTATCTTTTCTCCCTCTCAGGATGCTCTGTTCTCTTTAAGGAATGTTCTTAAAATGTTACACCAAGAAGTGAATGTAAAACTCTAGATGAGTACAAATAGTATAGCTCTTCATACTACTCTTAATTTACTTGATCTGTGTAGTAAATTCATTGTTTTATTTAAACCTAAGATTTTATTTAGATTTTTAAAAATATCTGTATAATATCATTGGCTCATGTAGAGCTTGTGGCCAATTAAAGCTTGGAGGATCTTTTTTTTCACATTAATTGCTTCCTTTAGTCAGGTGTCATTCATTCAGCTGTTGTTCAGTCGTTTCAATCATGTTTGACTCTTTGTGACCCCATCTGGGGTTTTCTTGGCAAAGATACTGGAGTAGTTTCCTATTTCTTTCTCTAGCTTATTTTCACAGATGAGGAAACTGAAACAAACAGGGTTCAGAGTCTTGCCCAGGGTCACACAGCTAGTAAGTACTTGAGGCTGAATTTGAATTCAGTAAGATGAGTCTTCCTTGAGGCTGGAATTGAACTCAGGAAGATGAGTCTTCCTGACTCCAGGCCTGATACTCTATCTACTGTGCCATGTAGCTTCCTCTCCCCCACTCCCCACTCACCATCTACTAGTTATACACATAATTTTCTTTACCTAATATCCCTGTTAAATTTATCATGTTGATTTCAGTCTATCAGTCTAGCCTGTGGAGAATATTCTGAATCTTGATTCACCAGGAATACTGGCTAATTCTCAGAAGTTTAAGTCACAATACTAAATGAGACCTGGATTTAAGACCCAAATCTGCCTCTAAAAGGCTATATGAGCCATGAAATAATTTGACTTCTCTAGTCTTCTGTTTCTTTTTCTGTTAGAGAATATGTATTAGTTGGACTACATACTTATTCTTACTATGCCTAGATTGGCCCCTGGGATCACCTTTGGGGGAGGGCAGGAGGAAGGTTGGTAATAAATGCTCAGAAATCATTTGCTTAATAATAAATTCTAGAATATTTTCAGATAACCTCCTTTCCCCTGAGATCCTGCAAAATAAGATTTTGTAGTTTAGCTGAGAAAGATGATCTCACTATTTGCAAGAGAGTAAAGAGAAAGAAGGAAGAGAGACCAACAGACAGACAAGTAGACAGTATACCACAGTACTAGAGTTTGATGAGAGCATCTGAATCTGAATACTGAACTGCTGATTACTACCTATGTGACTGGATAAGTCAGTTCATTTCTCCGTGCTTGTTTCCTTTTCTGTAAAATGAAGGAGTTTTCTTTGTATCCTAAGCACTTAGCACAATTCTTTATACATAGTAAGTACTGAACAAATGTTTATTGACTACTTCCTGAAACTAGATGAGGTCTAAGGTTATAGATACAATGAGCTTAGAAATGATCTTTAGGGGCACAATTTCTTTCTTTATTTGTCAAGTTGTAAGCTTTCTATATTTTGAAAAATCAGGAAGCTGTCTATGTAGTCTCAATTGCTAAAGGACTATAAAAAGTTATCTTCTTGTACTCTTGTATTATATTAACAGATAGATGTGTTCAAAACTATATTCAAAACACATGACTAATGTCAATAACATGGATGGATTTTATAAGCTCTTTTTAATCATTTTTATGAAACTTCACTTCACAGGTGGTTTATGTCTATTATATGGATTTTTGAAGCAATGTTTTTCTCATCTTTATTCTCTTGTTTTTTTTCAGTAAAGAATAAGTACCAGGGCAGTTAGGTGGCACCAGTAGACAGAGTTCTGGCCCTGGAGTCAGGAAGACCTTAGTTCAAATCTGGCCTGAGACATTTACTAGCAGTTTGACCCTGGGCAAGTCACTTAACTCTGTTAGCCTCCCCCCAAAAAATAGAATAAATACTACCTATATTTACATTCTTTGAAATAACATTATTAATAGTGTCTAGTATATGTAGACTATTAAAAAGAGGACTTAATTCATCATTTTTCATAGTTCAAATAAAACCTTGCCCTTTACTTAGATTTTGTTAATTTTTGTTACATTTTCATGAGATTTTACAATAGCAATCATTATTTTAATATTTATTTGAGAATTTTACATAATTATTCTGTTTATACTTTGCTGTTTGGAAGGATTGAGGCCTTTCAATATTAAAAGCCAGGGAAGACTTATTTCCTTTTGAAAATAAGAACTTAATGTGGACAAAAAATTTCTTTAAGACTCATAATAAAGAGCTATTCTTTAGATGCCAATATGCTATTGATACACCATGAACTCTGGGGTTCATTTCTAGTAGACACAATGGATTTTGTGTGCTCTGTCCATGCTCTCTGTGACTCATAGATACATGTATAAGATGACAAACTGGAAATAAGAAGATTAGTTTTCTGTGGCTGGGAAAGAAAGCACAGAAAACTAGCTCATGTGAACTCGTTCTTAGCCTTTTTATCACCATCTAATCTACAGAAATCAATTTTCTTTTTCATTCTTTTCTCCAAATCATGTTTCAGTGTCAGATATCATTGAAATTTGGATTTCATCTCCCACAGGCTTTTGAAGATATATACATCGAACAGAGAAAGACTATTAAGACTGTGTTGGAGTATGCTGACAAGTTCTTCACTTACGTCTTCATTCTGGAAATGCTTCTAAAATGGGTAGCATATGGTTATAAAACATATTTTACTAATGCCTGGTGCTGGCTGGACTTCTTGATTGTTGATGTACGTATTTTTAAATCATTTCATACAGAGGGCTCTGATGCCTCCAACATTCATTGTCGAACATAAGTACTTTCCTAAAAGCTGAAATAATGTGTACAAGAAGACATTTCACTAATATACCTTTGTGTGCTACGTTATGTGTATAGCTTTGTTTTCTGAATGTACATGTATGTTATATACCCTTATGAAAACCATAATAATGATCATGATTATTATTATAATTAGTATTTAATAGCTAATAACTAATATTTATGTGGTACTTTAAGGTTTGGAGACCATTCTATATGTGTTATCACTTGAAAATATTGTGTATGTGTGTATAAAATATACAATATGTCCTCATCAACCCTCTGAGACAGTGTTTTTATTATCCTGATTTTTACAGATGAGGAAACTGATGTTTAGATAGGTTAAGTGACTTGTCTAATATCACACAGATAGTATCGGAGGTACAAATTAAACTGAGACCATCCTGAATCCAAGTCTAGCACGCTCTCTATTAGCTGTCTTGTTGCCTTGAAGTCGAATATGTCCTATCCTGTTTTGGAAATATTTGTATATGGGCATGTTTATGTATACCCTGCCTTCTCATTTAAATAGGAATGGAGATTTATTTTCTATCTTATAGTTGTATATGTAGAAATGTACATACATATACATGCAGATGTATATATACACACTCACAGAGAATAAGCATATATGCATATGTATGTATAAACACAGAGAGAGAGTACATCGGTAGCTAAATTCTAAAACTCAGTGACAGCTAGGTGGTGCAGTGAATAGAGCACCAGCCCTGGAGTTAGGAGGACCTGAGTCCAAATCCTACCACAGACATGTAACACTTACTAGCTGTGTGACATTGGGCAAGTCACTTAACCCCAATTACCCTGTCTCCCCCCCTCCAAAAAGGTAAAAAATAAAAAAAATTCTAAAACTCTGTATGTGTATGCATGTAATGTATTCACATACGTTCTCCTCTTTACTTATATATGGGAATGTGTGCATGCACATGCGTTCACACGCATGTGTATGTGTGTAGGCTTATAGAGAATAGTGTCCGGTGTGTATATTAATATATCACACACAGATAATTTTAGAACTTAGCCACTTGTTAACCATACCAAGCATTACAGTGGAAAAACTAAGGAATACCTTACACTGCTATTAGACATCTTTAGACAAATATGTACAACCCCATACAATATCTTAAACTATAAAATTAAAAAAGCTCAGATTAATATAAAATAAAGAATCATAGCTGTAGTTAATGATTTTTTCTACTTTAGCTGCTTTGTGACACATTTGTACTTATGTATTATGAAAATAACTGTCAGAGGAATGTGATCTATTTTGTATAACATTTTTCTTTGGAAGTCTGATTTTTAACATGCATTAATGGTGGCACAATAGTTTGGTTTTTTTGTGAGCTATAATTTTTTTTTTTTTTTGCTTTTTAGAGGGCAATTGGGGTTAAGGGACTTGCCCAAGGTCACATGACTAGTTTTTGTGTTAAGTGTCTGAGGGCAGATTTGAACTCAGGTCCCCCTGACTCCAGGGCCAGTGCTCTATTCACTGAGCCACCTAGCTGCCCCTTGTGAACTATATCTTGAAAAATCTTTTGGTTAGTGAAAATAAAACTTTATGTGTTACCATGAGTGCTAATGGTACTACTTATAAGATAATTCTTTCCCTCTTATAAAAATCTGCCCGTATGTTGAGTAGCATTAAGGTGAAGTGCAAAGAGTTCTTAGAGGTCAGGGGACCTCAGTTTAAATCTCAGTTCTGCAATTTACTACCTTTGTGACCTTGAATCAAAGTACCTAATATGTCTAAACCTCAGTTCCTCATCTATAAAATTAGAGTATTGAGGATGACTCGATCTATGAACAGAAGTTACTAGGTGGTTTTAGGTTACTTTTTAATATCTTCTTCATAATCAAATTATCTTAACATTAGTTACTTAACTACCAAACCAGATGACCTTGCCTCCATCAGCAGAATTCATCAAACATTTATTAAGCACATATCTTCCCCAAAAAATTTGTATTCAAGGAGGAGACTAAGGATACACATACAAATAGCTTAAAAAGAAAGAAAAGGAAATTGAAAATGAGAAATGCCTAAAAGGGACGCTAACAAGGTGCTTCAAGAGTATTGGGGAAAGAGAAATCATTTCTGGTTGGAAAGATCAGGGAGGGTTACATGAAGGATACAGTGTTTAGGAAATGAAGGGTAATTAGGAGGAGGATCTGAAAAGAGCATCTAGCAGCCAGAGACAGTAGCACAAATGATAGCATGACGATTAGAAAGGGTCATCCAGTTTGATGAAAGAATGGAGTTCTTGCAGGAGAGTAATATAAGAGAGAAATAGCTTGTGGTCACCTTGTAGAGGGTCTTGAATGCCAAGCAAAGGAATTTGGCTTTAATTTGAAAGGAACTAGGAAACTACTGGAAATTCTTGAATAAAGGAGTAATATGGCCAGTTCTGTCCATCTGGTAGGGAGTATGAAGGACAGATTTAATGAGGGAGGGATGAAAATAGAGAAACAGGTTAAGAAACTACCTTATACATGAAGTAATGAGGGTGCTGGATTAGGGAGGTAGCAATGGGAATAGCCAGCAGAAGATGTATACAAGAAAGTACATGGAGAGTGAAGGATTTGCATGTTCAGAATATGGGTCATGGCTGGAGCAGGGAGGAAGGGGCAACCTGCCTGTCTGTTTAGACTCTGAAAGTTGTTTTCCGCTGACAGACTTTCCCAGTTAAAGTTGTTTTAAATTTTAGTTTTTCTTTTGGAGGCAATCAGGGTAAAGTGCCTTGCCCAGGGTCACACACCTAGTAGGTGTCTAAGGCTGGCTTTGCACTCAGGTCCTTCTGATATCAAGGCCAGTGTTCTACCCACTGTGCCCGATACCTGCCCCTTAAAATTTTAGTTTTTCAAAAATTTTTTCAATTCTTCAATTTAGCCAACTCTCCATCTCTATCTTAACAACTAGAAAGTTCCCCGCCCCTGAGTTTAGTTCCAATTCAGTTCTTGCTATTAGACATTTTATCCCATTGTTACATCTATACTCCTTACATTTAAAAAACATCCATTCAAAGAGTATTTATCAAATTCCTGTGATGTGCAAAACACCATGCTAGGTACTGAGGATGAAGACGGTAAATTATGTATGATCTCTACTCACAAGGAGCATAGAATGTATTGGTGTGTGAAGGTATGTGCAACAGATACATCACCAAGAATAAAGATGGGTAAAATGCAATGGAGGCAAAGGAAAGATACAACCTCCTGTAAGAAAATTTGAGAAGGGAAACATCACTATCAATTAAGAGAATCAGAGAACAGTACATGAAGGTAGTCATGATGCAGGAGGACCTTGAAGGATGAGAAGAATTTCAAAAGGCGGAAATAAAAAGTGAACACTACCTAGACATGGACAGGACATCACCTCCAATGATACTTAGAGGTGGGAGAAGGCAGGATGGGACCAAGACATGATGACGATCCAGTTTGGTGGTACAGGAAAGGCAGAGATGAAATAATGATTGAAAGATAGTTTTGGCTAGATAGAGCACCGGCCCTGGAGTCAGAAGGATCTGAATTCAAATCCGGCCTCAGACACTTAACACAAAAACTAGCCAGGTGACCTTGGGCAAGTCACTTAACCCCAATTGCCCTACTTTCTCCCCTCAAAAAAAGAAAAAAAAAGACAGTTTCAAACCTAATTACATGAAGCTTTAATTTGAGGTTTCAGTTTGTATTTTACACCATAAAGAAATAAGGGAAGGTTTTTGAGAAGGAGAGTAAAATGGTCAGACCAGTAGTATAAGGAATTTTATTTTGGCACATTGTGGAGATAAATCAGGAGATAAAATCAGCATTAAATTCAGGTGGTTTGGGTCAGGTAAGTGACATAGTAGATAAAGTGCCAGCCCTGGAGTCAGAAGGAACTGAGTTCAAATCCAGCCTCAGACACTTACTGTGTGATCCTGGGCAAGTCACTTAATCTTGATTGCCTCCAAATTAAAGGGAGAAAAAAAGAAAGGTGACTCTAGAGCCAGTTCTAAATGGCTTACAAGATCTAATTGTTAAATTTTCAATGTGAGCATTTAACTCAGAAATCATTATAAGTTGATTTGTTATTTTGTTGCAGATAAAAGTGCATTTCTTGGTAGTTCAGGGGTGGAGAACTTGCAACCTTGAGGCCACATGTGACTCTCTAGATCCTCAAGTGCAGCACTTTAATTGAATCCAAACTTCACAGAAAACTCCTGTCCTTGTTGTTAAACATTTACAAGTATACCTCTGTATTTCTCTGTAAATCTTTGCTTAAACTTAGTGAGAATTCAGTAGAAGGTTTTGGGAATGAAGTCATCACCAGACTGCAGGCCTGGTGACTAATAAGAATAACTGACCCATATATAATGCTTTAAAGGTGTGTAAAGTACTGTATATCCATTATCTCATTTGAGCCTCATAACACCCCTGCTTAAATTATAGTCAATGAAACATCAAGTAAATTATAGTCACTTATTGATGCAATTGACTCTTTACTCTTAATGAGTTTTTGATAACTGGAATCATGTCTTCAGTATCCGTTCTTGAGAAGTTGTAAGATACATTTAGGACAGCTTGAAATTATAGAATTTAAGAAAATAAGACAAAGTAGACATCAGAAATCCATCAGAATATTGTTCAATAATATATGTAGCTTGCTTAGCCTTTTTGGCCCATCAATGGAAGTTTTGTCTCCAGGTATTTATTGGCTCAGCTCTTCATAAATATAAGCATAGTCTGGTGGTCCTTTCCGATGGTCTCATTACAAATTGAACTTAATTTCAAAACTGGTCTCTCATCACATTTCCAATTAGGAAATTGTTACAAATGCTAACCACAAATCAATGAATTTAAAAACAAAATATAATAAGTCATATTTCTATAGCACTCTTAGGTTCACAAAATTCTCTCAGAAACCCTGTGAAGTAGGCCATGCCTTTGTTAGTGCATGTGTTACAGATGAAGAGAAAACAAGTAAAGTTGTATTCCTAAAGTTACGTAGGTAGTAGCTGTCATAGCCAGTATTTGAACCAATATCTCAACACTAAATTCAGAGCTCATTTTTCTACACACATAACTTTTTAGGTGTATCTGAGTTTACCTGTAAATTCTGAATAAACTAGCCAGAATTATTCATTAAAATAACTTGGTCTTTCAGTGCATTTCTCTAAAAAAAAACATTTCTTTATATGTCTTTTCCTAGGCAATGATTGTGTGCTTTTCATGATTTGGTTTTTTATTAAGCACCTCTTGGGAATTTCTAATTATTTTCTATATTATAACTTTAACTTTTATATAGGGGTTTAATATAATAAATATAAACTTTGATTTTTATTGGTTTTTGTCTTACTTTTGGCAGGTATCTATAATTACGCTTATCGCCAACGCTCTTGGATATTCAGACCTTGGTCCCATTAAATCCCTCCGGACACTAAGAGCTTTAAGACCACTCAGAGCTTTATCTAGATTTGAAGGAATGAGGGTAAGAAAATAATTAATTTGAAGGGTTCTACTCATGGAGAGGAAAAGAGGATATACAGAATGTGAATAAAAAGTTAAAAGTTCCTATATAATTCCTAAATCATATTTTTTGTCCTACTCTATATTTATTGCTACTGTACATAATCTCACATCAAAATCATTGGAAATATTTGTATGTAGCACCTCATTTATCTAGCAGATTTGGGGAATGAGATATCTAATAAGTGAATTTCTACATAATTGCCACTTAACTGTTTGACTGTCTCCACATTTTTTGTGGTAATCTATCTACAATCTATTTATTACTTCTCAGCCTTCTTCAATAGCCTGTGGATTACAACTTCCTCTTTCATGAATAGATGGGCCATTATTACCAACATCAATTACTTTAATATAGTGACATCCTTTAGGATTGTTAAGGTGTATAGAACTATTTGTTCTCTACAATGAACAGCCTCAGACTGCTCAGATTTTCAGAATTTTTTGTCTACTTTTTATAGTTATGTTTCCCATCAGTATCCCTTCTGTTAGTTTTCCCTTCTTGCTACTGTCAATATGATTCCTATTGGCACATTAACAACTCTTCCTCTATTCTTCTAATGTGTTTCTTTTCTTTTGATTGAAGCCGTAAAGCTAGATAGTCCAGTATGAAGGTTAGGCCCAAGAGTACTGTAAATACACTGACTCTTGTCAATGCTTAGAGGTGTTTTCTTCGTACTTCTTTTCTCATTCTCATTCAATATATTACCCAATTGCCTCATGAAAACCTTCCCCATTTTCTCTTGCTCTTTCAAATGTATTCCTTTCCCTTCTGTGAGTTGAAAAGTAAGCTCAATTGTAATTTATAAATAATGGCTAATATTTGTCTAGTGCATTAAAGTTTGTAAAGGGCTTTACCTCATTCAAATCTCCTTGGAACTTTGTAAAAAGATGCTGTTATTAACTTCATTTTAGTGGTGGTAGTAGCAGCAGAAACAGAAGCAGTAATAATAACATTATTATTAATGATAATGATAGCTAGTGTTAACATAGTGCTCTCAGGTTTACAAAGCATTTTACATATGTTGCCTCATTTAATTCTTCCAACAATCCTGAGAGGTAAATTCTATTTTTATCATCCCATTTTATATGTGAGGAGACTGAGGCTGAAAGAGGGTAAGTGATTTGCACAAAGAATTCGAACCCAGGCCTTCCAAATTCCAAGTGAAGTAATTTCTTCACTGTGCCATCTAGATGCCTCCTTTGAAAAATGAAGAAATTGAGGTTTAAAGTAGAGATATGAAAATTGAGATAACATCCTCCTAATTATTGTGCTTTAAGGCTTGCAAATCACTTTACAAATATTATTTTTTGATCTTCACATCAACTCTGGGAAGTAAGTGCTATTATTATCATCCACATTTTACAGAGTTAAACATTGGCGCTCTCACAATATTAACAACCTTCAGTTAACCAGAAAGGTTTTTATTTTTTATTCTAGAATACCTCATTCCCCAACTATGTCAGAAAACTGTAGTGTTACTATACTCCTAAACCAACAAGGATATATTTTTCTAGTTCCGTAATATGTCCCCTTTTTCACTTTTAAAGTCACCCTGGTTGCCAAGACAACTACCTCACTTTCAATAATCACCTCTCTGGAAGAGCTACCTATTTAAGGCACATATGTTTATTTTCATACGGTCTGTAAGTTGCGCTGATAAATGCCAATTATATAACTTTATCAAATGGCAAACTTCCTCTCTTACTGTTTAATATTTGGTGGTCTCTGTAATTCTGTCAAGTAAAATATTCCTCAAAAATTCCTGTGTTTTTGTTTTGTGGCAATTTACTATTACTATTCTTGCCACTACCCTAGATCTTGTGGACATCATTTAATACAAGACATGATCTCATCTTTAAGCCATCCCATAACAATAATACTGAAATTAGCCCTGTAACAAGGCTTCAATCTATTATCATTTTGTTTATAGCTCAAAGGAGTTTGGTTTTATATGATCCTGATATTTAAACCCATGAGCAAAATGATGTATGTAAAAATACTGTTTGCTTAGATGACGGCTTTGCTTTGCTCTTCCTCAATTTTTATTTATTATTATTATTTTTATTTTTATTTATTTATTTACTTATTTATTAGCATTATATCTCAAAAGTGTTCATTGTTAACAATAATGGAAACGGCACTGGACTAAAAACACTAGAGACCAGAAGTCTCAACCTAGTTCCACAACCAACTAGTTTTCTGAGCTCAAACAAGTCATGACTTCTCGGTACTAGTTTTCTTAATAGTAAAATGAGATAGTTAAACTAGATCAACCCACAAGTCCCTTCTAACTCTGACATCTTTGTTCTTGAATCCCATTAACATTGTCCCATTTGGACAAATGTAATCAAGTACTTAATAATCCTGGTTTGGGGACTTTTCCTGTGATTTCATCAGTGTGATTTAATCCTGGTGAGGAACTACTTCTATAAAGGCAGCCTGGATTATGGTCTCCATTAAGTCATTAAGAGGTACCAGTGAAGTAGCTCAGCAACTCCTATGTATCATAGGTGGCAATAGAAATGATGGGCAATTTTGTAAACTAGAAACTCTAATGAGCAAACTACTTCTAAGTTTTATAACTTTTTTAGACAAATGTCTCACTATTTTACAATATGAACCAAGTCTTTTCATGTTTTTATTTTAATTTGGTATAAACAGTCTTGTCAGAAAGGCTGAGCATTGTGCTAATAGCTAGCATTTATAGAGAACTTGAAGGTTTTCAAAGCACTGTACATATTATTTTATCCTTATAACTGTCCTGGGAGGTAGGTTCTTCTATCATCCTAAATTTACAGTTGACAAAATTGAGGTAGGTAGAAGTTAAGTGAGATACCCACAGTCACACAGCTAATATCACTTTACTTTTCTATTTCTATATCTGCAAAATGGGTGAAGTAATGTTTTCTTTCTACTTACTTTCAAGATCTATAGGGAATATTTAAATGCTAATCATGGTTTCTATAAATGAGAGCAGAATGTATGACTCAGAGTAAACCAGAGGTACATTAGCTTCTTCAGGAACCTTGGACTCCTTTCAGTGAGGACCCCCAACTTCCCCCAAATATTACAAAGATACAAACCACTGTTGTGTCCTGTTTCACAGCCCTGGTAGGCTTTTGAAAGATTATAAAGGGTATTTGCCCACCAATAACTCCCTTCCTAAAATGGTATTTGAGCAATTAATAACTGCTTAAAAGTTTTATCAATACCAGTGAGTATAATATTTGAAATATTAAGGTACTATTACCTAATTAACATGTTAGGCATTCTTGCTTTGGGTTGAAAGAATGAGACAGGGCAGAAAAAGTTGACATGAGATCATAGAGGAAGGAGAGAAAAGTCCTAGAACATGAATTGTAAGCAATAAGACATTATATTACATCCCCTGTGCAGTTTCAGAATGGATATATGAAACATTCTAATATCAGTGATAGTAATAGATCTGAAACCTGATATTTAAAATATTTAAATATTCAAAAATATTTTTTAAATATTTTAAATATTTTTAAAACTACTCACAACCTCTTTACCAAGGGCCACCCCTGAGTACATGTTTACAAAGACATAAATCTGCACATATTTTTAAACATAGTAAAATATATTTAGAAGTAGAATTTTAGAGCTAAAAGGGAACTTTAAACATCACCTAACTGCCTTAAAAAGATGAGAAAAATGAAACCCAGGGATGTCAATTATCTTAAACAAGGTCACACGTGTTAAAATAGTAGAGAAAAAAACATAGTCCAGACCTCTTGACTTTTCTAGTACAGTGTTCTTTCCACTACGCCCAGAATTTCTTACCTTCAAAATTAAATAATAATAATAATAATAATTGTCTACATGAGCTTTGATATTTGAAAGTATGGGAAATACTGACAATCTTCAGGTCATGAATCTTTTTGTAAGTGATTGTATAGTATTTCTGTTATGATTTATTACATTATTTAAGTGGGTATACTATATTTCATTTAATTCATTTTTCTTTTCTAGAGTATGCAGAATGTATGACTTCAGCTTACAAACATCAGGTTTCCATGTATTTGTTGATTTATGCATTTTTTCATTTAAGTTCTGTTAACAATTTAAAAAGTTATTCCTCACCTTTTGTTTTCACCTATTGTTTGAGTACCACTTTCCTCCTATAGTTGCGGGAATGACCAAAGTCTTATTCTTCTTTATTTAGCACAGTGCTGACTGAGTATACCATTAAGCACTTAATATATCTTCTTAGTTGGTCCATTGATATAATAATTTAATAATTGGATTTCCTAATTCTGTAATATAAAATTTGGGATACTGACTTCATTCATATTGTCTTCATTGGATTTATCAGAGCCTATAACTGTTTGATATCTTACTGCAGAGGGATCATTTCGTTCTTTGCAATTGTATCCCTGGTACCTAGAATGGTTCCTGGGACATGTTAGTGTCCAGTAAATATCTGTTGAATGATTGATTAACCCAGATTTATTTCTTTATTCTTATTTGTGTGGTAGGTGGTGGTGAATGCTCTTTTAGGAGCAATTCCTTCCATTATGAATGTACTACTGGTCTGCCTCATATTCTGGCTAATTTTTAGCATTATGGGAGTAAATTTGTTTGCTGGCAAGTTCTATGAGTGCATTAACACCACAGATGGCACGAGGTTTCCTGTGAGCGTGGTTGAGACTCATACTCAGTGTAAAGAACTCATAAATAGTAGCCATGATGTACGATGGAAAAATGTGAAAGTGAACTTTGATAATGTTGGAATTGGTTACCTTTCTCTGCTTCAAGTTGTAAGTGATACTTTCTTCAAGAAATGTATATCTATATTTTGTAATACATTCATATTAAGTTTGATTAGGAAATGAAAATAAAAATGAAATTAGAGACATGTTTAGATACAGCTTTTTGTGATTAAGTTACTATCCCTTTGATATATGATAGAAAATTAAGTTCACAAGCATGAATTTTACAGATTTTTTTTGCATATCATAAGTATTAATCTATTTGCCCTGAATCATTTGGGTTTTTCTTAAGTGCAATCAACATGGGTGCGGTGTTAGTCAAAGAAATTAAATTGTAATTGTGACATTTTAGATATTAGGTAGGAAAGTTCTGGGGGTTTTTTAGTAGGAAGCCTAGGCATCCCTTAACTCATACAACCTAACAATGTTTAAAAACAACTGACAAGCAATTTATTCCTCAAATTATATAGTTTTCCTCTTCTACACTTTTTCGTCCCAACTCCACACCCTTAACCAAAACTCCCCTGATTCCAGTTTAAAAGACAATATTGAACATAATTTTGGGTATATTATTCAACTAATTCTATCTAATTCAATAAATCAACTAATTCTATCTAATTCAATAAACAGCTCTCCAAACATTTATGGGAGTTGGCAGGGGTTGGACATAGGGAGGAAGCAGGGAAGGCTAAAGTGGAAGAAAGGCAAGAAAAGGTGAAGATATAAACAGCAGAGATGCTAGTTTTAGTCAAACCCATTACTAGCAAAGACTTTCTGCCCCAAATCAAAAGCAGTATACGTTGTTCATTCCATTCTTAGTACATTAATGTCCATGGCATCTGCCCCACTCCCACGTGTATATGTGTGTGTGTGTGTGTACATTTTTTAGGACCAATAGAGTATAGTATAATAACTGGAGAGGGGGTTGCTCAGAGGCCCAGAGTATTCTGCAGAAGAGGGGAAAAGTTCTCCCTCCCTTTCCCTAGAAAAATGTATTCCCACTGTTAACAGATAATTATGCAATTTAGGTAGTAGTTACTAAGTAGGAATATCATGAAAAATTTAACTTTATTTCATATAAAAAATTTTAACATAGAATTTTGGGGAAAGCAATGAAAATTAACATTTAGTTTTAAAACAGTATTTTGAAATGTCATTAGACTTACTTAATCAAGAAGGGATTTTAAATGCTCTACATTAAAAAAAAACTTTTATTTATTCTAAGCTGTTAACTTCAAACACAAATTTAATAAATGTCATGTTTTTACAGGCCACATTTAAAGGATGGATGGATATTATGTATGCAGCTGTTGATTCAGTTAATGTAAGTACTGGACAATCTATCACCTAAAATCATAAAATATCTTAACTGCTTCCCAAGCTATTTGCTAGGGACCCTTTCACAGACTTTGGTGTTATTGCAAAGACACTGTCTCATTAAATCGTTCTGCATAATAAAGAAACAAACATGTTTTCCGTAGACTGAATCAATAGTATGCCTGACAGATACGTAATACTGTTTTTCAAATGCAGGTGCTGATTTAATTTAATAAGAATTCATGTAAATTCTTTTTGCCATTATGTATTTTCTCAACCAGTTAAAAGTCCAGCTACTATGCTTTGAGAGTCTACAAGCATCTTTTTTACATTAAAAAAGGAGAGTATTCACGCAACAAAGACTTGAGAACTAATGGTTTACCTCATATCCCCAAAGTTCTAATGTTGTTTGTTTCTGTAACTAACTAAAAGGGCACTGAAAATGTTGACATTATTAACTTGGTAGATTTTGTTTAATAATGATCGATTCAAATTAAAGTCATGTTTCAGATAATTTACTTATTTATCAGTTAGCAGCTCTAGGATCTGGTAATATATATAGTGCCTACCTCATCCCATATATCTGTTCAAAGTTTACAGGAATATTGAAGAGTTACTAAGCCTAGATGAGATTTTTAAACTAAACCAAGACAAAATGCTATATATGCTTATAACCTCCAAATGCAGAATGCTTATAACATCCAAGAGTATCATTTGAATTATTTTCCCAATTGTCATTTAATAAAATAAGTTACTACCCGAACTTAGTGTCTTTATATTGCTAACTCTTGCTAATTTTGTAGATAGATTATCAGCCCAAGTATGAAGAAAGCCTCTACATGTATCTTTACTTTGTCATTTTTATCATCTTTGGGTCATTCTTCACTTTGAATCTCTTCATTGGTGTCATCATAGATAATTTCAATCAACAGAAAAAGAAGATAAGTATTCCAAACATTTTGTCATTGTCCTGAGTGTGTGGGTTTGTATATATACAGTATACCAAAGGTCTTAGTGCAGTTCTAAAAGCTTAAAACCTCAATAAAACTTTTGGGATACTTTCCATATATACATCGTATATGAAATTTATATGTATATATGTGCATATTTTCATATATGTAAACTTAAACTTTGAATCTGTTTAGTGTGTCCTTGCTTGAAACATTCTGATTAAAAGGATCATTGCTTATTAAAATTATTTGTAAGAATGAATAAAAGTTAATGTTATTTCATTCATTTAGATTACAGAAATATTCTCTTGTACACACTAGCATAATACAATATTTTAAAAGGTTACTTAACTTAATTACAATTCTAATTGCAGAGAGAGAGAGAGAGAGAGAGAGAGAGAGAAACAGATGAGGAAAGCATTCATGTCTAAAATCAAGGAATTAGAAATTGAACAGGAACCAATAGCCACAGCAGGGAAGATAACTTAGCAAATTATTAGATTATTCTTCTACACTTTAGTTTTCAAAGCTAATTGTATCTTTAAATGGGTTCTGACTTAACTTTAGTTAGCCCTTAGTAAGAGTATCTATGGCTAACATTTCCCAAGTATGTTTTAACTTCTAAGCCTCTATTTTTATACATGAATATCAACTTCAAACATTTGCAATGACTGGCACTTACTTGTAATCAAGTATTTTATTTAAAGGAGTTAATCATCCCTGATAATTGAATTACAGGTGAGGGTTCAAACCTATTATTCTAAGGATAAGAATTACATAAGAATTTGCCTTGGAAAAAAGTATTTGATAGCAAAGGAACCATATTTCCTAAATTTCCTAATTATTCCACCTTGTTTTCAAGATCAATGAACATCACCAGCACTTCAAAGATATCCACACTTAGTTGCATGTCTGTAGCATACTTGACGCATATTAAATTTTAAATGATTCAGAATGAAGTATTTGCATATGCTCAGTAGCTATGTTTTTTTGTATCCCCTTCTTTACACTCATAACTCCTTAAATCCTGGGAGTATCTTTTAATACTTTTAATACTGTCATAAAAATGACAGGAAGGACTATATGATTAGAAAACCAATGTGATTGGAGATCAGCTGGGAATGTTAGTAATTCCTAGATCCTCATTTTTCATTAACTTGCCTTCCATTTGTTTCGCTTTTCTAGCTTCATACCTTCTTTTCCTAGATCCTTTTTCTATCTGACAGGCTTTGGTCTCTTTCCTAATACCCTTTTAAAGAGGATCCTCTCCTTACTTAATCATTTCTACTTTTTAAGCTTTTCCAATCTCAATAACTTCACCTGCCTTCACTTCTTTCTGATCATCTGTATAAATATTGAATTCATTGTAGGAAAATTGGGCAAAATAATTCCTTGCAGTTAAGTATGGAATCGAGTCACTGACACTAGCTGCAAAGGAAAGGAAAGAACAAGCATTTGTTAAGCAATTATTCTGTCTCAGCTTACAAATAAAAACAAAACCAAAGACCGTCCCTGCCTGTACAGAATTTTCATTCAAATGGAAAGAATGTGCATGAAATATTTCAAGAACCTTTTGGCTAGAGAACAGGCTTTATGCGGGGTAGTTAGTGGTGGAGATAAGTTTGGACCTAGATTGGGTTTACATTGTTGAATGCCTTATATTCCAGATTAAAAGGTTCATATTTTACTCTCTGAACAGTGGGAAACTTTGAGGATTTTTGATCAGGAGAGGGATAAGTACAAGATAGCACTAAAAAAAAAAAATCATGAAAATTATATATGGGATGAATTGGAGAAAGAAGAAACTAGAGATAGTAATACCAGTTAGGAAACCACTATGGTAGTCTAGGCATAAGGTGATATGGAAGTTGACTATGGTGGTTCCAGTGAAAAGAGAGAGAGGATAAACTTTGCAAAGGAATCTGTGTGCTCATTTCTTGAGAGGTAAGATACACTATATTTTATTTTTTTATAAAAATGTCAGTGAAAATATCAAGAATCATTATGGCATATTAGATATGTTATATTAAGTATTAGACTTGAAATCCTAACTTTAATTAACATGACAATGAGCAAGTTGCTTAGACTCTCCAAATCTTATTTAAACTAATATTAGTTGCAGCCTTCTTGACCCAGTAGACACTCAGTAAATATAGATGGCTGATAGAGAAATCTCAGGCATGATTTAATACCGAGATAGTAGGAGGACAGAGCAAAGATGGTGGTGAAAAGGCAGGGCCTCACCTGAGCTCTCCCAATTCCCCTCAAAACAACTTTAAATAGCACCACAGAACAAATTCTGAAGTGGTAGAATCTACAAAAGAATGAGATGAAACAATTTTCCAGCCCAAGATAACTCATAAGTTTAGAAGGAAAGGTCTGTCACACCAGGTAAGAGTGGAGTGCAGCATATTTGTGTAGGTGGTACCTCAGCAAACCAGGAGCAGGCCCTGGAGGTTACTGAAGTAGCCATGGTTGCTTCTGGGGCTTAGCCCACAGAAGATAAGGAGGGCAAATAGTAAGCCAGAAGGAGATTACAGGGGTCCCTTTTCTGGCACCATGGAAAAGATTTTTTTCATATTGTCCTTACTCAGACCTAGGTCATAGTCCCAGGGTGAAAAGGAGTATGACCACACCAGAGCTTGTGGCCACAGGGAGAGTGGGAGCCCTAGTCACAATTCCAGGGATAGAAAAAAATGCTTTTTGTCACTCATAGACCACTACACAGGCCAGGAGAGTAGCAAACATACCTCACTTTATACCATACCATCTCGGCAAAACAGAAAGTTTATAGATTCCCAAAACTAGTTCTGAAAAAATCTATACAAGAAAACCTGAATTTGGGGCAATACCCCCTCCATCCTGGGAGCAGAACCCAACTTTAATATCATGTTAAAAGTAAATAAAAAGTCTGAGGAAATGAGCAAACAACAATAACAAAAAGATCCTGACCATAGAAAGTTACTATGGCAACAGGGAAGATCAAAACACAAACTTAGGGGAAAAAACACAGTCAAAATTGTTATATCCAAAGACATGAGGAAAAATCTGAATTGAACTCAGGTCATGCATTCTAAAAAGGATTTTTAAAAATCAAATAAGAGAGGCAAAGGAAAAACTGGAAAAAGAAATGACAGCAATACAAGAAAATCATGAAAAAAAGAGTCAACGACTTGGTAAAGGAGGCACAAAAAAATACTCATTTCTTAAAAAACAGAACAGGCCAAATGGTGAAAGAGGTACAAAAATCCAATGAAGAAGAGAACAACTTAAAAAGCAAAACTGGCCAAAATGAAAAAAACATGCAAAAATTTACTAAAGGAAAGAATTCTTTAAAAGTAGAATGGAACAAGTAGAAATTAATTCATGAGACACCAAGAAGCAATAAAACAAAATCAAAAGAATGAAAATATAGAAAAAAATGTTAAATATATCATTGGAAAAACAACTGATCTGAAAAATAGATTCAGGAGAGAGAATTTAAAAATTGTTGGACTACCTGAAAGCCATGATTTTAAAAAAAGCCTAGGCATCATAATTCAAGAAATTATGATTGCCCCGATTTTCTAGAATTAGAGGGCAAAATAGAAATTGAAAGAATCCACTGATCACCTCCTAAAAGAGATCTCAAAATGACAACTTCCAGGAATATTATGAGCAAATTCCAGAGTTCTCAGATCAAAGAGGAAATATTGCAAGCAACCAGAAAGAAACAATTCAGATATTGTGGAGCCACAATCAGAATAACACAAGATTTAGGAGCCTCTCCATAGAGGATCAGAGGGTTTGGAATATATTCTAAAGGGAAAAGGGGCTAAGAGGACAACCAAGAATTACCTACCCAGAAAAACTGAGTATAATCCTTCAGGAGAAAATAGATATTCAATGAAAAAAAGAGGAATTTGAAGATGGCAGCATAGGAGCAGCAAGGTACGGCAGCTCCCATACAGCCAAATCAAATACCCATAAAATATGACTCTAAACCAATTTTAGGGCTCCAAAACTCACATAAAAATACAGAAAAACACATCTCCCACTGACGGCAGCTCAGCTCGAAGGGGCCATCTCAGTGATGGGAGCTGAAACCAGCCCAGCCTGAAACCACAGCTTTGCCCTGGGGCAGCTGGACAAGCCAAGAGGCAGCTGGAGCTTCAGAAGAGTGGATCTGAGGCAGCTGTGGCAGTTTCCAGAACTATCAAGCCATAAGAAAAAAGGACTAAGTCAAAGGTCAGTGGAATTTGGCTAAAATTAGGGGAGAAAAGCGGGTCTGGCCAAACTGCCTCCAGGGCAAGAAGGCAGCAGAAGCAGAGCTCCTGCAGCTGCCTCCAAGTGCTCTTGCATTGAGCAGCCTGGATGCAGATCGTGGTCTTGGGTGGTGGTCCTGGGGTGCATTTTCAGTGAGCCAAAGCTGGTGGGGGCTGCAGCAGCCTCCTAAAAGCTCCAGCAGCTGGGAAAACACCAGCAATTTGGGACAGAGCTTTCCCCCCTGGAAGCAGAGTTCCACAGAGCTAAAAAAA
>CM053588.1:247144776-247168191 GCA_028646515.1 Pseudochirops corinnae
ATATATATATATATATATACATATGTTTTAAACCTGGAAGAATCATATATCAAAACTACATGGATCTTTCAAACATTTTACATAGAAACAATATATTTAGCGAATCTCATTCCTTAAGGGCCAAATTCTATACTCTCATTGTTCTTGAAATGTTTTTTGTTTTGTTTTGTTTTATGCTTTTTGGAGGGGGGAAGGCAGGGCAAATGGGGTTAAGTGATTTGCCCAAGGTCACATGACTAGTAAGTGTTAAGTGTCTGAGACTTGATTTGAACTGAGGTCCTCCTGACCCCAGGGCTGGTGCTCTATTCACTGCATCACCTAGCTGCCCCTCTTGAAATGTTTATTAAGGATTGGGGAGAAATTGGTCAATAAAGCTGATTTTAAATAGTTTTTATTTTATTTCTTTACCTTGGAGGCCAAGATATCTTTATGACAGAGGAGCAGAAGAAATACTACAATGCAATGAAAAAACTGGGGTCAAAGAAACCACAAAAGCCAATACCCAGGCCAGGGGTAAGCAAACTGTTACATCCCAGTTATTTGGAATTGCAAAAGACTTTTTTGGAGGGCTTCCTTTAAAGCTGGAGTTCTTAACCTGGGATCCATGAAGTTATTGTTTTGTTTTAATATGCTCTTAACAGTATTTCCATATAATTGGCTTCCTTTGTAATTTTGTGTAATTTATGCATTCAAAAACATTGTTCAGAGATGGGCTCCATAGGCTTCACCCAACTGTTGAAGAGATTCATGACACACACACAAAAAAGGTTAAGAACTATTGCTCTTTATAGGGTTTTTTCTTTTCAAAGAAGTAACATGTGTTACTTATGTGTTTGTTTTTTTAAGTTCTGAACAAAAGGCTTTGATTTTCTCCCTCCCTCCAAAAGAAAAAACAAACAAAAACCAACAGCAATATCAAGGGTAGCGTTGATATGACATAGCCACAGTGGTAGTGATGTGATAATGGTTTATATTCCAGTTTTTAGGGAAGCTAAACTATTGCTCATCATTTGACATAGTGACTTATTACAAGGCCTATATTTGTTTTAATAGATGTCCTGCTTGTTTTGGGATCTGAAATTAGTGACTATTTTAAAGTTACCTGATAAATAAATATCCATTATTAGTGAAAAATCAGATACTGAAGTGTGCAGCACAGTGCATTGTAACATCTATAAATTCTAAAGTTTTCTATACATATAAATACACACATGCAAACTTGTTTTTAATCTCAACAACATATTCTTCTATAATAGAACTTGTTATAGTTGTATATTCTAATATCCCAGTAAAAATCACCAGGTAAACATAAGGATGAAGGTGACGAAAGGGTAACCCCTGACTCCCTCTCAGAAGTATAATCAAACATGAATTCCTTTTCACTTGTGGAAGCAGTACAATTCTAGAATATATTCTTGGTGCTAAAAAAGATGAAATGTCTTCTATCTTTTTTGGTGCATTTAACTTTCTGAGCATATTTGAAACTTATTCTTATCTTCGTAATTGGGCAGTTAAATTGTTGGTATTTTCAGTGAGTGCAGTGGAGACAGATTGACTAAAAGAATCCTTGTAAAAAAATTAGATAAAAAAAGAACTAATGAGATGCATTGTAGTATGTGTGTAATATGTGTGTATGTACACCTATAAAAACATGTTATGTATGTATATCTGTCCAAATATATGTTCTAAATCTAGAAGAGGTGGGAAGATTATGAAATGTTACATGACTGCACATGTATAACCTATGTCAAATTGCTTGCCTTCCCAGTGATGGGGGGTTGAGGAGGGAATGAGGTAGAATACTTGGAACTCAAAATTTAAAATAAGAATTGTTGTAAATGTGTTACGTGTAATTGGGAGAAAATAAATTTTAAGTTTTAAAAGATTATGTAATGAAAGGAAAGCCATAGTATAATAGTCTTATTTGTAGGAGACTGAAATGAAAAATTATCAACACTATCAAGCCATGCCCCCAGAAACCTCTAAGTAAATGTTGCCTTATGATGCTGAGATCTTAAAGTCAACATTAACATATTTTAATACAGTAAACACTGAACACATATCTGTATGCTAAAGGAATTCAGGTCAAGTTGTAGATATTCTGCCATTCTATTCTTTCCACATAGTTTCATGAAAATTGGTGATAACAGTTCAGTACAGACAATGATTTCATTTGTCTCATCATATTGATATAGGCTTAGTGAATTGAAGTACAAATATTTTAAAAAGATAATGTGGTTACTTTGATATATGGATATGATGTCCTTGTTATAAGAAAATCTGTGAAAAGAAACCTGAAATTCGTAAAATGGATCCATTAGCAGAATATTCTTTACATTTTGAAACATTAATAAAAAATTAACCATATATCTTGTTTTGTATCTAAGTTTTAATATTTCTTTATATGTTTCATTTTCTTTTCTTATCGTATATGTAAGCTTTAGAAAAATAAAATTTAAAAATTAACCATATAATTTCTTTTAAACAGTCATTTTAAAATCACCATAATTTCCTCAGTTCTATTTTCTTTTTAATATATGAGGTGCCCCCAAAATCTTAGTGCTCAGTGCTGTTTTGAGCTTTAATCAATTCAGAAGTATAATTTCTACAAACTTACAAGAAATTGAAAGATAAATTGTTTTCATTTTAAACATTGATATGTCTTATTAAAATTCAGCATAACCACCATTTTGTGCAATATGTCCCTCCAGTGATTTTCAAACTTTGTAAAAACTTTCATCATTTTCTGCTACTGCTCAGAGACTGGAAGGATTACATTTGTAATTGTGGTCTTACGATCAATAAGAAAATGAGGTTTTGATGCATACATGACAGTTATGACAGAATTCCACAAGAAAAGATCTACTGGAAATAAATTAGGTAATGAAAGAGGCCAAGCAACATGACCTCTTCTACTGATCTGTGATGGAGAAAGTGTCATCTTGAAACTGTCACACACAAGAAAGCCCAATCTTGTTAAAATTAGAGTGATTTTTCAATTTAAAATGTATAATATTAAATAAATGAAAAATGAATTTAAATAAAATTTCAAATTGTGTTTTTATGAGTATTAATTTATACTTCTGAATTTTCTTAAAATTTACAACTGCATTGGAACACCCTGAGTTTTTTTATGTTTTTAAAAAGATCTACATCTATATGTAAAGATAATAGATATTTACTAGTGTCGTTTATTTTTATATGATCATAATTTCCCCCAGTAAACTACCTGCCTCCCTATACCCCAGAAGCATCTCTTTAGCAAATATCTTTATGACCAAAAAAAAAAGAAAAAGTATTGGGGAAAAATCAGCATAACTAATCAATACATCACACAGTTGTGGACCTATTACCTCTGCAAAGGGGGAAGGAGAATGATGTCTTCTCATTTTTTTCTTTCAAGCCATGCATGTACTTTCTTAGTTTTGTAATATTTATTTTTGGGGTTGATTTTCTATTTATTTTGTTGTCGTTATTGTGTATATTTTGTTTTTGGCTCATTTTACTTGATTTTGTATCAGTTTCTGTGTATCTTTCCATACATGTATATATTATTAGTATTCATCATTTCTTATAGCACGGCAATATCCCAATACATTCATATTCCATAATTTTGTTTAGTCATTCTTCAATTCATAGATACCTACTTTGTTTTCAGTCCTTTGCTATCATAAAATACGTTGATGGTGTAGATTTTCTTGTTGTCCTTGGTCTTGTTGGGGTATAAGTCTAGTGATGAATTCTCTAGGAAAAAGGATATGGAAATTGGAGTTACATTATTTGCTTTCCAGAATTGTTGTATTGATCCACAGCTCTACCAATAATGCACTGCTAGACATATCTTCCCACAACTTTTCCATCATTGAATATTGCCATTTTTGTCGTATATGTCATGTTTGCAGGATCTGAGAGGAAACCTCAAGGTTGTTTTGATTTATATTTCTTGCATTCTTAACAGTAGGGATCATTCTTTAATAGGGTTGTTAGTAGTGTGAAATTCTTTTGAGAACTGCTTGCTTATATCCTTTTACCAATTATCTATTGACAAATGAAAGTTTCCTTAAGAGATGTTGGGTGCATTTAACTATTTATTTTGTAGATCATTAAATAAATGTCAGAGAAGGTCATGAACAAGAGGAACTTTGTGTATTAGGAAGCTTTACCATTTGGAGATTAATTAGTACCTCTAATATTATGAATATTACTTTATTATATATAAATATTATATTATTTATAAATCTTTTATCTGTAATGTCTATGAAGAACACAACGTATTGGATAAAGTGAGTATGGCTATTTATGTACCAAGTCATTGAAATTTAGATAGGCCAAAAAATGTTTTTCTGTGTGTTAATAGTTGTTAAATCTTATTTGTAAGATTACTGTACAATTTATATCCTTCTTCATTTTACAGAACAAATTCCAAGGATGTATATTTGATATGGTGACAAAACAAACTTTTGATATTACAATCATGGTACTTATCTGTCTTAACATGGTGACTATGATGGTAGAAAAAGATGAACAAAGTCCAACCATGACCAATGTTTTATATTGGATAAATATGGTTTTTATTATCTTATTCACTGGAGAATGTGTTCTGAAGCTGATCTCCCTCCGCCATTATTACTTCACTATTGGATGGAACATTTTTGATTTTGTGGTGGTCATTCTCTCCATTGTAGGTAAGAATCTTCACTTATAGCATCAGGTATTCATTTAGATAGATCATAAAGGAACAGGAGGTCAGAGAATTCCTATGTAGGAATCTTTCTTTTGAAAAATACTCTCAACTAATGTGAAGGAAGAAGGACCATTTTAATTTGTTTCAAGTCATATTTTTTTTTCCTTGGTACAAGGGACACTGCTCACAAATGATTGCTACCCTAAGGTCAAAGTCGTAATGAGTATGGGTGAAGTTCCATGCAAAAATTATAGCTCAGAGTCATCAACCAATGTGTTTCTTTTATGAGTTTGCCAGAGGACTTCCAAACAAAGGTCAATTAAATCACATGATGAGAAAATTAATATATGAATTTTTAAAATATTTTAAATATGTGCCACTCACAGTGTAACAAGTACTAAGGTTAAAAAAAAAAGCAAGGAGTCTCAGCCCTCAATGATCTTACATTCTAACGGAGGGAAGACAGCACATATAGGGAAACTAGAACTGGAAAAGAAAATCTCTTATTGCCAAATATAATCTTTGCATTCATGGATATATTTTGTGGGGTCTATAAACTTAGATGAGGGAAATAAAGTTACATTTTTCCCACTAATCTTTGGTTTCCCTTGTAATACTGTTTTTTTCTTTTTCTTTTGATTATGCATTGTAAAAACATGATTCTGTGATACTAGAATCTTAGAATTGAGACCTCAAATCATTCATCTAGTCCAGTTCTGTGACTTGTTTAGTTGTCTATGTGATATATATGCAATATTAATACCTTAAAAGATGAATCTATGCCAAAGATCACCTTTTGTTTTATTAAAGATTGCTTAAAGAAAATAGGAGAAATCATTTTTTCCATTTCAGTTCCAGGGCTCTAGCCATGCTGCAAGTAGCACTTTGTGCCAGTTGTGGTTTTCTCCCCACCAGCATTCCAAATTTGGTGAAGCAGATTCAGAAACATCCCCTGAGTGTCAGTTAGAAATGTTACCACTAAAATAACTGTTTACAAACTAGGATTTGTTCTATGCAAATATTTTCTGCCACCTCATTTGTTCTCTTAAAAATAAATAAAATGCATTTGTAAAAATAAAAAAATAAAATAAAATAAAAACATGATTCTGATAAGCGATCCATAGGTTTTACCAATTTGCCGCAAGGGTCTATAATACAAAAAATAAAAAACGATTAAGAGTCTCTGACCTGGAAGATGGTTTTTATCACATTGGATAAATCTTCTGTAGAAGACGTATAGAAAGCACAAAAATTAAAGAGTATGAGGAGGTGTTCAGGGGTGCAGTTATAACCTGCCCTGATAGAAAAATTGTCTCATAGGATTGAAATTACAGATTCATCCAGAAAACAGAATTAGGACAGCTAGTTAAAGTGAAATATGTTTGTCTTGATATGTAGGGTGTCCCAAAAGTCACAATGCACTACACTACATAATACCTAGAAAAAGGCACTAATAAGACTTTTGGGACATCCTATATAGAATTTATTAACAATGAGAACTATCTGAAACTTGGAGGAACTTCTTTGTAATTCAGTTTAGTTCAAAAAGCCACATTAAGTGCTACTATGGACAAAATAATCCCATTTTTGGTGGTGATCAAGAAATTGGATGACTAACTTTCAGGTATATAGTAGAGTGGATCCTTGCGTTGTGAGATGGGTTATGCTAAATGACCTCCAATGTCTTGTCTTTTTTTTTTTTGAGAGGGTTAAGTGATTTACCCAAGGTCACATGGCTAGTTTTTTTGTGTGTGTATGTTAAGTGTCTGAGACCAGATTTGAACTCAGGTCCTCCTGACTCCAGGGCCCGTGCTCTATTCACTATGCCATCTAGCCGCCCCTCCAATGTCTTTTCAACTCAGAAATTCTAGGAGGTTATATCCATGGTACTATCATTATTTGTAAAATGGCAGAATCTGTGTTTCCTGATTTTTTTTTCAGTAACCAACACTGTAAAATTCCAGACATAATACTACCAGTGAAGACACACAATGGAAGGCCATAAAAATACCCAGTCCTGCAATTTGCGTTGATTGGGAGGCAGGCTGGAAGTTAGAATTAGAATTTAGAGGCGAGGGAAAATTCAATATTCCTAGCCTAGAGAACCAAAGATAAGGGGAAAAGTGGTTTATCCTCCTGAGAATTTCATAATGTGTGCAACTATATTTAAATGTTTTCTATTTTATGTTCTTTAACAGGCATGTTTCTAGCTGATATAATAGAAAAATATTTTGTGTCACCTACCCTGTTTCGTGTGATCCGGCTTGCCAGGATTGGCCGAATCCTTCGTCTCATTAAAGGAGCAAAGGGAATTCGCACGCTGCTCTTTGCTTTGATGATGTCTCTTCCTGCTCTGTTTAACATTGGGCTCCTACTCTTCCTGGTCATGTTTATCTATGCCATCTTTGGAATGTCTAAATTTGCCTATGTTAAAAAGGAAGCTGGAATTAATGACATGTTCAACTTTGAAACTTTTGGCAATAGTATGATCTGCCTCTTCCAGATTACCACTTCAGCTGGTTGGGATGGTTTGCTTGCACCCATTCTTAATAGTGGACCACCAGACTGTGACCCCGAAAAAATTCATCCTGGAAGTTCAGCCAGAGGAGATTGTGGCAACTCCTCTGTTGGTATCTTCTATTTTGTCAGTTATATCATCATCTCATTCCTAGTGGTGGTAAACATGTACATCGCTGTTATCCTGGAAAATTTCAGTGTTGCAACTGAAGAAAGTGCAGAGCCACTGAGTGAGGATGACTTTGAGATGTTCTATGAGGTTTGGGAGAAGTTTGATCCTGATGCCACCCAGTTCATAGAATATAGTAAACTCTCTGATTTTGCAGCTTCATTAGATCCTCCTCTTCATATAGCAAAACCAAACAAAGTCCAGCTCATAGCCATGGATCTACCCATGGTAAATGGGGACCGAATTCACTGCCTTGACATCTTATTTGCTTTTACAAAACGTGTGTTAGGTGAAAGTGAAGAGATGGACACCCTTCGTTTACAGATGGAAGAGCGGTTCGTAGCTGCGAATCCTTCTAAAGTTTCTTACGAACCCATTACAACTACTCTAAAACGAAAACAAGAGGAAGTGTCAGCTACAATCATTCAACGAGCTTTTAGACGTTATCGCTTAAGACAAAATGTCAAAAACATATCAGGCATATATAACAAAGGTGATGAAAGAGTTGATCTACCTATGAAAGAAAATATGGTCTTTGGTAAGGGTAATGAAAACTCAACTCCAGAGAAAACGGATGACGTGACTCCTTCTACCACCTCTCCACCTTCTTATGATAGTGTGACAAAGCGAGACAAAGAGAAATATGAAAAAGACAAAACAGAAAAGGAAGACAAAGACAAAGATGGCAGGGAAGACAATAACTAATGGAGAATCCAATTTTGCCATCAATAGTTTATAGCCTGGGAAGTGGCCTATTTATGTCAACAAGACTTTTTTTGGAGGTTCATGCCAAACTGACTGTTTTGTTTTGTTTTGTTTTTACCACTATAAGCTTAAAGTCAGTACTCCTAACAGTGTAGTGGCCCTTCATTGACTAACAGTGATTCTGGAAAAAAGAGCAGAAAATTTGAGAAGTTTCACTTTTTGCATTATTAGCTGGTCCTGTAGCAGAACAAAAAAGATCTTCTCAGATAACAGGGACTAGAGATTAAGGGAGACAGAATCTAAATTTTCTGCTTTTGCTTAGATATATGTATATTCAGAACATTTATAATTATGTCATCTTTTCATATGTTTTGGTTTGTTATTCATCATACCCACAAACATACACACATTAATAATAAAGGCAATTGCTCCAAAGGATACATTTCCATTTAGAAAAGCAACAAACAGAAAAGTGTTTTTCCTCTGATTATCGACACCACTAGAATAAAAGAAGCCATGATGGCTGAGATTTCTACTTATACAGAAGAAAACCTACTGCTATGTCTTCAAGTTTACTCTGCATAAAAAGATCTCTCTGTTTTAAGGTGCTTTATTTCATGTTGCATCAGGACTAGTTTTCAGGCCTGTAAAATCTCAGAGATGGTCCCTAAATATGTAAATGGCTGACTTTTATTAATATATGCCCTGTTTAGCCTAACCAACAAAGAAGTCATACCCAAAGGTTTGTGCTGAGGATCCTGTGTTTCTACTTATGTAGTAGTTCTGCCCTTTTCACATGCTGTGAAAAGACAGGGGAGGTCTGCATTATTCACATTGAAACATATGCAATTTATGGAGCAAGGAAGCAATTCTTGAGTGTTTTTTTGATTGTCGTAACCAAATATTGCATCAAACTGCTCTAGGAAACCAAGAGTGGGTGGCCCAACTCTAAATTGCTTTGTGACATTATTCAAACCTTCTCCTGCAGTATTTCTGGTCAACCCTTCAGCTCTCACCCTCCCTGAGATGTGCTTGGTGATATGTACATAGTAATTTGTTACTATGGTGTATGTTGAGCAAACAGATAAGTGACTTGGGCAGCATATTTATTACCTCAAATATATACCACCTTATACATAATTGGCAAGTTTTCCATTGGCGACCTGTTGAGCTTCTAATAGGAAATGCAGAAATAAAATAGAAAGATCATTTGGTTGGAAGTTCAAAGATTTTGGTTCCCTAATCCTGGCTGTACCCCTAATGAGCTAAGTGACCATGACTGAGTCCTTCACCTAATCTGAGCCTCATCATCCTTTGCATAATGAGTGGTGGACTGGCTGATTTTGGAGCTAAGCTACAGCTCAAAAATGCTTTATCTGACTATATTCTATATTCAGATTCATTACACTACAAGTAGTTTGCAGGTTATAAGAAATGCACATTTGGCTTGCCTATATTATTGCCATCTGTTTTTCCACTTTTCAGAGATTTTGCAAGCCCTATACTTAGTGACTTGTACAAAAAAATGTTAAGATAACTGTGTTTTAATAACTTTAAACAACGGGTAGAGAGAATGATTTTTTTTTTCTATCTAGAGAGGGCCACAGGAGTTTTTAAAAATTATGTAAGTTTTGCTTTTTTTTTTTTGCAAGAGATAGTATCTCTTCAAATTACTAGCAAATAAGACTGTATTCAATAACCTGTCATAAACATGCATTTACACACATACATAGAGGACCACAAAGCTACCTTCATAGAAGAGAAAAAGAAACAGATATGTTAAAACATGGACTTTTATGGAACAAGAGCCCCAATCCCCATGCTATGGTTTTTGATTATTACCAAATGAAATTTTTACAGCTGTGTTGTATTTTTGCAACTCTAGGATATAATGTGTCACATAGGCCTGATGAAATTAAGCCAAGAGGCAGTGGTTCTCACTTTTATTTAAGCAATTATTTCAGCAACATTTAAAAAAAATAGATACCATGCAGTGTTTTCCTAAACTTCAACAGGGCATTGCATACATGCTTAGCTTGTTAAAATAGATCAAGATAATTTTATAAAATAACATAAAGATGATAATTTTTAGCATTTTGTACATCTAAAATATCACCTTTTATTTATGCTCAAAGTTCCTTCTCATTGTTTTAAATCCAAATAAATATTCAATTGAGAAAATTTAATACAGAATAAAAAGTTATATGTTTCTTTCATTGTCAAAGTTCTTATATTGCACCATTTTAATGTAAACAACTTTGAAAGTGGAACTTCAATTTGTGGACTTCTCGGAAGCCACATTGAGAAAGGGAAAATTCCAAAGTCCTTTTTCTTGTTTCATAAGTTAAAAAAAAAAAAAGGTAGATTATGCAAATTTTTGTCCCAGTAATACAAACTAAAGAGAGGCATTTGGCATAGAGGATAAAGAGCAGGCCAGAAAAGCAGGGCTCAGCTCCTGCTGCTAACACTTGCTGGCTTTGTCACCTAGGGGATTAACAGTGCAGCTCTCTAAGACTATAAATTGGAGAATATGTGCCAATCTTCATTGGTAGTGGAAATAATTCACTAGGAGCTTCTGCCATGAAAGCACAGGTTCATTAAAACTTTATGTACATATATAGAAGCTACATGTATGTTATATATATACATACATGTATACATACACATATATACACATTCACATAAAGTATGTATATGTTTGTTTATATGTTTGTGTATAAATTGTGCGTATATATGTATATGTATGTATATATGCATAGATATACAATAGTGGCCTTCTACTGATAATTGAGAGTCCCAGTTGAAGTTTTGGTGATTGTAGTCCAAATAAAAGGTAAATTTAGACTAATTTTTTAATTTAGACTACCATTGTTGGAAATATTAACTCCCTACAGGAGACACTGCCACACATGTAACTAACTGATATTATCCTTAGACGGACTTAAAAAATTATGGCTACATCTTCATTACATTTTCTTATTTGTTTTCATTTTTATCAAAATTAACATCACATAGTAAAGGAGCTACTGTATATAACAAAGTAACTTTAAATGGAAATCAAATCGGTTTGTCAAATGAGCTGTTCATCTCTAGAGCGTAAATTTGAATATGTGTCCAAGACAAAAGCAAGTGAAGCTGTTTGTTCTTCCGACTGATGCAGGATTTGGGCAAGGAAATTGATGATCTTTATTCTCTCCCTAATGGATGTGTGTCCAAATCCCACTCTCACCCCCAAAGTTAATAAATTAGTACACTTTCATGGTTTTTATTAAAGTGAGTAAAGGTGAAAAGGACCTAGTAAAATATAGTTTCAAAAGTACACTCAGTGAAGCTGAGAATAAGGTGTCTGGCTAGAATAGAAGGCCACATAATATGTTGAGACAAACAGAGCAACCAAATTCAGATATATGAACATATTCCTTTCATGTAGGCATTATTATTTATTTCCATTATTGTTATATTAAAATATTCTTGGGGCAAACAATGATAAGAAATAGTTTCATGAAAGTAATAAAATTGCCAAGAACATAAAGTATAACTTATCTGTGCTGATTACTTAGAATTATGAAATTTTCAAGTCCCTAGCTCTTAAAAAGAATGATGTTTGTCATCAGTAGCATAATAAGTCAATTGTATTTGGACTAACACATTGTAATAGAAAGCAAGAATAAAACCATTAGAAAAATTAAGTCATTTGTGTACAAATGTGTCTTCTATTCTAGCAAAAACAATTAAAATTTTAATCAGTACTGTTTATGCCAAAAAGTTTGCTAGTACTCACAGAGGCATCTAACTTCATAGCCATTCCCCACTGTAACCTTAATCAGATTAAAATGTAATTGGAAAATGTTTAACAAAATAAAATACAATATGACATAGCTGATGTTATTTTGTGGTCTTCTAAGTCAATATGTAGCCAGCAGAGATCCATTTCTATTTGAGTTTGGAACTACTTTTCTCATGAAAAGAAGAAAATGGAGGATATTAGCCATTTTGAATTTTTTGAAAGCTTTTTTTTTTTCATTTACCTTAGGAGCTAAAGATGAGAAAAACATAAGTTGTTTTACGATTCATAATGGTGAACTTAAAAGTGTTGGATAGAATATGAAACCAAGCTGAACTTCATCTACAAAATACACATTAAAGTCACGTCAGTGAACTTAAACTAAGTAAGGATTGATTTCTTTCTGTTCACTGTTGAAAGGAATTGATGGAGGGTAAGAGGACAGAAAAAAATATTCTGTAACAAAATAAAGGGAAAGAAATATAGATCTGATTTGTTTAAATGTGTTTCTTCTTACTGCCCATTTAATATTATTCTCAAAACTGAAACATTACAAAGCACCAGTAGATGCATAACTTGTGAAATGATTGTCATTGTGAGTACTAGTATGTACCACCATTAATAATCTGTAGATTTGCTTTAAGGTAAATTTAGAGGGTTCGTTATGTAGGTACAGGCAGAATTTGACTGTTGCTACCTTACTCTTTTTTTTGGTTTGAAAATCATAAAATCTTAGACTTGAAGACCTCAGAGGTCATGCTGTCTTATTCATCGCTGAGCAGCAATGTCTTTTAACATTCTTCTTTGACCTTATGCTTGGAGACCTCAAGTGACTGGAAACTGAGTATCTCCCAAAGCAACCAATTCCACTTTTAGATATCTTGGATTATTACAAATTTTTCTCATCTTGAGTCAACATTTATTTGCAAACTTTCACTCACTGCATTTAGTTCTGCTCTTAAGGCATCAAAGCAAAACAATGATGATCTCTTGTCCACTTTATAGCCTTTAAATACTAAAGATTACAGTATTTTCTAAATAGTTTCTTCTTCAGGTAGTCAACCCCAGTTCTTTGAGTACTCCAGATATGATCTAATCAGAGAGGCATGAGACAAAATTGTTAATCCCTTTATTTTCAACACTGAAGTTCTGTTAATACTATCCAATATTGCACTTGCTTATTTCATCTGCCAGAGAACCTACCACATTGACTCTTTTGACAACCTGAGTCATATTTGACTTCTTCAACAAAACTTGTCCATTGTACCTCCATAACGTCTCTTACATCCATCACCTTCTCTCTATCCCCAAAGCTCCTATCCTAGTTCAGGTTCATCACCTCTCATCTGGACTTTTGTAATAGCCTCCTAATTAGTCTCTGCCACAAGTCTCTCCCCTCTGTAACCCATCCTTTACCCAGCTACCAAAGTGATATTCCCCCAAAATAAGCCTAATTATGTCCACTATTCAATAAACTCTAGTGGTTCCCTACCATTTCAAGGATAATTATTATCTCATATTTATTTAAAGTATATTTGTTCTCTATCCATATTTGTTTATGTGATCACCCTCTATACAACTATATAGACTGGTCACATGATGAGAGCGAAGGCTGACAGGTGGCCAACCAGAGTGCTCTGTACCTGGATAGGTTGGGAGAAATTGAAGAAATTCTCCAACATGTTGGGTGGATACCTTTTGGGGAACTCTTGGGAGGAAAAAATGAGGAACCCTCAGGTTGGGCAGGCGTGGATGAATTGTGAACTTCCTCACTGGAAGGGATTTCTAAAACAATGAGATCACAGATATATTTGAGTATTATTTGTATACATGCTATGTTTGTATACATGGTCCTATGGCATGTAAGCTTCATGAGGGCACAGTGCCTGGAACATAGAAGTCCATAATAAATGGGTGTTGATTAATTCATTGATAAGCAATGCATAACAGATAAGAATAGGTAAGTTTATTACTCTTCTACAACCTGTGGCTTTAGTCCCTTGGGACACTTAAAGCATAAGGGATTTGCCCATGCTCACATAGCCTCACACTGTATGAGAGGAAAGATTTGAACTGAAGTCATCTTGATCCTCTCTCCACAATACTCTGTTGCCACTATCATCATCTTCATCCTCATCAATGTTATTTCAAACATTTATTGTCATTTGGGGGACTTAATTGAAAGCTCTCCTCCAACACAAATGTCCTATAGGAATCAGGAAAAGTTTCTTGGGCTTTTTTTTTTTTTGGCCACAAATTCACTATCTCTTTAAAGTATGGAAAATCCTATATTTGGGGGTCATCTCTTTGCCCCCACATGAATTTCAATTAGTTTTCAAATAAGTACCCAAAATGGCAGAAAATATTTATAATAATAATTATAATAATTTTTTAATCCAAATGATCATAGACCAGAGGGTATGCTTCAAGTCTAATTAAGTTAATCTCTTATTCTAGTGAGGTATAATAGATGTTAACATTCTAAAGCAAATGCCCATTGCTCACACAATCACAGAAACTCAGAGCTGGTGCCAGTGGCCAACTCATCAGGAAAAAAGAATCCTTAATACCACAAACCTGTGAAGTACATCATCCAGCCTTTGTTTGAAGACTTCCAATGTTGGAGAACCTACCACTTCCTGAAGTAGCCTATCTCACTTTTAGATACTTTTAATGTGGGAAAGTTAGTTTTCTGTGATCAAATCTAAATTTGGTACTTTGACATTGAATTCCACTCATTTCTCCTAGTCCCCTCCGGGGGGGGGGGGGGGGAAGTTTCATCTTCTTGAATATTACGGCTTTTCAAATACTTGGAGGCAGCTGTCATGTTCCCCTGGGTCTTCTCTTTTATAGACTAAACAACCCAAGTCTTTCCATCAATCCTTATATCACATGAACCCCAGACCCTTCACCATTCTGATTGCCCTCCTCTGGATTCTTTTAGTGTCCTTCCTAAAACATGGTGCCCAGAGCACCAGGGGTAAGCACCCTAGGTTCAGAGTCAGAGGACCTGGGTTTGAATCCCATCTCTTTCACTTAACTATCTTTTTAATCTTGCTGGTTAAGTGACATCAACTTTTCTTATCTGCAAAATAAAGGGTTTGGAATGGGTATCCTCTAAGGTCCCCAAGGATCTAAATCCTCTGTTAATACAACTATAACCATGGTCTGACTAGGGCAAAATACAGCAAGATTATCACCGCCTAATTCTTAGAAGCTCTTCTTCTTTTCTTGTCTCTCTCTTTTTTAATTAATTATTTAAAATTTATGGAATAAAAGAAGTATTTCTATAACATAGTATAATTTTTAAAAAGATGATTGCGCATGAAACTGCAAATCTATTATGTACAACTTGCTATCCCTTTAAATAAATAATAAAGTTATCATGTAAATTTCTCTTTTGCCCCTTTTTTTCTTCCTTCCCCACCATCCTGGAGATGGCTACCATTAGACACAAATAGGTATATATGCAAAATTATTTTATACATACTTCTATTTGTCAGTTCTTTCCTGGATACACATAGTGTCTTTCTTCATATGTCTTTTAGAGTTAATTTGGGTATTATAATAGTCAAAATGACTTATTTGCTCAAATTCATTCTTAAAACAATAATGCTGTTACTGTATACAATATTCTCTTGGTTCTGCTCATTTTGCTCTTCATTATTTCATGCAAGTCTTTCCATGTTTTTAAAATATCATTGAGCTCATCATTTCTTACAGCACAGTACTATTCCTTCACAACCATATACCACAACTTATTCAGCTTTGGAAACAGATCTAATAGCTATAGTGCTGGGTCAAGGGCAGTTTAATAACTCTTTAGACATAATTTCTAATTGCTTTTCAAAATGGTTTAATCAGTTTATAATTCCACCAACAGTGAATTAGTGTCCCAATTTTTCCACATCCCGTACAATCTTCCCCTTCAATCCTTTTAACCAAACTGAAAAGTGTCTTCATGTCTCTCTTAATGAAGCTCATATTCACACAAGTCTTTAGGGCTGCTATATCACAGTTTACACACACTGAGCTTGCAGGACTCTGAAATTCCCAGATCTTTGTCAGGGAAATTATCTAATTATTCCTTCCCCACCTTTTACCTGTGAATGTGACTTGTCTTTAAGCCCATAAGACCTAATAATTTTTGCTACTAAATTTTATCTTACAGAGGAAATACAGCATGGTATAAAATGAGGCCAAGCTGGGAGTCAGGGAGGCCTGGATTCAAGTGTCACTCCTAACATACTGAAAGTGAGATTCTTGGCAAATCATCTAAACTCTCAGTGGCCCTGACAACTCTCTAATACTAAAAATTGCAGAGAAATTGTTAAACTCCACTTGAACAGTGCTTTTTCTTCATTGAATGTCCCCTATATAATATTAATAATGATAATAATAATAATAACAGCTAATATTTACATAGTGCTTTAAGGTTTGCCAAGTTTTGTAAATGTTATGTCATTTTGTCCTCACAACTACCCTGGGAAATAGATACTGTTATAATCCTCTTTTTATGGTGGAGGAAACTGAGACAAAAAGATTTAAGAGACTTATCCAGGGTCATACAGCTACTAAGTGTCTGAAGCAGAATTTGAACTCAGATTTTCCTGACTTCAGGGTCAACAGTCTATCCACTGCAACATCTATCTGCATCAATGAAATCACCATTCCCCAATCTCTGTCACCCAAATTTCATTTCTTTGTATTTGGACTAATGTTTTTACTATGAATCTTTTTAAAAATTCTGTTATCTGTTATCTATCCCCATCCTGACCCCTTCGTTTTTTATGGGATCTGCAAATATGCCAAAGACGCCATCTATGCCTTTTTTAAAAATGAAGTTATTGATAAACATATATATATGTATACACACACACACACACACACACACATATATGTAACAGGAACAAACACAGAACTCTAGGTCATTGTCTTGGGGACTTCCTTTCAAGTTTATATTGAACCATTATTAGTTTGAGCTGTTGTGAAGTATAAGAAATGTTACTCCTATAAAGTATAGTTAACTCTCAATTAACCACACATATATTATCTGTTACAAGATTTCCTCTTTTCTTGGTATCATAAACCCTTGCCTTGATCACTACCAAGCTGTGTAATCCAAGGCTACGTATTTAGACTCTCTGAGTCAAAAGTCTTTCTTTTATAACATCGATTTAATAGTAGTTGGTCTATCTACCTCCTGGTTTGTTGTTGTTGTTGTTTATTTGTTTGTTTTTTAAAGAAAACACTTGGGAGGCAGCTAGGCGGCACAGTGAATAGAACACTAGCCCTGGAGTCAGGAGGACTTGAGTTCAAATCCAGCCTCAGACATTTAATATAAAAACTAACCATGTGACTTGGGCAAGTCACTTAACCCCAATTTCCCTACCTTCCCCCCTCCAAAAACCAAAAAAGAAAAAGAAAACACTTGGGAAACCTTAAAGTGACATATAAATGCAAGTTATTCATTGTATCCTCTCCCCTTGGACTCACTAATTACTTTGCCCTCTCTTATTCCTCTAAACTATAGGCTCAAAATAATTCAATAGTAACTTAATAAAGTTTAATTGGGAAGGAAAATGTGACCTCAAGTTCAAGATAAAACCACAAATGCTTTGATTATCTACCTCACTAATGACTTCTTTTGACAAAGAAAATGGGATTGGTTAGGAAAAAACCTCATTTTTTTATTTGTTTCTTTCTGATTATTTTTCTTTCCTAATATGCAAATGAAATTAATATAGCCCGAAGTCAGACACATGGTAGCTGTTACTTGGAAAGGTTCTTTTGTTCTTTCAGATGTTTGAATCTTGGCATTGGGAAAGAGTCTTGCTTTTTGGACCAACCAATCAACAATGTTTATTAAGTGCCTGCCCTCCATCAAGTACCGTCCAAGGTGCTGGAAGACAAAGACAAATGGAACTCAGCCCCTGGTTCAACACAAAGAATCCAGTCTATTCTGCAACCTAGGAACCTAGCCACCTAACAGGGCTCTCCATCATAGCACAAGTTTGCTGAAGCTGTATCAGTGTGCTTTCTCACAGGGAATAACTACCATTTATCTCTGTGATATCTGTGTAATCAGCACCCTTTTCTTCCCATCCCCATACATACCTCTAGGATCTGATCCCTGACCTTAGAATTTATGCCACAAAAATTAGTTTTTAGCTAGAAAAATAGACCATGCTGCAGTATAACCCAAACAAAATGATCTGCAGGTCTATGCTACCATCCCTGAGGTGGGGGAGGGCTGTTGGCAAGCTTCAGGACACGTGATCTCTGCAGCAATGCCATCAAATGCACATAGGAAAGGAGACATGAATAATGTACAGTTATAAACAAGTGACTGTATCAAACACCCCACTGTATTCCCTAATGCTTTGTAAGGGAAGTAATTGGAGATGTCCATTAGCAATTGATCTGTACGGGAAGGAAGCTAATTTTAAGAGTACTGTGAAGCCTCAACAAGTTCCCTTCTCGGTTAATAAATGGAAAAGATAGAGAAAAATGAGGCTATCTGACTCACCAGTGCAGAGTTTTTCCTGCAATTGAATTCCATGCTGCTGGAATCTAGTCTCTCCTATCAATTGATGACTGAATAGCAGCTTTGGTTTAAAAATTAATCTACACATATAAAAGTATCAGGGACTTTGGCCTTGTTCTTTCATCAGAAATGAGCTAGGATGTGCCCACTTTGTTCTCTCTCCTTCCAGGCCTTCTGAAGGAGCCTGGGAGCTGGTAAAAAGCTTTAGGATCATTTGCATGACCCCTCTATTAGAAAGAGGTATGGGCCAGGAGTTGAAAAGCAAAAGGAAACGGGTTAGAGTAAACACAGACAACAGTAGGAGGTTCTGCTTTGGGAGGGGACATGCTGCCTGTACCCTGATTCATGTTAGAGGCCAATGGAATTCCCTTACCCTGAACTAGGTAAAACTAAGGGCTAGACACCTTCCATAGGGAGAGACAAGTTTCTGCCTAAACAGTCCCTTTTGGGTCCTTTGGAGCTATTTAGTCTGAGGGACGGTTTAGGGTATGATAACCAAAGAAGCCTAAGCTTGGTGGAAGTCTGGCCCTCTAAAGAAAAATAACATTTCTCATAGGAGTAGCTGCACAACAGGGCAAAGCATTAGATGATGGTATCTAGGAAGCTTGAAGGGCAGGGTAGCAACTAAGGGCTGGAAGAACAGTCTTTCATCTATGATACAAGAAAGACCGCAAGAAAGCCAAAACTCCTTCTCACATACAGCCTAGCTCCTCTAGAAGCAACTAGGTGGTGCAGTTGCACAGGAAGACATGAGTTCAAATACAGCCTCAGACACTTAATAGTTGTATCATTCTGGGAAAGTCAGTTAACATCTGTATGTCTTCTTAGTCTGCTCAAATGAGATAACTGTAAAGCATTAACACAATGCCTGGTGTGTAAGACGCACTTAGTAAATACTGGTTTTCTTCTTTCCTCCCTCCCTCCCTTCCTCTTTTCCTTCCTCTCTCCCTTCCTTCCTTCTTTCTTCCCTCCTTCTTTTCTTCCTCCTTTTTTCCTTCCCTCCTTCCTTCTCAATAACTAATGTTTAACAAGCATTTAATAAACAATTTCCAAGTTTCAGGAATTTTGCTAGCCATTGGGGTTAAAAAGACACAAAAGAAGAAACTATTTCCCTAAGGAGCTTGTATTCTAGTAGAAGGAAACAATGTGAATGCTGTTAAATTCACATAAATTATTTATAAAGTAAATACAAGGTACATACCCAAGGATTCGCTTCATGGAGATCCTAGGTTTCCTCCTAAACCTGCTAGCCTAATTCCAAGGAGGTCATTGTCTCTTTCTCACTCTTCAATCTCCCACAGAAAGTTTAGGTTTGGCTTGTGACTCAATTTCCCCAAATGTAGCCAACTAGGTCCCCAACTCCTACATAGACACTCCCTGTATAACATGAGTACCAGGCAGAAGGGCACTGAAGTTAGTTCTTACTGGCCCTGTGTCATTAAATTTTCAATGTTGAAATAATACATCTATGAACATTTTTTTTTCACAGCCATGCTGCTGGAATCTACTCTCTCCTATCAAATGATGACTGAATAGCAGCTTTGGTTTAAAAATTAAAAGTTGGCTGTTAAGCATCTACCAGCACATCCTTATACCATGTATGGAAAAAATCTTTTATTTCATTCAATACAGAAAATAAATAAGGCACAAAGTGCTCATTGAAGTCCATGAACAAATGCAGAAACATAAAGGGTATTAGATGCTGCCTGGAAGGTAAAACTATTTTGTAAGATTGCTAAACAAATATGTTCCATTCCCCTTTTGACTCACATCACCTGAGCAGTACAGCAGTATTATGGATATCTTGGCCACTCATGGCATGACTTTAGTCCTTTTACTGTAAGCTGGACCTATCTTTTAAATATCATGCTGTTAATGAAATTTTCCTTGGAGGGGTCAGTGCCTAATTCTCAAAATCTGAAACTCTTGAACTCAGGAAGACTCAAGACTCAGAATTACCTCAAGCTGGAGCCCTTCCTGCTGAGCTGCCTTTCCACGGGAGATGTGTTTTTCTGTATTTTTGTGAGTTTTGGAGCCCTAAAATTTGTTTACAGTCATATTTTATGGGTATTTGAGAAGGCTATGTGGGAGCTGTGGAAACTTGTTGCTTCTAAGCTGCCATATTGGCTCCGCCTCCCTGGCTTTTTTCAAAAGTCAGTTCAAGCTATACATTCTATTGGAAGTGTTCCTGGTCCCCACAGCTGCTAGTGCCTTTCTCATCAGATATTATATTCCATGTATTATGTATTCTCCAGATCTCTTTTATGTATTGATGGCAGGAACCATTTTTGTCTTTCTTTATATCTCTAATATCTGAGATATCAAACACATGGTCTGAGGGCAGCATGCCTACAACACTCCTGAGTGCTTAAAAAAAAGAGATTAAAATACGTATACAATATACATATATCCTCATTGCTTAGCATAGTGCCTAGCACATAATAAACATTTAATAAAAAATAGACTAACTGACAAGAGCTAGTACAAGAATTCTGAACTATGGCATTACTTGAGTGCTCAGATTTGGTAAGGTTGAAGGCATCCTCCCTCTCCAAGTATACCTTCCCTTGGTATGCTTATTTCCGGAGCTACTTAGAGGACAGCTCTACCTGGAATGTAGGATGAGATGGGAATAGTCTGCACTTACCACTGATAGACTGTCATTTTGACAATAAGCACTCTATGCCTGATGAAAATAAACTGAGAAACAACTGGAATGCTCAGCTATTCCCTAGATAAAAAGGAAGAAGCCCCTTGGAGAAGGGAAGCAAAAAGGATGCTAGGGTTGGGATGAGGTTGGATCCTCACTACTTGGGAATGGAGCTCATGCTGATGATTCTCCTGCTGTTTCAGGGCCACAGCAAGAACTAGCTGAACTGGAAAGAGCTAGGCTTTCCACATAACGAGGATATTGCTGATCTAGCTGACAGTTTATAGAACCATCAGCTCTGCCAAAAAAAAAAAGCTGTCTGCAATCACTGCTAGATTATTAGTTCTTATCTTCCCCTGCTCAAATGCAAAGTGACAAAGAGAAGCTGGACATGTCTATTGAAGGCTGAAACAAGATAGCTGTGAAACTTGTATGAAGACAAAAAGGGATGTGCATGCAAACACACACAAACATGCAGTGAGCAGAGCACAGTGGTTGGAGTGACCCCCTTCCACAGAGGATGATAGGATTAGCTCACAGCAGTGGTAGAAAGTGCAAGGGACTTTGTGCTCTAAGGTACCTTGGAATCCATTGTTGTGGCTCATGGCAAAATAAGTTCCTTGTATAATCAAAATTTTTATGCAACAGCTATACAATGCTGTGGAAGAGAATTTGTAGTGCAATGATGAGACATCATGGAATTTAACACTTCTCTGTTTTGGCTGTTGCAGACAAGTTAAGGTTTGTTGCCTTTCTTTTGTCTTAATAACAAATTGTTGTTGATAAATAGTGACTAACTTGCTCATAAGGAAGCTGATGTAAGAAGCACTGTGGTCAGGGGAAAATTGAACTGTGTTGGAAGTCAGAGCATCTGGCTTCTGTCACTACTAGGGTGACTTTGGGTAAGTTGCTTAACTTCCTGGGGCATTAGTTTCCTTATCTGTAAAATGAGAAGTTTGGAATTGATCTTTATGATCCTTTCCAGTTACAAATCTCTGATCCAGTTTTAAATCTATGAGCCCATGAGAATATTGAGCTGGCTGTCCAGTGAAGATATTTTCCTAGGTTTCAGAGTAAGACTTTCAGTCACGGGAAGTATGACATCCCAATATAGGAGTCAAAACCCAAATACATAATTTTTTTATGGTTTTGGATAAAACTTTTACTTTACTGAGGTCAAATTAAGGGAGAACAAGGAATCTATACTTGGAGCCTTCTGGGACCCAGAGCTTTCCAGCTCAGGAGATCTTTTCAGTATGAAATCCAGAGACATCAGCTAGGAGAGGAAGAACATGAGAGACAAGAGGTTGGAGATTTTAGAAGAGGTTAGGCCATATAAGACATGCAAATATGAAGAATCCAGTGAATCATGTGAAGACTTGTATGAATTACTTGCTACAGAGCAAATCAAAACCAGGAAAAAATGTACATGGTGATTAAAACAATGTAAATGAAAAAAATACTAACAGACATTAGAATTCAGATTAACCAACATCTAACCATGTTTCCAGAGAAGTATTAGAGGATAATAAATTGAGATGAAAGAGACCTTAGAAGTCATATAGTCTAACCCCCTCATTTTACAGATGATGAAACCAAGGACCAGATAGGTTAAGTGAACTGCCTTAGATTACACTGCTAGCAGAACCAAGATTTGTATCCCAGTCCCCAAACTCCAATTATTGCACTATTTTCCCTATACCATGATAGTGATTGAATACAATTTCTTCTTTGAAGAGAGGTTGTAGACCACAGTTAGAGATTGTTACATATTCTGTCAAATGTAACTTCTGTGTTCGTGTATTTTGCTTAATGTTTTTTTCTTTTTCTTTGATATTGTTGAGGTGTTATTGGGAAATTATAGTAGTTTAAAAATACAAAAAGCTTTGACAAAAGATACTAAAATAAGAGTAGAGGATGTCTGTTTCCTGGATGTATATGGTAGGAACAAATATTTTTTGTCTTAATATAGCCAGTGTATACATGAGAGAGCACCTCTTAAATGGAACATAGACTGTTTTCCTCTTTTTCTCCCCAATTTCTAGACCAAGTTCATTGTCCACTAACAATTCCTATCAAAGATATGTGGTCAGTGGGTTATGCATTCAATTACATTGCCACCAACAATTGCTAAAATATGTGATCAGTGAAATATACATTCAATTGCATAGGATAGTCTGGACAATTGCAGACAATCTTCATCCTCTTGTTTTCTATGTGAAATGTTGGGTTGAATTCTTTTGAGTGTTTTTAGATCTCATTTAAGTGATTGTGATTTTTGGTGGCTTATTGCAGTTAAATGTTAAGCTAAAGACAGAAGCATCTGGAGGACCTCATCATCATTTATAAGGAATCATTT
>CM053588.1:247168691-247182531 GCA_028646515.1 Pseudochirops corinnae
TATGTGAGAGCTGCGATATGTTGCTGCTGCTACCCTGCCATCTTGGCTCCGCCCCCTCAAAAATAATTTCAATGTAAAGGTGGGAAAGGAACAACAGAAAATGGTGCAAAACATGTTTCAGGATGAAGATATAAACGAGTCCCAAAATTTATATATTTCTTAAAAGACTAATGCCTATATGCCATGAATAATTTCTTGAAGAAGAGAACTTATGACAGTAGATTTGGTTGGTGCTGAACAAGATCAGAAAACCTCAAACAGACCAGACATAACTGACTACTGATACAGGTGTCATTTCAGACTCAGTTATCTATGTGAAATCAACTAGTTAGGGCAAAGGTCCAAATTAACGTCAAATTAGAAGAAAAAATATGATGGGAACACTTCATACAATGACAACAATACTAACCCAACCTATTTTAAAAAGCTATTGACAATGAAAAATGGCTAAAGGTAAAAATATTGACACTTATTATTTCCTTTTCTTAGAAAAATTTGACCTTGTATGATGACATCATTGTTCCAAGAACTATTTTGACCATACCTTTTGGCTAAATTGATCAATATAATCTTTTTGTTTAATGATGGAATCTGAAAGGATTGCTTCATCTGAAATAAGCAGTAAATCTAAGCTGCCTGAACAATAAAAAAAAAATAGCCACTAAAGTTAAGAGCCACTAAAAAAACTCCCACAATTGCTCAGGCCAGAAAAATCTTGATTCCTTTGCTAAACAGAGAGACACAAACCCCAAGAGCACATTATTTTAAAATATAAGCAAATAATATTTGCAAAACATTATGAAAGTGCATGGTAGAAGATTGTGAGTAATATTTTCTCACAGAACAGCAAAAAAATAGTGGGGAGGAAGATATGATTGACAATAGTCAAAACTGATGAAACCAATATGATGGAGGATTGGACATTTTCTCCAGTCTTCATGAGCTCTCAATACTCCCCCAAAAAGGAATCAAAAAGGAATCCATGATTATTCCAAAAAGGAATAATGGCATCTATCTCCTCAGGTTAGGACACCAATAAATCTAATGAGGTAAAAAGCTGATAGAATAACAGATTAGAAGGCTAATTCCTAGTTTCTAATACACTAACTCAGCACCTTTTTCTGCATTAACCCCCTCAGCCTGACATTAGGGCATGAACAAGAAACTCGTTCTCAGGAACCCACTAAGCAATTCCCTTGCTGTTGCTGCTGTCTCTGTCAGTATACCCCTACCCTTGTCCTCATGGTAGCATTCTGTGGCAACAAACATCAGACCTCAACATGCACTCCACTCCCATGTGCTGAGCAGAGGAGGAGAGGTATAGGAAAGTGGAAGCCTGGCTCAGTCAGAGAATTAAAGAACAGAGAAAACTGAGGCAGGGAACCAACATGTGTAGAGTGGTGCTACATTGGGGTTGAAGGAAAAGAAACTAGCCTCTACTTGGGGCCAGTTCTGTCCCCTAAGCAGTAAATTGGGGAAGTGACTAAGGCTGATGAAAAGTGAATTCTTCTCAAGGTGGAGAGGCATGAGATAGTTCTGAGGTGCATCTCTCATGGATATCTGCCATCTAAGGAGGAAAAAGGCAGAAAGTGAGCAGTAGGGGGATATGAGCAAAAAAATCACTGAAATTAGCAAATATATTAGGATGAAAAAAAAACTCAGTTAAAAACCTTGAGAAGGAGAGAAACAAAAAGGGGAAATGTTAAAAGGGAAGGGAAGATGGTTACCAGGATGTCTAAACAAGTCCAAACATCTCTAAATAAACATTGCATGACAAAGGAAATTGAACCAATACTTGATGAGGCAGAAGACCCTTAGAGTTCTCAACAGGATGTTTCTACTAAATGGTTTGAGAGTGAAATAAGAATGATAAAGCAGAATTTATGACCTACACAGAAATAATGAGTGAAATAGTAAAACTTTAGCCCATCAGAGCAAATCTCTTCAAAGGGAATACAAATACACATAAGTGAAAGACAATTTGAAAGAAGAAAAGTAAAAAAGCAATAATATTAAAAGAACATGTTCTCTATACATGTGAAATACATTTATTTTGAAGATAGGATGCATTAACATAACTTAAGGATCATACATCTCCCAGGAGAATATGTCAAGTAAAACAGACTGAATACTATAATGCAGGAAATAATATCAGGCCTATTTAGAGCTTCTGAATATAGAAAAAAAAGTACCAATGAAAATAATATATAGTTTGCATCTAGGGAAAAACACAACCCCAAACATCTTATGCTGCAAACACCAAGACACAGAGTGATTAAAATGAACAATTCTGAAGATAATGAATTTTACAAGTGATCAGGAGAAAGACCTTCAATTATAAAGGTAAGTAAATTAGAATAATACAACACCATTCTGCATACAATAAAAACTGCAAAAGATAATGCAATAAAATGTTCCAGAAAGCAAAGGAAGTCTTGATACAACCCAAGGTGACAACCTCATAAATTGAAATCTAATCATCAGAGGGAAAAAAAAGTATGTTCAATAAAAAAAGAGTCATTTGAAGCATTCTAATAAAAAATTTGAAGATTATTCTCTTGCAGATATCCCAGGGAACAGAAGTACAGAAACATAAATATAGTTATCAAGAAAGGCACAAATAATGAAATGGATTACCCCAGAAAAAAAGAGGGAAAAACCTAGACAGAGAGAGATACCTGTGGGGCAAAAAAATGACAAAATAACAACAGAGAGACCATTAAGAAATTTCTCTTTAAAAGAGCATAAGGAGATAAAAATAAAAATGGAACTTAAGTAGAAGTGACTGTGTAGGAACAGGTTTGAAAAGCCAAGCATTTAACTTCACAATACCCCACATTCATGTGAATTATTATTATTATTATTATTATTATTATTATTATTATTATTATTTTGTGGGACTAACCTGAAGAATGAGAATTAACTTAGAAGAGGAGAGGAGAAGAAGAAGATATTCCATTCAAGTCAACGATAAATAGTGAAAGGGAAATAACTCCTAAACTGTCTCAGGAAGAAGTAGGCATAGTAGAAGGTGTAAAAAAGTAAAGGGAAGGATTGAAATTGTGGCAAAAGGAGGAAATCCTCAAAGGGCCACTGAAGTACACTCCCAGGGAAGCAGTTTAGCCCAATGTTCTAGACTGTCAAGATCATACTTGTTCTACTGCTTAGCTTCAGAATTTGTTGCTATAATGGCAACTGATTGACTAATGACAGTCATGCAAATGATATGCAAAGTCTACTCAAATCCTTGTTATGGAACATCAGGACTATGCTAATAGAATATTTATATGGAGTAAGTTGTGGTGAGGGGTAGCTTGGCTTGGTGGATAGAGGACTGAGTTTGAAATCAAGAAGATCTACTAACTGTATGACCAAGGGCTAGTCACCCAGTCCATGTCACTTGACTGAAAAGTCAGCTGTCTAAAACTGGAAGTTGGATATGAGCTACTTATTTGCATTTATGGAGGAGTATCTACACCAGGGAATTCTTCACACTGAAGAAATCACAGGTCTAGACCAAAAAGTATTGTGGTGCTCAAGGAAATAATTTAGTCAAAAGTCACATAGAAGGTGGCTATGAAAATTCAGTACCTGTACTAAGGTTTTAAATACTTTAAAATGTATTTAATTAAATTAAACATCTAAATATAATGTTTTCATTTTTATTCACTATGTATACAACAGATATATAATCCCTAAGACAAAAATCTTTCAAAATTCAATGGTTATATCAAGAGTTATACTATACTATGTTATACCTACTTATATAGATACATATAATAGTTGGAGGCATTCACAATGCACATCCTCCCATCTACTATCAAATTTAGTAAAATAGCATTTGCATATAATTGACATTAATCTTATTCAGATATTATGAGATAACTTGAAAACTATAGCTATGAAAAACTAGAACTTTATGTAAATTATATATAAACTTTAAACTACAAAATACACTGCAAACCACACGCTGCTATGTAAGCATAAGTTATTATATCCTAAGTGGTGTCTTATAGTTTTACAATTAACTCAAGTCCCAAGGAGAGAGTACTACTTAAAAAAAAAAATTGTGCAGAATAATCCAGCTAAAACTTCTTTTTTTCCTTCTGTGTGGAAGAGCATATACCAAAAAAAAAAAAAAAAAAAAAAAAAAAGTTTTCACAGGAACATTTAAGACAGTCAGCATTAGTAGACACAGCCTAGAGGTTTTTAGGTATGAAAAAACAACAATAATAATAGCTAGCATTTATTTAGCACTTTAAAGTTTGTATGTAAAATGCTTTACATATATCAACTCATTTGATCCTCACAATAATCCTATAAGGTAGGTGCTATTGCAAACTAAGGCTGAAAGAGGTTAAGTGACTTGACCAGGGTCACACAGGTAGTTAAGTGTCTGAAGCAGAATATGAATTCCTGAGTCCCAGACCTGTTCTCTACTCACTGTGCCACCTAGCATCCCCAATGCCAAGCCTACACATGGAATCTTGTTTTCTAGATATTTTTTTGAAAATTATATACAACTTTGTTTTGGTGATAGATTCAATGCAGTCATGGCATGAAGGCAAATTTGATGGCCCCTTGAATTCCTCTCTGGACTTATCACCTTCTGAATGTATAATTCTATTGTATAAACATATGTCAAATAAATATGTTGTAATGTTTTAGGGAATGTAAAATATTTCTGTCTAACTGAGTAATATGATAATAAAATAAATCCTAATGAATTCATATTGCTTACTTAATTACTATCTGGGTACTGAACAATATAAAATTTGGTTGGATTATTATGAATGTATGTGAGTTAAATATCTATATCTATTTCTATCTATCTATCTATCTATCTATCTATCTATCTATCTATTTATCTATCTATCTATGCAGTATTAGAATTGAGCAGTATCTTGGAGGGAACCATCTCACTCTAACAAAGTATAATCAGGAAAGGTGTTGTTAAATTCTCCTTCAATAGCTCATGTGTCACTACAAGAACAAATCCTGTATAAGGCTGATAGCAACCACATCATTGAATAGGGATCAGAATAAAAGCCTGATGATGTTATCTCAAGGGAACTTAAACTCTTAAAGATTATAAATGGCAATTAAGTCATTTTTCAATACTTTCCATCAAGATGTTATGAGGAAAATATTAAATGCCAAACTTTTCAAAACCTGCTTAACAAGGACCCTTATACCAATCTCCTTCTGTAGGGCAAATTCCTTTTGACAACAATAGCACAAAATTAGATCCCAATGGACTTTTATTTCCTAACCAAATTATTTGAGAAAACATATGTTTTAATCAATGAAGGAAAAAATGATGATCAATACATTTTCCTCATAAATTATTAATTCCATTTTACTCTTATTCTAATATTAAATTCACCCCCCCGAAAATCATCTTTCAACTACATCAATGTATGCCAATACATTATTCAATACTTGTATGAATATTAATAAAAGTATACACAGAAGTATCTTATAAAAAGTTCATATTCTAAAAATTTCTTTTCAATTTGGCTAGTTGAGAATATGTTAAACCTAACGAACACGAAATACCTACATATTTAGAAGTGTCTAGACGTTAGACCAAAATCTTAGCTTTTCTACCAGATATGGCATCATATTTAAAATGATCTTTGATTTTTTATCACATTCTGTTACCTAGTTCCATCTTTGCATTGTTTTATTTCAGGCAGAATCCCTCAGTACCATCCAGGGTACTCAACCTCAATTTTATTTGCAAAGGACTCTAGGCAAGCCAAAACACTTTTAAATGTGTTGCACACACTTTGAATAGACATGTATTGTCACAATCATGCACTGCCACTTCTAGTTGGATCTTCTCATAATCTCTTGACAAGATCAGACTTCCGCAGCAACATGACCCTGATATTTCTTGCAGTTTTTTTAAAAACACATTCCATCAGTAATTCCCTTCCTCCCCCTCCCCCAAGGCCAATTTTTATGCTGTGACATAATCTATAAAAGAATCATTTCTATGATTTGTCACTCATCTCTTAAAATTAATTCCATCTCATAATATCTTTGATTTTTCCCCCCAAATAACTTAGACCATTGCAAGTTTTTGATCAACGCAGCTAAACCAAAATTAATTCAGAGCTACCATGAAATGCAGCTCTACTGCAGTGCTCACTATAAATATTACTAAAAGTATACCTCAATTTGTGAAGTCCCTCAGCAATCAAGTTCTGTGCTCTTCATTACCAAATTGACACAACAGTAATAAGAAAAACAAGAACATGAAAACAAATAGCCCATTTTTGAAGGAAGAAAACCTGCAGTAAAGAGGCAAAGGCGATTCAACAGCCAAGAACTGCAGTGAATCATTTGGAGCTAATAGTCACATCTGCTAATGCTCTCCCACAACACCTTCAAGCAAATGGATTTCACTCACATTTTAATCAGTCAATTCAGCAATAATCCCAGGTGGATAGAGACGTTTGTTAAGCAAACTCTAATTTGCAATTTATTTATTCATGAAGTGACTTAAAGCTGGTTTTGCTAGAGGAATTACTATGCTTACTGAAGTAAGCTGACAGTCTTGGCTTCCCTTGGTAATTTCTCCTGCATCTCGCAGCATGGCTGACAATCATTTGCTAGTTCTCTAGTATATTAATTATTGAATCATGCAAACATATTTACCTTCAAAAGATGTAGCAAAAAATCAGTCTCCTCCAGTTTCCATAGCCCATGCAGTGTAAATAGGAAGGAACAGTCCTATTAGCTTGTACAGGTCAGCAGCGTGTATCTCCTACACTTGACCTAGCCCGCCTTACATAAGGAGAAATCAGTGCTGGATCCTGTGCGGTACAGCTAGCTGCATGTCATCACTGGCAAGAAAACGGGTATTGACAGCAGGCAAGCACGCAGGCAGGCGGGTACTTTGCATGGAAATCACGGACTCTTTCCTCTTCACTGTTCTGGAAGGAGCGTTAAGAATAGCAACTCAGAGAAGCTGTTCTCATTCTTTTTGGTCCGAATTACCGGAAGCCGCAAAAGGTAAAGCTGTCAGCAAGTTCTGAGCATCTGGGTAAGGAGAGCTAACACAATTGCTTTGAAAGGGCTTTGCATCCACACCTAAAAGGAAGGGGCAGTGTATTGGTTCAGACACACAGACTCCTGCTGCTGCACGGTTTTGCCTGCATTTAACTCCTCATGGTGAGTACAGGGGGAGACGGGGCAAGGAACCGGTCCCAAGAAGTACATTTTCCTAAAGGCTAATTTCACTTGAGCAAAAATATTGTTGAATGCCAGACAATAGTATTTGTGAGCCTTTGTATTCGATCCAGAAGTAGGTAGGTTAACATTCCTATGTGATTAATGACAAAAAACAACAAAGAAATCAACAAAAAACTTAACCCCCTTTCCCATAAAACTATGCACTTGTGTTAGAGTATTATCGGAAATACTGTTTGTTTCTTTAGCCTATGCTGAATCTACTCTGAATGCTTCAATATTTGAATTTGCAATTATAATTGGCAGATTAAAAGTATTTCCCTCCTCCTTCTCCTTCCCAGGAAGAAGCACAACTTATAGATCACCTTTGTTGAAATCAGTGTGTTCATCCCTAGAGAATACTGACTGATGGCAAATTGAAATGCATTCTCTTATCCACTGATGTTTCCACTTCATTATATTTAATTTATGCAATGAAAGATGTCCTTGAGGATGTGAAATAAAGAAAAAATAGCTTGTGAGAATAGTTTGATGATATCCTTACATGAGGAGTTATATGACATATAAAGCAATTGTAGTTTAATATGAATATTATATCATATTTATAATTTATGAATCAACAGATGTTTAGAAGGAGCCATGAGCCATTTAAAAATAATGGTAGTGTATTGTCATTCTCTCTGGAAATTCCCTTATCATCTGGCCAAATGGAAATATTATCATAAGTAAATGGAAATAGAATCATAAGGTTTAGGAATAGAAGAAACTATCTTATTCAACATGGTCACTTTATACTGAAAGCAAATTAGGCAAAAAGATATTAAGTAACATAGTCCTCAATACATTATGGGACAATGAATATTTGAATACATCAGTATCTGATGCCCTGATGAGGATCTTTTCCCACCACACCACAATGAATATCTATCATTTGAGGATAACCAAGGAGTCTGATATACAGTAACTTTTAACCTCATGATGGAGTAGAAAGCATGGAATCGACACACTTGGATTTGAATCTCTGTTATCACCGACAAATTACTTAATTCCTCTAGGTCTGAGTTTATTCGTCCATAAAATGGGATAATAACTTGTACTGCTTTGTACTACTCATGGAGTTGTTGTAGGAAGTATACTTATGGTATAATTGAAAAAGTGCTAGACCTGGTATAAGGAGACATGAGATGAAACTAAATTTTGCCACTTACTGACTGTGAACACTGGAAATGTACTTACCTTTTCTAATCTTCAGTTTTCTAATTTGAAAAATTAGATGATGATGTTTGTACTATCCACCTTCACCGAGCTCTTGTGAGGATATGAAGCAATTTGGGGTGCTGGGAACCCCTAAATCTAAGAGTACAGGGTGAGTCTGCTTGGAATGAATTAATGCACTTAAACCTTCTTTCAGTCAAGGTGGCAAAGTTTATTGTAGCGCCAGTACGAGGGAGCAGAGATTCCTAGTGAGTCTTCCGAATTTGATGAGTTTGGGACTAATATACAAAAAAAGGATTGTGGGAAGATCTGGATAGGATTAAGGAGTCATGAATAGCCTGGGGTGGGCCAAGTGCAACAGTGAAAGGACGTCCCGTAGGCTAATCAGATGATCTAGGCAGGATTAAGGAGTATCAGGTAAACTATTTAAGTAGTCTAGGTGGGCTGGGGTGAGCCATATGCCTTAGGCTAGAGGCCAGTGATCTGGCAGCTGAAAATGTGTGGGAAAGTTCAGGGACTGGCTTGCTTCCCGGAGACATAGTCTTTTTCTTTAAGGGTCCAGGTCCCATAACCCCATCAGATAGTGCTATTATTGTATATCCATATGAAGCACAGTTACACAGAGATGATGTCTTCCATTCTTTAAAATGTTACAATATAGCTGTTTGATATGTTTATACAAAGCAATTATAAAATCAGAAGGTGATAAGTTTGTAGAGGAATCCCAGGGGCCATCAGGTTTCTCTCTATGCCATCACTACATTGAACCCATCACTAAAACTTATACACACACACACACACACACACACACACATATATATACACATACATACAAATACATACATATATATATATTTAAATGTCAATTAAAAATTAGATTCCACAGGTGGGATTAGTATTGGGATAGCTAGGTGAATACAACACAGGACTTGGAGTCAGGAAAACCTGAATATATTAAATAATAATTAATATATGTATGTTATATATATAAGATACTACATAAATATATTATTACATGGTCATGTAGTACTATAATAAATAAATTATATATGCATACTTCTCTTTTCTCTAGTTTCTCAACATATGCATTCTAATACTGACAAATTTATAAAACTTTCTGGATCATATTTCAGGCTATACTGCTTTAACTTCAAAATTAGATGATTGAGACATAGATTTTTTCCAAATCTGGCTCCCACAGTGAGTACATATTTTCAATAGTAGGTTAACTGAGTAATAAGAACTCATATTTAGATTAGCACTGTAAACCTGACAATAAATTTTCATTATAACAAGCCTCTAAGGAATTATCCTGATTTTGTAGGGGGAGTAAACCAACAAGTAGGCACTTGGCATAGTAGATAGAGTGCTGGGCCTGGAGTCAGGAAGACCTGAGTTCAAATTTGACCTCAGATACTTATTAGCTGTGTGTCCCTGGGCAAGTTACTTAACCCTGTTTGCCTAAGTTTCCTCATCTTTAAAACAGGCTGGAGAAGTATAACGGCAAGTCACTCTGGTATCTGCCAAGAAAACCCCAAATGGCGTCATGAAGAGTTGGACACAGACCGAACAACAAACCAACGAGTTGTCAGGATTTAAGTGAATTATTGAAGATTTTAGAGACGGTAAGTGGTAGAGACAGTATTATAAGAAAATTTATACAGGATTTAGAATTTAGTGATCACCTAATCTAGCTTCTTTATGTGTGGGATAGAAACCACTGTCAGATCTTCAAAATCCAAGTCTGAGGCAAAGATCAGAAAAGGTCTTTATTCTTTCTCAGGAGAAAGGGCACAGCCCAAGTTGCAAAAGGGACAGGGAGTGCAAATTGCAGAAGCCTGAAGGCTTTTCTTATCCTAATCCTTCATGGCCCACTCCCCTATCCAGTCTCACCACTGGTCAGTGGGGTGGGCTCACAATCTCAAGCTAATTGGTGTAAAGTAATACCTATCCTTCATTACCATAATTATTCATTTGACCCTTCTACCCAATCAGAAGGAAGTATCCTTCAATCCCATACTTGTGCACATCTACACAACAAATTTTGTGTGTGTGGGGGACAACCAATGAGAAAAAGGATAGTGCTGTTTCCTGTTACCCCATTCTGGGGCCTATGGAAACTTAACCCTTTGCTATCTCTCACATTTATTTTTACAAAAGAAGAAACTGATACCTGGAGAGGTTAAGAGACTTACTAAATGCCACACAAACAAAAAGTTGAAAAGTTACAAGTCAAATTCAAATCTTTTGACTCTTAATCACGTTCTTTTTCATTATACCTCAACTTTCCTCTACTGCTCCACTCCCAAGTCATTTGACTCGAAAGGCAGTGTTCATTCCACCCACCACACGTTTGAAGATCCACACAAATCTTGGACTTAGGTGTTGTTTTAGAGACTATCTAGTCCAACACGTACCTCTGAATTTAAATCTGAGTATCTCTAGTGCACGAGCATCCTTGATGAATGAGTTCCCTAAACAGTGTGATTCAATCGAAGAGCATGAGATTTTGTTTGGAGATATTTGAAGGGGTACATCCTCATGAGAGTGTAAGCCTGGCCTGCTTTGCTGAAAGTTCACAGAACTCTTGATTGCTTGGCTATAACAGGTTTCCCATTCCCATCTTTGAGAATGCAGACCAGCCTTTCTATTCAATGCTAGCCTGAGAATGTGCGGGAAAAGGAAGAAGGAGAGAGGAGAAGAGGGGAGGGGAGGAGAGGAGAAGAGAGAAGAGGGGAGAGGAAAAGAGGGCAAAGGAGAGCGGAGGAAGAGTAAGAAAGGGAGACAGTAGTCAAAATAGTAAAACTTTGTTTCCTATAGAAGTTAGTTGAGGATTTTAGAATTCAATTTAAAACTATACCCTTGACAGTAAACTCTATGAAGGGAAGGAAAATGTGTTTTATGATAATTTTATCTCCCCAGAAATAAGTACAATATTCTATACATAGTATCTGCTTAATACTATTTGTTGAATTGAGTAGAAATAACCTTTTTAATAGAAGAAACCCATATTTGGTATTCAGATCTTCCCCAAACTAAAGTGGTTCTGTTCAGGTTGGGGGTTTAGGGGTGGTCAAGACCCCAAAATACTGACTCGCTGGGTCCTGCTGAATGAATTTAACTCAAACCTTCTCTCAGACAAAGAAAAGCAAAGTTTACTAAAGATTCATCATAATGGGTAGACTCTTAAGGAATCTATGTATTTGTGAGGCTTGTATTGTATTGGGCCTGAACAATCTGACACAGTCTGAATCTGCTCTAGAATGAATCTCCGCACCTTCATGGAACCAAGATGGATCTTATATACAGAAAAACTGTAGGAGGGATCTAGGGGTGGTCTAGAAGAGGGGTTTGGGGAGGGTCTTGAGGAAGAGTCTAAGGAGGATCTTGAGGAACTGAGGTCAGACTCCAGCAATGGGATTAAGGGTAAGGAAATAGCTAAAGGTTACCTGAAGATGACAGGCAATGGAGGGCTAGGCTGGTTTAAGGGTAACAGATTTGGGTTTAGCAATAATGAGAGGCTTATGGCCGCAAGCAAATGCCTCCTCAAGTAGGAAGATTCAATCAGAGTTCTAGGGGTTTCCCACAGTCTGTACCCCATCATTTCTACAACAGTTTCTAGCACTGACTAAATAGATGGAGTTCAAAATTTTTATAAGTAATTTTTTCCCACAAATCAACATAGATCAGAAAGTTTGCCTAGAACTGGGAAATAAGATATGCAGGCACTGGGGTAGGGAGCTCCATCTTGCTCTACCAGAAAGTCAGAGGGATGATGGGGGAGGATATAGGAGAGAGCAGATTGGGGGAGGGGGTATATAGTGTGATCACTGTTTTGGGGTGGTGGGTAGGGGAAAGATGGGGAGAATATTTGTAACTCAAAATCTCGTGGAAATGAATCATGTAAACTAAAAATAAAGAAAAGTTAAAAAAAAATAGCTAAAAATATGAAAAAAGAAAAGATAGTATGCCTATAGGCTCTGCTTATGAGGTCAAGGGGCAGTAGAACCAAGAGACACAAGGTTCAGGGGTAAACTCCCTAGCTGTAGTGTGGGTAACTGACAGAAGAATGAAGTTCCCTACCCTTAGGTCACAGAGTTCACACTCCCAGACTTCCTTTCTGTCTATTCCTTGAGACAAGTCTTGAGAGATAGGGAAAGTTACTGGGAGCTTCAGATTCCCATTTTTCAGAATTTCAAACTAAGAAGTCTGCCACTGTCAAAGTTCAGATACATTCTAGGAAATTACAATGAGGCTACTTGTGCGTACTCATTGATCAGAAACACCTCAGGTAGAGGCAGGGACACCACTGGGATGGATTGTCCTCAGGTGGAGAGTGGCTCCAGAAATTTTGTTTAATGAGGAGACTTACACAGGGGCTAAAATGGAGTCATATGGTCCTCTCTTTCCCAGGCCCTGAGTCAAAGGGGCTAGGCATAGCTAGGACATGATGCCAAATAAGAACTATTGTGGGAAGAATTCTGGGTTCCCTTGGTTGAGGGGTGTAACAGCAATCAGTTTAGCAGATACTTAGCATTTAGTAACTTAGGGCTAAGTACAGAAGGTGTGGGCTCTTCTCCTGTCCTGATGTGATAGGAGGGGGTTGGCTGAGACAGGAGGCCAGTGTGTATATAAGAAGAGTTCTAGAGATAGAGAGACAGAATTGGGAATCTTCCTCCTGGTGGCTCCTGTTGGAGAAAGCAGGATTGTCCCAGCATCTGGCAGCTGGGTGCTGGACTGAAAAAGTCAGTTGGAGTTTTCTTGAGAGAGAGAGAGAGAGAGAGAGAGAGAGAGAAAGAGAGGGAGAGAGAGAGTTTCTTTCCCAGCATCTGGAAGCTGACTGAGAACTGAGTTGGAGTTTTCCTGAGACTAGAATCTGGTGAAGGCCTCCTGAAAGGCTGAGATTTCTCCTGGGTCCTAGGGCCAGCTGAGCTGCTGGAGGACTGAAGAAGCATAATTGGGATAAGCCTTTGTTGGTTCCTGGCTTGGTGGATCCTTGAGTTCCCGGCAACAGAAGTGGTGAAGGGTTTGAGATGTGTTGGGCCCTGTGAACTTTGGTGTGTGTCAGGGACTGCCTGGAGGACTGGACAAGGACCTGAGAGCTGTCTACCTTGGAGGACTGGATGAGGATCTGGGAGCTATTTACCTCTAAGGACTGGATAAGAACTTGGGAGCTGTCTGTCCCTGAATCCAGGTGACTGTTTGGTGGATTCAGGTAGGAGCTAGGACCATGGAAGGGGATCCAGGGAATCAGAGAGTCCACCCGAGTCAAGATGAAGAAAAGGCCTCCCTTTGGATGAAATTGAGGTTTGCTGGACACCAAGGGGTGGAGGGTTTGTGTGGTTTTCTAATGATTGTATTTAGTGATTGATTGCTAGATAAGTGACTGATTGAGTTGATGTATGATTGCCCTGTGAGTGAAAGA
>CM053588.1:247188328-247210589 GCA_028646515.1 Pseudochirops corinnae
TTTTTTTGCTTTTTGGAGGGGGCAAGGCAGGGCAGTTGGGGTTAAGTGAGTTGCCCAATGTCACACGATTAGTAAGTGTCAAGTGTCTGATGCTGGATTTGAACTCAGGTCCTCCTGACTCCAGGGCCAGTGCTCTATTCACTGCCTAGCCACTCCAAGTCATTAAATTTTCAAATATGAGTTAGACTTAGTGAGGAAATGTATGTCTGTCAATTTAAGACCAATCTGCCTGAGAATGAAGAGACTTTCCACCAGGTTAGCCACCCATCTGTGGATTCCTTTGGTCAACAGTAACTCAAAAATGCCATCTACTGAGGCATAAAGGAGCTGACATCTGCATCACAGAGAGGATAGCCACACTGACCAAATCTCTTGAAGTCTAGCATTAAGACATGTACAACATGATACCTTGCCTTAAAGTCTACATTTAAAGGATCTTTTGTTAAATCTACAGCTTTACAATACCTAATCCTTTACATTTTTTACTTCCACAAAATGAACATACTGAAATACTTTTAAAATTGTCCTCAAAAGGCTTTTCTCTCTCTCTTTTTTTCTCTTAACATAGCCATTGAAATGTCAGTGTACTTCTTGTCTAGCTATGTTTTGTTGGTTAAAATATCCGCACTGACTTTGTCTAACAGGTTTCCTTCATTCATTTATAGGAACAAGTGAATGGTAGCTGCTAAATTTGATAACCTTTACTTTCTTTGAACACTATTTCTTTAGAGGTTTTTAGACCACCCTTAAACATTGTTTTAACAGCTCCAGAGAGTGGTAAGCTTGTATTGAAAAACATTTTAAGTTTATTTAATTCCACACAAAAAATTAACTAAAGCAGAGGCAAATAATTTCACAACTCCCAATCACCTGCTCATAAAAAAACCAAAATTAATTCCATCGTGAGAAGTCTGTAGGGATTTTTAAAAATTCTGATGTTCTGCACTGCGAAGGATTTGCTAATTTTGTATCCAATTTCCAGGAAAATGTAGTAGTATTAGATCACTGTTTTGTTTTTTTCCCTCTTTATGTTTAGTTCCCAGAGAATGCTTTTAAGTATAGGGAGGTAGATAAATAATGAAATTGAACTTCTTATACAGACGGTCATAGGTTTTCCTCAATATTTATTTTTTGTGGATGACATTTGCATGGCATCCTGAACACTATGTTGCCATCTCAATAGGATTCATAGTCCCTCAAAAAAAAGTTTATCAAAAAAAAAATGGAAAAACCAAGTGGATGGCAAACGTATTGTCCAATCTATGACACTGAGTTGGATGGGCAGCTCATTAAGCTAGTTCATCAGTATACGTTTCTTGGACAGACAGTTTATATGGGCAGTGATCTCAGTTTATAATACAACAGGAAGAGGGAGAGCAATCTGAATTACACTTGGGAAGTAGGACAATGCTTTTCATGATCCCAAGCAGTTGTTGATAAGGTTCCTTGTTGGTATGGTACCATGATTTAAAAGAATTTGCAAGATACTCAGAAAACAGTTGGAAAAATGCAATTTAGGTATAAGTAGGCAGCAGAATATTTGTTTATATATCCCTGATAAGAAGCACAATACCTGAAATATGGCTTGTCCTTAATAGATGCTGAATGAATAAGTTAATGAATAAATGAGAGATGATTTACACATGAGAAGTGGTATAAAAGGCAACATCAAGGATGCGTAACTGGACAGAGTTTGACTAGTGGTGTAGCAAGAATTAATAAATTATTAGCTTGAATACTGTCCTAGGTTAAAAGTCACAAAGTAAAGTTTCTTGATAATTGGGCAGATCCTCTATCAAAGATTTATGCAAGGACATGGAGAAGGATTATATAGGGTAATAAGGAATGGACAAATTACAAGATACATTAGTAGAAGGAGTACTCACATATATCCACTAAATAATTGCAATAATATTTTCCCAAAGCTCCAAGCAAAAAGAAAAAGTGAATATGCTATAAAATCATCATACCTTTTCTTTTCTTTGAAAATTCTCACAACCAATTTGATAATATGTTAAGATCACTGAGCTTCTTAACAATGAGGTGTTCAAAAAGAACATTTGATTTAGAGTCAGAAGGACCAGACTTTGAGTCTTGGTTCAACGAACTTCATTAAGTTACATAACCTCTCCCAGACTCAATTTCTCTATCTGTAGAATATGAGTATTAATACTTACACTACAGACCTGACAAGAGGGTTGTTGTGGAGGGGGGGGAGAGGGGAGGATTAGATTGTGTATGTAAAGAGTTTCACAAAAAAACAAAAGGTTATGAATATTTCAGTTATTATTTTAACATTACCACAACTAAAGGGTATGTGATTTCATCAGCTGTGCTCTTCTGGCACAGCCCCCAAGGACTCATAGTCATCTCAATAAGATTTTAGAGTGGGTCTTTAGTGGAAAATTAGGATTATTGTCACCATTTATACTCTCAAGTCAGTCATATCACTTAAAATTTCCCATCTTATTTCTTCCTTTATTGATAGGTTCACCTTTCACAATTCTTTGTCCTTCCTGGTACCAGAAATCCTAAAGGTTCTATGTTCATTGCCCTTGTTTCTATAATCTTCTCAATGGGACTCTGGTAGTGATGTATCAGTCAACTAGCATTCATTAGGTACCTACTATGTGCCAAGCTCTGTGTTACGCACTGAGTATATGATGAAAAGAAAAAGAAAGCCCCTGCTCTCAAGGAGCTTACAGTCTATCATGGGGAAGACAACATATAAGCATCTAAGAATAAACAAAACACGTACAGAATAAACGAGGGAGGGTAGTCTCAGAGGAAAGAGACTAAGATTACGGAGGATCAGGAAATGCTTCTTGCAGAGTGTGACATTAAATGAGACTTATGGAAAACCAGGATACAACAGAGATGGAGATGAGGAGGTATAGTGTTGCGGGAATGAGAGAAAGCCAATAAAAATCACAGGGTTGAGAGGTAGAGTGTCTTGTTCTAGGAACAACAAGAAGGCCAGTGTCTCTGGATCACAGATTTTGGAGAGGAGTGAGTATAAGAAGACTGGAAAGATAGGAGGGAGCAAGGTTTTGAAGGGTTTTAAAAGGCAAAGGACTTCATATTGAATCTTGGAGGTAATAGTTAGCCACTGGACAAATTAAATTGAGGATAGAGTCTAGTGACATGGTCAGACTTTCACTTTAGGAAGATCACTTTGATAGCTAAGTGAAGGATGGACTGGATCAGGGAGAGACTTGAGAAGGAAAGACCAACCAGCAGATAACTGTAATAGTCCAGGAGTTTAGGCAATGAGGGTCTGGGCCAGGATGATGGCAGAGGAAAAAGGGGGATATATATAAAAGATGTTATAAAAGTAGAAATGATAGGACTTGACAACTGAAAAGTAGATAGAGCCACTGGGAAAGAAAATTTCTATTTCAGTGCACCTGGAGATGGACATGAGAGACATTTAAGGACAGACAGCTATCATGATTCAAGCATTCAGTGGCCATTTACATGCTTGCTGGCTAGATAAAAGTAGTTTCAGTTTTTATTTTGCAGTAAATAATAGTTTCTTCCCTGTCTACTGCTTAGCTTATTTGTCCATTTGAGTTTTTCAGGAAATATCATTTATATTTTCAGGGAAATAAGTAGTCTTTCAACTCTTTGATGAATATGTGAGCTTATCAATATGGGTACTCCCTCCAATGGTGCAGAAGTTGAGAAATTCATATAAGAATCCTCTTGAAATCCTCCAAGGGGAACCAACTTACAAAATACTATTTCCACATGACCTCACTTGATTCTAACATTAAACCAATGAGGAAGATGGCTACACATTATTATTCCCATTTTGCAGATTAGAAAACTGAGGCTCAAAGAGGCAGTGTGACCTTACCCAAGGTCATATAGCAAGTTAAAGATAGAGCTAAAACTTGGACCTACAATTTAAATTCCATGATACTTCTAATCATTTTTATGACCATGTTTTGCAATTTTAGGGGATTCTTAGGTAATTGGGAATGGGAAATCCAAGAAATTGTTACCTCTAAAAGTTCTGAGACTTAATATGTATCTTTCATCCCAAGATAGTGGAAAGAGCCTTTGAGAGTCCAATGCATTTAAATTTCAGCTCAGTCACTAAGAACTATGTTAACTTGAATAAGTCACAATGTTTCAGAAACTCAATATGCTCAATTTTTAATACTAGAGGATTGAAATAGATCATTTTTAAGGTTCTTTCTAGCTCTAATGTTTTCTAATACCAGGTGTTTCATAGTCAGGGAATGTGATGATAGCCTCAGAACATCTCTTTTATATAAATAAGACAAGACTGGGCTGAAATCCTTAATATCTTCTGAAATCATTGCCTTCCAGTACAATATCAGATGATGTCAAATTCCTGATGACAAGAGTAGAACAAGGGGAATAAATCAAATTTCAATCTAAGGAGAGCAATTGACTTCCTAATACTACTTTGGATTAAAGGCAGTCTTAATTTTTGTGAGAAGATACCTCAAATAAGTAGAATGTGATATTAAAGAAGGTCAAAATGACAAATTGACCAAAAGTATAATAAAATCTTTCAAACTTGCATAATTGCTTCTGTATATTAAAAGTCAACATATTTCAAGTAGACGAGCAGAAGAATCAGAAGATTCTTCTCTATTGCAATCAGAAAAAAAGATTAAAACAGACATTAAAATTGTATTATGAGGTAATAACAGTTGAGCTTTTAAGCATTAGATAATTCTCGGAATCTTATTGCACTGGTTTTTCAAGATAAATGTGCAGATGTTAATTGTTTGATGGAATACTTTGAAGAAGTTATTTTCTTCAAATGATTATATAAACATCATCTAATGATTATTTGCCCATGGGCAAACTCTTCCCATAGTTTTATATATTGTTATCTTAAAGGGGCCAATGTATATGGGCATAGGCCCCCTATTCTAAAAATTAAAATTAAAATTAAAACCCTCACTTGGTCCATCCATTCCTCCTAGATATCACTTCATATACTTCTTTCCTTTTGTGGACTTTTCCTTGAGGTCATCTACAGTCAATACCTTCACTCTCTTTCCTCCCACTTTCTTCTTTACCTCTCTACAATCCAGTTTCCAACCTCATCATTCAAAGAAAACTGTTCTCTCCAAAGTTACCAATGATTTTTTAATTTCCAAATGTGATAGCCACTTCTTGGTATTCATCCTTCTAGATCTCTCTGTAGCCTTTGATGCTGTTGATGATCATTTTCAGCTTGATATTCTCTTCTCCCTGGGGTTCCATGACACTACTCTATGTTGGTTCTCCTCCTAACTATTTGACACTCCTTTTCAGTCTTCTTTGCTGAATCTTTATCAAGGTCATGTCCCTTAAATATTCATGTCCTAAAGAGCTCTTTCCTAAGACCTCTTTTCTTCTTCTACACTATTTCATTTGGTGGTCTCATCAGATTCCATGGATTTAACCATCATCTCTATTCTGATGATTCCCAAATATATTTATTATTACTACCTCTCTCCTGAATTCCTTATCTCTAATTGACTATCAAACATCTTAAATTGGATGTCATGAAGATATCTTAAAATCAACTTGTCCAAAAGTGAATTTGTCATCTTTTCCCCCAACTTTCTAGGGGACATCCTCATATCCTCACTCTCTCTCACACTCATATCTAATCTTTTGCAAAGTTCTGTCAATTTTACCTCCATAGCACGTCTAGTATATGCCTCGTTTTCTGCTCTAACACTGCTATCACCCTGGCCCAGGTTCTCATCACTTCACACCTGGACTACTTCAAAGACCTGGTCAGTCCCTTCCTCAAGTGTCTCCCCATTCTAGCGCATCCTTCACTCAGCTATCAAACTGTTCTTCCCAAAACATAAGTCTCATTATGTCACATTGCTATTCAGTAAACTCCAGTCACAACCTATTACTTTGAGTATCAAATATAAAATCCTCCATTTGGCTCTTCATGATCTTATCCTTGTTTACCTTCCCTGTCTTTTTATGTCTTTCTTGCCACATCCTCCAACTCACATACTCTGCTATCTTATGGTATTTTGCTGTTCTTAGCACAAGGCACTCTATCTCCCAACTCTAGGAATTCTCAGGTTGTCACCCATACTAGGAATTCTCTCTTTCATCATCTCTATCATCTGACTTTCCTGGCTTCCTTCAAGTCCAAGTTAAAATTCTAACACTTACAATGAGCCTTCCCTGGACCCCTTTAATGCTAATGTCTTCCCTCTAATGATTATCTGAAATTGATCTTGTATATATCTTGCCTATGCATAGTTGTTTGTATAGCTCCCCTGCCCCATTAGACTCTGATCTCCTTGAGATCAGGGATGATCTCTGCACCTGGCAGCTGATGATACTTTGAATAGAGCACTGGGCTGGGAGTCAGGAAAACCTGAGTTCAAATCTGACTTCAAACACAACCTATGCGACCCTTGGTCAAGTCATTTAACCTATGCTCATTTCAAGTTCCTTAACCATAAAATGTGAATAATATCCCTATTTTGTGGTGTTGTTGTGAGACTCAAGTGAGATAACATTTATGAAAAAAAGCCCTTGGCACAGTGCCTGGAATATAGTAGGTGCTATATAAATGCTTACACCCCCCCCCTCCCCTTTTCTTTGCATCCTCTATGCTTAGCACAGTGCCTGGAAATAGTATATGCTTAATAAATACTTGACGAATGACTGGTAAAATTCTGCTGCTCCTTTTACAGAGCACCTAGTCTTAAAGCAGCTCTACGTATTTATTTGGAGTAAGAGTACTGGCACCTATTACTACAGTAATATGTAGACTTCTTTTATTCCAGACATCACTGTTTTTGACCGTTGCCTTTTCAAATCTTCAGAAGTCCATAAGGAATGGGTCAATTTAATCATTCTCTGTAGTGATAAAGTCTCAGGATCATTGGATTTTGTCTTAAAGGGTTAGACTTCTGGCAAGCCACTAAAATGTATAGTATCCTATAATTCTTTTTATCAAATAGTTAACAAATTCTAGTTTCAGAACCCTTTTAGGGAGCATTTTACAACAAAAGGCTAGAACCACAGTTGGTCCCAACCTAACTAAGGAGGATTTCAGACAGGGATCCCCAAATTTGAATGCTTTAGGAGCCTTTGTTAACACAATGTTTTAGGATCTTACCTGTACTAGCTGCGATCTTTGTTGAATTTGACGTTACCTAGAACAGGTATCATGATAGGAATTTTTGCATTCAGTCTTAGTGATCTGATGATTCTTGCCTATATAGAGAGACCATAAATTGGACAAATAAACTGGGTGACAAGTGGGGTGCTCTGTTAACCCTTGGAGAAATAATGAGCAGTTCTAATGTTGAGAGGTAGGATAGATTCCAGAAGTGAGATGATATTTCTCTTATACTTCTGGAAATAAATTCATTGCCAGGGTTTTACTGTATCTCAGTATAGAAAAAAGACTAGAAACTTAAAGAAGAAGGGTTAGCATATTGTAAGGAAACAGACCATGATCCCACTCCTTGCACCTCTGTGAGTACAAGAGTTGTTGCTCCATAAAGAGAGGGCATAAACTTCATCAGGAAAAAAAAAATCCTTATCTACATATCAAAAATACCAAAGAATGAGGAAAAGCACCCATATGTTCAAAATATATTCATGGCAGTTCTTTGCATGGCTACAAAGAATTAAAAACTGGGAAGATGCCCATCAAGTGGGGAATGACTGGACAAGTTGTGCTATACGAATATTATGGAATACTATGTCCTATAAGAAATGATGAAAGACATAATGTTGGAAAAAGACTTGAAAGACTTATTTAAACTGATACAAAGTGAAGTGAACAGAACCAGGAGAATAACTTATATATTAACATCAATATTACAAAGATAATCAACTTAGAAAGATTTTGTAACTCTGATCTATATGACTAAATTCAGTTTTAAAGGACTTAGGGTGAAACATGCTATCCACCTCCAGATAGAGAGCTGATAGACAGAGAATACAGATCAAAGCAGATGTTGTTCTCATTCTTTTTTTGTGGGTGGAGGGAAAGAGGAGGTAGGGGGCATAACTAATGGAGGAATTTGTTTTGTACAACTATATTCACTTTCAGTTGGTTTGGCTTTCCTTGTCTTCTCAATGGATGGTAGAAGTAGGGAATTTGGAACTTAAAATGAAATAAAAATCAATCAAAAGAAAGAAATCCTTAGTCTGGCGTCTTATTTCCAATCCTCTGCTAGAAGATCTATAAATAGTAGCCAAATCAAGAGAGGAACTCAGGCTTTCCCCTACTAATGAAGGATACATTAAGAGACAAGTTGAGGTCTTAGATAGCTAAGAATCAGTCACATCTGGAGATAGGCAAGGGTGTCAGAGGAAGGACATTATATCTGAGGGCTATTCAGGATTATAAACAGGAACTGAGAGTTATGCTGGGAAAGATTCACCATTGGGCAATATTGCAAAGATAAACAACTTTGAAAGACCTAGGAACTCTGACCAACACAAGGACCAATGGGCCACAAATTTAAAAGACTCATGCTATCTACCTCTAGATAGAGAACTGAGGAACTCAGAGTGAAAACATAAGCATATTTTCTTTTTTATTTCTTTTTGGACAAAGCAAATAAGGAAGTTTGCTTTGCTAGACTACATATATGTGTGTATACACACATGCATACATATATATATATGTATGTATGAATATGTGTATGTAAAACTATACTAGTGAGGGACCTCAACCTCCCCCCCCCCTCGCTCCCCAGAACTAGATAAATCTAACCACAAAATGAAGAAGTTAAGAAGGTAAATAAAATTTAAGAAAAGTTAGATATGACAGACCTCAGGATAAAACTGAATGGGGATAGAAAGGAATATATCTTTTTTCTCTGTAGTACATGGCACCTACACAAAAATTGACCATGTATTTAGGGCATAAAAACCTCACAATGAAATGCAGAAAGGAAATATTGAATGCATCCTTTTTCAGATCATAACGCAATAAAAATTACATGTAATAAAGGGCCCTGGAAAGATACACTAAAAATTAATTGGAAACTGAATAATACAATCCTAAAGAATGAATGGGTCAAACAACAAATCATAGAAACTGTCAATAAATTTCTCAAAGAGAATGAGAATAATGAGACAACATACTAAAACTTATGGGATGCAGCCAAAGCAGCTCTTAGAGGAAATTTTATAACTTTAAATGCTTACATGAATAAAGTAGAGAAAGAAGAGACTGATGAATTGGGCATGTGACAAAAAAATCTAGAAAAATAACAAATTAAAAATCTCCACTTCAATACCAAATTAGAAATTCTGAAAATCAAAAAAAAAGAGTAACAAAATTGAAAGTAAAGAAATTGTTGAGCTAATAAATGAAACTAAGAGCTGCTTTTTATAGGAAAAAAAACAGTACAATGGATAAGCCTTTGATTAATCTCATTAAGAGAAAGAAAGAAGAAAATCGAATGACTAGTATCAAAGATGAAAAGGAGGAATTCATCACCAATGAAAAGGAAATTAAAGCAATAATTAGGAGCTATTTTCCCCACTGTATACCAATAAATCTGATGATCTAAATGAAATAGATGAATATTAATAAAAATATAAATTTCTCAGATTCACAGAAGGGAAAACAAAATATTTAACTAACCCCATTTCAGAAAAAGAAATTGAACAAGTCAGCAATGAAGTCCCCAAGAAAAAAATCTCCAGGGACAGATGGATTTACAAGTGAATTCTATCAAACATTTAAAGAAGAATTATTTCCAAAACTATATAAACTATTTGAAAAAAAATAAGCAAAGAAAGAGCTCAACTAAATTCCTTTTATGACACAAATATAGGGAACACCAGAGAGCATAGGAATAAATGGATTTTTCCTTAAAATAATGAGCAGTAACTATCTAAAACATCAGCAAGCATTATATGTAATGGGGATAAGCTAGAAGCATTCTCAGTAAGATCAGCGGTGAAACAAGGATGCCCATTACCACCACTGTTATTTAATATTATACTAGAAATGTTAACTTTAGCAATTAAGAAAAGAAAAAAGAATTTGCAAGAATTAGAATAGGCAATGAGGAAATACAACTATCACTCTTTGCAGATGATATAATGATATGCTGAGAGTATCCTAAAGAATTAATTAAAAAATAACTGAAAGACATTAACAACTTCAGCAAAGTTGCAGGATATAAAATAAGCCTGCATAAATCATCAACAAAGCCCAGAAGCAAGGAGAAATTCCATTTAAAATAACTATAGACAAATAAAATATTTGGGAGTCCACCTGCCAAGACAAACCCAGGAACAATATGAACACAATAACAAAAAGTTTTTCACACAAATAAAGTCAGATCTGAATAACAGGAAAAATATAAATTGCTCATCCAGCTCCTCATCCAGTTCCTCATCCAATTCCTCATCCAGTTCCCATTCCATATTGAAGCTTACCGTGACCAGTCCACCTCAAGCTCTTCACAGTTTCTGTTTCTGGAAAGACAAATTTTAACAGAGCCACAACAACATTCATGCACATTGCTGGCAGCAGCATCAATTCACTTTCTGCCTGCGAATCAACACAGACCCACAAACAGGGGCTGAGAAATCAACACAAATCATCAGTATAGTCCCAGGACTTCTATAAACATTAGTAAAACCCTACTCCAGGACTTCTGTAAACAGACAAGAAAATCCTCTTTCAGGGCTTCTGAACCAGCAGTAAAGTCCCATGACTTCTGTGACAACCACAACGTCCTCTGTCAGCAGACAGATCTGACAAAGTAACTTCAACACAGGCAGACAAAGTGCCAGTCACCACAGCCATGCTTCCCCCCAGTTCTGCTCAGTCCCAGCTGTGTTAAGCTTTTTATATGTCATTAGATCCTCCCTGTTCCACTCGCTTCTTACATCCTTCCTATTCCAGTCTTTGGTAAGTCCCTCCCACTGTGGGCTTCACAGGTTTGGTTTCTTAACAAAGACTTGATATAATCATGGGCAAGGCTCAGAGACACTTGAACTGAAACAAGATGCTAAATACTCCTTTGCTTGCCATTACACCATACCAGATCTAAAATTGTATTACGAAGTGGCAATCATCAAAACTATTAGGGCCTGGCTGAGAAATAGAGTGATGAATCCCTAGAATAGTTTGGGTACACGAGACAAAGTAGTAGATGACTATAATATGTACTTTTTGATAAACCCAAAGACTCCAGCTTCTGGGATAATATATTTGACAAAACCATCTTGGAAAACTAGAAAACAGTATGACAGAAACTAGGCAGAGACCAATCTGTCATACCCTATACCAAGACAGGGTCAAAAAGGGCACATGATTTAGACATAAAGGATAATGCCAAAAGCAAATTAGGTGAGCAAGGAATAGTTTACTTGTCAGATCTATGAAGAAGGGAAGAATTTATGACCAAACAGGAGAGAGAACATTATGAAATGCAAAATGGATAATTTTGATTTCATTAAATTAAAAAGGTTTTGCACAAACAAAACCAATGCAACCAAGATTAAAAAGAAAGCAGAAAGCTGGGAAACAATTCTTACAGCAAGTGTTTTTGATAAAGGCATCATTTCTCAAATACATAGACAACTGAATCAAAGCAATAAGAATACAAGTCATTCCTCAATTGATAAATGATCAAAGGATATGAACACACCATTTTCAGATAAAGAAATTAAAGCTATCTATACTCAAATGAAAAATGCTCTAAATCACTACTGATTAGAGAAATGCATATTAAAAAAACTCCAAGGTACCACCTCACATTTATCAAATTGGCTAATATGACAGAAAATGTTGAAGATGCGGGAAAATTGGATCATTAATGCATTATTGGTGGAGTTGTGGACTGATCTAACCATTCTGGAGAATTTGGAATATACCTGAAGGGCTATAAAACTGTGCATACCTTTTGATCCAGCAATACCACTACTGGGTCTGTATCCCAAAGAGATCATAAAACAGTGGAAAGAACTCACATGTGTAAAAATATTCATAGCAGCTTTTTTTTGTGGTGTCAAAGAATTAGAAATTGAGGGGATACCCACCAATTGGGGAACAAGTTGTGGTATACTATCATCCTATAAGAAATGATGAGCAGATGGATTTAAGAAAAACCTGAAAAGACTTACATGAACTGATGCAGAATAAAGTTAACAGAACCTGGAGAACATTGTACACAGTAACCCAACACTGTGCAACAATCAACTATGATAGACTTAGCTCTTCTTAGCAATACAATGATACAAGACAATTCCAAAAGACTCACGAAGGAAAATGCTATCCACACGCAGAGAAAGAACAATTGTGTCTGAATGTAAATCACAGTATACTATTTTCATTTTGCTGGGTTTTTTTTTTATTTTTTTCTTCCCATGGTTTTCCCTTTTGTTCTGATTCTTCTTTCACAACATGACTAATGAGGAAATATATTTAACATGATTGTACAAGTAGAACCTATATCAGATTGTTTGTTAGCTCTCTTGTGGAGGGGGAAGAGGGAAAGGAGAAAAATTTAGAATTCAAAATCTTATAAAAATGAATGTTGAAAACTATCTTCATGAGTAATTGGAAAAAATAAAATACTATTAAGTGAAAAAAGTATCCTCTGGTTTTTATTACTGATAATATTATTACAGATATTAAATTAATTATAATTTAATAATAATATACAATATTTCTAGAGTGTTTCATGTCTTATAAAATGATTTACAAATACTATCCCATTCTGTCCTCACAACAACCCTGGGAGGTAAATCATGTTATTATCTCCATTTTAAGGAAGAAGACACTGAGGCAAACAGATTAAGTCACTTGCATAGGGGCATATAGTTAGTATCTGAATCTACATTTGAACTCAAATGACTTGGACTTGAACTGAAGCTGACTTGTCTAATTGTAAACAGTGTTGACTGATAACTGTAAACATTATGCTCTGTCCATTTTGGGGACAATATTAGGAAAACATTCTTCAACTATTTTTCTAGAAGAATTCTAGAGAATTATTTTTCTATAAGAGTTCTAGAGTTCATAGAGAAATTATTCTGTCAAAACTGGGCTACTACATCAATTGTTTTTCTGAATAGACTTGGGGCACATCAACTAATTAGTTTGGTAGGTGTATTCTATATATGGTATAACACACACTGTCATTAATCTACATTTTCCCAAATGTTACATTGTATTATACATTTGTGTGTGTGTGTGTGTGTGTATTTAAGGATGATAGTGTATTTTCTGAAACAAGTATTTTAAAAGTATGTGTTTATTGTGGAACACACCAGAAATGCCACTAACCTATGCACGTTCTTTGATCTAATGAACTTACTATTGAGCATATGTACTCAAAGATGATAAAAGTATGAGGAAGGGTTCCATATAAACAAAAATATTTATAGCAGCTCTGAGTAGTAGCAAAAATAAAAGGAATGTTCATTTAATTTGAGACTGTGAATAAATTGTGGTGTATATGAATGTTACATCTTGGTATATGGACTCTGATACTAAATAAGTCATCAAGAGTTAAGATGTGCATAGTAGAGTGAGTTTCCTTGCTGCTGCTTCTCTACATCAATAAATAACACCATTATTCCCCAAAAATGTAAAAGCTCAAATTACTCATTTTTTCTTTCACTCCCATTACCAACTCTCTTATAATCCTTACAATATAGCTAATGACCTCACTTTTTGCTAAGACTTCCCACTCTAGGGTTATAAAAAATTTTAAGTCCTAAATGTAATAACCTTAATGCGGGCCTCATCTTTGTTGACTTCTCCATAGGTAATGGCACTGTTGACTTCTTTGTCCCTCAGCAGGCACATGTCAGGTGAGTTTCTTCATTTTCTAGTCCACCCACCTTGTCCCATGATTTCTCTCCATATGTGGCTTCCCACATATCCGTGATTCCCGTTTACTCACCAAAAGTGGTTGGTTCTTCAGCATCACAGAAATCTCAAGATGTCTTAAGAATATGTTTTCTATTGATGGCCATGCCTCAGGTGACTTGTCTACCTCCGATGTAAAGTACTGTTTACAACTCTGTTGTCTGAGACCTGTGATTTCATCAATGTAGAGAATTCCTGGTATGAAAATTCTATCAAAGCAAAACAATAATGACACTACAATTTAGAGAGATGTCTGGGACACTGAGATTAGGTGACTTGCTCGTGGTCACATTACTAGATGATAGTGCATGTCAAATATGAGACTTGGCAACAGGAATGTTTCCAATGGTCTTTCACAAGTTCAGACTGAGAGCAGCGCTAAATGAACTGATTAATGACTTGACCAGATTGTCTAATCCTGGGAAACAAGACTCTGAGGGAGAAGGAAATAGAATATTAAAATTTGATATAGAGAAGACCAAAGGATATAGACCATGGACGACTTCCAGGGAAGAGAAGAAAAAGCCCTGGTAGAACTTCACAGTAGAAATATGTGTACCTAGTGGACAGCATGGATACACTGGGAACCTGGAGAAAAGTAGAGTGGAGGGGAAGGATGAAAAGGAGCAATGGGGAAGCACGTAAGCCCAACTTCATCTGCCTTTTAAGTTTGCTTAGAACCAGGCCTAAAGAGTATGGTCATATACTACATAACATTACTCCAACCAAGATATTTCAGAATAAAGTCTTTAATTTTTTAAAAAATCACAAAGTAACATTGGAGAACTTCTTGGCTGGAATTCCATTTCGCTGACTACCCATTTCTAATATTTATCCAATTCAATAAAGTACCTTCTGTATTGTTATTTTGCCTATTGTTTTATAAGAGGGACTATTTCTTTTATTTTTTTCTTTCTTCCACTGCCCTGTCATAGCATACAAGGAGAATATATGGCTTCTTTCACTCATTCCCATCTACCCTGGATTTAACAGGAATCAGCTCCCAGCAATTTGAATAATTAAGCCCAGTTGTGCTCAGGGAGACTCAAGGCTTTTGCATGACAATTGAGAAGAAATATTTTTTTCAAGTTTCTAAACAAAAAAAGGGCAAGTAGGTGGCACAGTGGATAGAGCACTGGGCTTGACATCTTCACGAGTTCAAATCCTGCCTCAGATATTTACTAGCTGAGTGACTCTACAAAAATAACTTAACCCTGTTTGCCTCAGTTTCCTTATCTGTAAAATGAGCTGGAGAAGGAAATGGAAAACCACTCCAATGTCTCAACCACAAATACCACAAAAAAGAGGTCATAAAAAAGTCAGACATGAAGGAAATAACACAACAAAAACAAAACCAACACAAAAAAGGGAAGTGTTCACTCATAAAATATGCCATCTTGATACATAAGGGAAAGAGGTTTTCAGTTATCAACAACACATCAATGACTCCATTAAAAACAATTTTTATGTGGATACTATGGCTCTGCCTAGGCAGGGACTACAGAGATAGAGCCAAGAGAGAGCAAAACAGTCCAAAGAGAATAAAGTATGGAGGAAGAGAGGGTGTTCAATGATGTTAATACTGCAAAGAGGTCAAGAAGGATGATGATTGAGAAAATACTATTAGATTTCACAATTAAGATATCATTGGGAAACTTTTGTATTGCTGATGGTCATCCTGGTTGGTAACGGTGATAGAAATCCTCAGAGATAAAAAGCTATGCCACGTTACTATTCTCAGGATAAACTTCAGTGGATTCAGAGGTTGGTATAGTGCTATAGCGATTGGGAGTGAAGGCCTACTAGTCTGGCACCGCAATAGAATTATAACACCGAACTATACTTTTTATCAATACAAGGAAACTCTGATATATTCATTCTGTAGTGCTGGGATGGCAAAGGGCTGGTAGAACCATACTACAAAGGACCAATACAGAATTGTGACAAAAAACATGGGGAAGTTCCAATGAAGAATAAAACCGGGAATTATCCACTGGCAGCTTAGAAAACTCTAGGGATCCTTATGAAGAATAACAGTGGGTACTAAATGCTGGGAGTGTCTAACAACTATAGAAAGAGCTTCATGGCAAAGAACTACAATAAGAAATGTTTGGGGGGAGCTCCACCTAGTTCATGGCTGTTAATAACTGGAAAAATCTAACTCTGTGGGACAACACTGTCCATGGGTACATACCTTTTTTTTCCATAAGGTCTATATGGTTTCCCAAAAGTTTCAGTGTAGTTTAAGCTTTCATAGTTAAAAAATACTATTTACTACCTATCAAAGCTTTACACCACACCAAGATTTTGAGGACATACTCTATTATCGACTCACTTCAATCTACTTATTTTTTTTTATTTTAGACAAATACTAAAACTTAAATACATAATAAGAAAAGAAAAAGAAACATTATAAACTTAAATATAAAATAAGAAAAGAAAAATGTCATGTGCACAGCAGAACATAGGAAAGGATTCAAAATATAGAGCAATAAATTATGATTTCAAGAAAGTCTGTATGTTAAACACTGTGCATTAAGATGAAAGCTGTCCATCTTTGCTTCCTTGTAGGTTTTCTTTTGTTCTCTGCTATACACTTTTTTACTTTGTTCTTTTCCCCCTTCCTCTCCCCTACCTGCCACCCCAAGGCTACAATTGAGCATGGATATATTTATATATGGGTATATGTATACACACACATACACACACACACACACACACTCACAAATCTATACATGCATACATATAAAAACATAATACTTTCCTTAAGAGATTCTACTCCTAATTTTGTTTTATATTTGTGCATCATTTTTTCCTCTCTCCTAACTCCTTACTTTTTACTTCTACTTGCTACCTTGCCCTCCTATTACTTCACCTACTCCTGCTCCAGCAATCCCTCCCTTACTCTCCCATTCCCCTAAATCTAAGCTCACTTTTGTACACTCCTTTGACCTATTCTCTCACCCTCCCCTCTAAAGATCCCTTCTTTATCCTCTCCTCCCTCCTTATCCCCTTAGAGTTTTGTTTCATTTCTAACTTTAGAAGACTTTTATACTCTTCTAGATGTATATGTATTTTCCCTGCTTAAACCCATTCCCAATGAAAGTAAGTTTCCAGAACTAACAGCCTCCCTCCCCTATCTAATTCTTCTGTATTGGTTCTTCCTCTTGCACTTCATTTGTATAAGATAATTACTCTTTTAGCTATCCTGAAAAGTTTTACTTTTTAAAGTCATATCGTACTCAGGTCCACCCCCAATCTTTCTTATAAACTACCAATCTTAGACATAAAAGGTAAACATTCTCACCTTATTGAGTCCCTTTAGTAATTGGTCATTGGTATGTCCCTTATATTTCTCTTGGCTTTTGTATGTCACATATTCTATTGAGTTCAGGGTTTTTCTTTTTTTTTTTAACAAGAGTCCTGAAAGTCTAACAGTTGATCAAATGTCCATATTTTTTCCAATCAAAATTATAATTGGCTTTGCTGGGCATGACATTTTTGGCCAGAGGCCCAGTTTTTTTGTTCTTCAATATATGGAGTTCCAACAACTGCCATCTTTTAGTGTCACCAAAGCTAGTCTTGTTTGATTACAATTATGGTGCCGTCATATGTAAATTGTCTTTTTCTTGTTGCTCATAATATTTTTTCCTTGATCTAGGAGTTTCAGGACTTAAATATAACATTCCTGTGAGTTTTCCTTGTTGGATGTCTTTCAGGTAGTAATCAGTGGATTTTTCCTATTTCTACTTTCCTCTCTTATCCTAATGCTTCAGAACAATTTTCTTTAATTATTTCTTATATTATTATATTCTTATATTATAATATCGATTCCTTTTATGATCAGAACTTTCAGGTAATCCAATTATTCTTATGTTTTCTCTTCTTGATCCATTGGTTTTCTTATGAGGTGTTCCGCATTCTCTCCTATTTTTTCATTCTTTATATTTTGTTGTTGTTGGTTTTTTTTAACTTCTTCATCTCTTATAACTTCACTGGCTTCCCCTTGCCTAATTCTGATTTTCAAGGAATCAATTTCTTCCTTAAGTTTAAGGATCTCCTTTTCTAATTGGTTGACTTTCTTGTCACAGCCTTCTTGTTTTCCTTGTATTGTTCTTATTTTTCTTTTTAATTTTTCCTCAATTTCTTTCATTTGATTTTTAAAGTCTTTTTGAAGTTCTTCAATGAATTCTTTTTGGGCAAGTGACCATTTGCCATTGCTCTTTGGTGTGGAAAAGGGTTTCTTTGCTTAAGCATCCTACTCTGAAGTTGAAACCCAGGCTTCTCTATTCCCATAGTAGTTCTCTGTGGTTGGATTCTTTTTCCTTTGCCTGTGCATTTTTTTTTGTAATAATTTAATTTTTATAATCATCTCTAGACCCAGGGTATGTTGGATGGTGCCTCTGACCTCTCTGATTCTCTTCAGTTTTCCCCTCTGACTTTTAACTCAAAGCAAGACCTCCAACATCCTGTAAGTGCCCACAGTTAGCCAAGTCCCTGCCCCACTACTTCTGCATTCACTGGGCATGAGCTGGTCCCTTCTCTCCCCTGCAGTTCTCTGCAGCAGAGTTGGATCTAGTGTTCCTTGTCAGCAGAGGTTCCCTAGATCTTCCTCAGTGAGAAGTCCAACTACTTTCACTGTGGCAGGGGGAGGAGGGAGGGAGGAGAGAAACTTTCTGTGGCCAGGCTGAGGCAACTGCCCAAGCTAGCTGACCCCAGGGCATGAGCCATGTTGTTTTTAAGCAGTTTGGGATTTGTTAAAGCAAACCCTAGCCTGGAAGTGTTTAGTCTTCACAGAGAGGATATTTAGTCCTTGGATTTTTCTTTGGGTCTTCCATGATTGTCCCAAGAGGACCCAGTTTCTGCCCTTACTCTTATTTGTTTTCTTGGTCCCATATTTGCCTAGAGCAGTGGTTCTCAACCTTCCTAAAGTCGAGACCCTTTAATACTTGTATGTGGGCGTATCTGCATGTGGGGGAACCCACCTGGAGATGGATAGAGGAGTGGTGTCTCAGTTCCTAAGACCGTGGGAAATATGTGTTTTCTGATGGTCTTAGGCAACCCCCAAAGGGGTTGCGACCCACAGGTTGAGAACCACTGGCCTAGAGGCACTATTTTATCTCTTTTGTGGAGGCAAATCTTGAGAGCTTGAAATTTTCTGACCTACTCTGCCATCTTCCCAGAATGCTCTCCCTCAATCTACTTTTTAAAAAAAGTTTCTACTTTGAATTTTGTAAACTTTGATGTTCCTAGATTTTCTGGATATAGAGAACAAGCCAAAGAGAGGAGAAATCCCCCAAAGTATATCTGGTTTTTCATGTCATGAAAGCCTCTCCCCAAGGGTTAAAATGTGTTATTGTGCAATGAGAGTCAACATGGTAAAGCAGAAAGAGGACGAGATTTGAAATTGGAGGACCTTTTTGACCTTGAAGAATTATTTCCCCTTGCTGGAGCCCTGATTTCTTTATCTATAAAGTGAATGGATTGAACTAGGCAATCTCTGAGGTCCTTTCTAGTTCTGAATCCTAGGTGGGCTTTGCTGATACGGGCCACATTTGGGGTTTCCTCCTACTCTGTTTTAAAAAAAAAAGTTTGCCTCTGCTGATCTCAACTTAGGATTTATTTATTTATAGTGTCTTAAAGCTGGGATGAATAGATATGAAATTGTACTGCTTAGTCAATCATGCTAACAAAGCGTGTTTTGCTTTAAAAAAAAAACTTTTTGCTTTGAGAATGTGGCTGCAAAGAAAACGGCATTTTTAAATCCAGAGAAATGTGCAGCTGTTTGGCTAGTTGACTAATCACTTCTGAGACTTTCAACCCTCCAGCATAAGTCATTTTGGGAATGATAGCTATTTAAAAGAATTGCAAGGCTCGGCACTTCTGAAGACCTTTTCATCATTGAATTTTAAAGAGCTGAACAATTATTCACTCATTCTAATCCCAGCTCTGGGTGAAACAATGGGATGATATTTTTAGAAGAGCCAAATGTTGTACAAGATTGTTGGGTAAGACAAAGGTTTCATGGCAAGTTTGTGGTTAATAAACAGCTCTTCCACAGGCAACATGCATGTTTGAATATTTGACAGAGGCTTTGTTTCTAAGCATGGTATTGTACATTAGCCCAATTTCTCATTTTCTTCAGATGCATAAAAGGCATACCAAGAGGATAATTTACCATATCTATGGTCATATCCACACTACTGTGGGGGAAAACTGTTATGTTTAAATTTTCACTAACTACAGCACATTTGCATTCTAAAGTTGCATGTACCAGCTGTGTCTAAGGCCTGCAGCTAATCGAATGTGGGAGTTCCAGTGAGACGTCAAAAAGAAGGGGAAAATGGAGCTAGAAATTAGAACAAAGCTGGCATACAGGGAACAAGCAAATCCTATAATCCTGTACATCAGTGGTTTTCAACCTTCCTAATGCCACGACCCTTTAATACAGTTCCTCATGTTGTGGTGACCCCCAACCATAACATTATTTTCGTTGCTACTTCATAACTGTCATTTAGCTACTGTTATGAATCGTAATGTAAATATCTGATATGCAGGATGGATTTTCATTGTTACAAATTGAACATAACCCACAGGTTGAGAACCATTGCTGTAGATTCTGCAGTGTTTGCTTCTACTGAATCCTAGTGCTGGTTTCTGAAGTGTCTGAATTCTCTCTGTTCCTACTTTACCTAGACTCAACTTTGTTGACAGCTTCTGTTCATAGGGAATGACTTATTTATTGAACTAGATTCTGCATTCCAACTTAAGGTATTATTGCTAAATTAGTTAAATTATCCTTAATCTAACCCAGTTTAGGAAGCCATTGGTTTTTTCATTCGGTTTGTACTGTTAATATCTCCATTTCACGACTGGGATTTTGTGGCTGACTGGTGGGTGACAAATTATGGTATCTTCCAATTCTAATTTCTATCATGATGTCTTTCAGTGATAATGACTTTTGACTAGTTATATCCATACAGAAGTATTAAATTGATTATTTTGAATAAATTAATTATTTTGTTACATTAAAAAGGACTCTTGATCTGCAAATAGCTGTTAAATGCAATAAAACAAAATTTGGAAGGAGAATAGAAATTTAAATTAGAGGATAACAGTATGGTGACAGAGTGGAAAGAACACTGCAGGAGGGCACAGGACCAAGATTTTAATTTTGCTTTTACTTTGAGTGGTTGACTCTTGAGTTTGATGACTCAGTTTCCTTATCTATACACAAGGAATACGAGGATAATCAATCAATCGATAAACAGTTATTAGGCACCTACTATGTGTACTACATACTAGGAATAGAAAAAGAGACAAGAGATAGTTCCTTCCCTCAAGGAGCTTAAAATCTAATGGAAGAGACAATGCACAAACAACTATTTACAAACAAACTATACTGATGATAAATCAAAAGTGATTAACAGAGAGAAGGCACTAGAATTAAGAAGGGTGGGGAAAGGTTCCAGGAAAAGAAGGGATTTTAGGTTCCAGGAAAAAGAAGGAAGGAAGGGAGGGAGGGAAGGAGGGAGGGGGGAACTTAAAGGAAGCCAGGGCAGTCAGTAGGCAAAGATACGGAGGGAGAGCATTCCAGGCATGGGGGACAAGAGATGTAGTGTCTTGATCAAGGAAAAGCCTGAGTCCAAGGTCACTGGATCAAAGAGTATGTAGTGGGGAATAAAGTATAATAAGACTGGAAAAGAGAAGTGAAGAGGAACAGAGTTATGAACAGCTTTGAACCCCAAACATGTTTTGTATTTGATTCTGGAGACAAGATGGATACTGGATTTTATTGAGTAGGAGGGTGACATGGTCAGCCTTGTACTTTAGGAAAATCACTTTGGTGGATAAATGGAGGAGTAAATAAAGACTTGAGACAAGCAGTCAAATGTGCCAGCTGGCTAATGCAATAGTCCATGTGTGAGGTGATGAGGGCTTACACCAGAGTGGTGTTAGTGTCAGGGAAGAGTAGGGGGCTATATTTGAGAGATGCAACTAATGTAAAATTAATAAGCTTTGGCAACAGATTGGATATGAGGGTTGGCGTCTGTGAAACAGTGAAAAGTAAAGGAAGACTCCTAGGTAGACCTGTGGGACTGAGAAGATGATTTTCCCTTCTAATAAACTTAGAGCTTAGAAGGTCTAATAAGCTTAGACCCTTAAAGGTTATGTAGTATAACTCCCTGTTTTCTTCATTTTACAGATAAAGAAATGGAGCCTCAGAGAGGTTAAGGGACTTTCCCTAGGTCACATAAGTTTTAATTGGTCAAGGAACTAAAAAATCTCTTCTAGCTCTCACAGTCTATTATAAAAACAAAAGAAAAAGAAGCAAAGAAGGAAGGAAGGAAGGAAGGAAGGAAGGAAGGAAGGAAGGAAGGAAGGGAC
>CM053588.1:247211089-247267115 GCA_028646515.1 Pseudochirops corinnae
TCTCTTCCAAATCTAAAGATCTATGACTCTATGAAAATTTCTGGATGACTTCAAAACAAGTTCAAAGGCCCAGAAGGTGTAGCTCATCACATTTTTCACTCTTCTAGAGATAAAGATCATTCAAAATAGTGAAGAGGACAAGAACAAGTTGAGCTTGGATTAACCTTGACAATTAGAATCACTATGGCTTACTTTTATAGTCATACTTTTAAAGTCACAAGGATGCTTATGAGGCAAAATGTTATAGAACATAAAATATAAATATCACAAAATTAGAATGAAAATATGGAAACTACAAACTGTTATTTTGACATTTTCCTACTATTGCTTAAACTCTTCAAATTTATGAAAATGTAGAGCTATTCTACGTAAAATGGGAAGAGTGTTCAGAGTAATCTGTTTTCTTTTTAGAAAGTTGTTGTTGTTTTTTTTTTTTTTTTTTGCTTAAGTGACTATTTTGTTCAGCCTGGTTTTGACAATAGACGTGAGGAAGTGTTGGTGTCTACCAAGACAAAATTCTAAGTCAGTACCAGCATGGTCCAATGGAAAGAGTTCCATATTTAAAGTCAGAGAGCCCAAGTTCCTATCTCAGTTACGTCACTCACTACGTGTGGCCTTAGACAATTTTTTTTAACCTCTCTAGACTTCAATTTCTTCAGTGGCAAAATGAGGAGATTGGTTTAAATGACCTCTAATGAAGGTCCCTCTTGGCTCTGTCTATGATCTTATATGATCCTATACCCTTGAACGGGACTGTACATTTTTGTTCAATTTTTCTCATTGATGGAAGATATATGAGGGGGGGAAGGGAAGGAGGGAGCAGGGAAATGAGTAGCATACAGAGAAGGGAGGAGGAAGAGAAAGGAGAAGGAGGTTAAGGGGAAGAGCAAAGAGGGAAGCTGAGAAAGATCACACAAATCCAGTGTGTAGATTTAACTTTCGCCAGTAGATGGAGCTGTTATGTAAGGTGCTGGCTTCTGGCTTTTTTTTTTTTTTTAAACAAGCTATTTGCTGATTTGTATTAGGTACCATAGAGTGAGCCTCAATACAGGAAGCCGAGGATGAAGCCGAGAGGATACTGCAGAGGTCTCTTTGGTATATGTGTGAGGCTTTCCTCTCAGGGAGAATGCAGCAGTTGTAAATAGTTGGTAACCCTTTGCTACAACATAATAATCGGGCCAGTTCCCACTAAGGGCACGCTATCATCCAGGCTCTAGGAGATCCTGCCATCCCTCATTGCAGATGGGTGATTTTCCTCTTTCTCAGGTAAGCCAGCTGAAGGCTTGTTTCATTACAGTCCTTGGCCCCTACGTACCAGCTCCCCTTTTAAAAAGAGCCTGTCGGTGGTGGCTGAGCAGGAAGTCTATTTTCGCATGTGAATCCCAACTAGTCTCCCCTCCTCTCTCTCCCTTCTCCTCCCTCCCCTCCCACCACCATCCCCTTCAACCTTCCCCAAGCTGAAATCGGGGCTGTTTTGCAGATCAGCGTTTTGGTACGAGATGGGTTTTGTCAGCCTGATAGATCTTGGACACTTGCCATTTCGTGTGTTTGTCTTCTTTTTCTTTCTCTGTCATACTCAAGGTCCCTTTACCCCACCCCCACCTCCACCCGCACCCCTTTCTTCCCCGTTGATTTGAAATTGGAATCGCTAGGCTCTAAATAGAGGTCATCTTGTTCCTGAGGATGAAGCAAAAACTGGAGCCCAGGTTTCAGCCCACAGGAGGAAGGCGGCGGGATTGCCTGAGAAGCCCAGCACTGCAGGGGGGTCCGGCTTCTTGAGGCCGCTGCTGTGCTCTGGGCATTTGTCTCATCCCAGTTTGGCCCAGGTTGGGGGTCTTTGATATTTGGGATCCCCCCGCCCAACATAAATTGTGTGTCTGAGGAAAATAAGAAAACCTAGCTCTCTGCCATGGAGTACCTGATGGCAAAGCCCGACTTACTTTTAATTAGATAGAGGTCACTGCCAGCAATGATACTGCAGATGCTGCTCGGTTCATAATCTGAACCGTCTTGCTTTCGCAAACAGCACAAGTGGACATGAAGCTTTTTCAACATCTTTTCTAATATGGATTCCTTCACTCCTACCTGTTTGAGGTATGTGTATAAAAAGACTGGCTGCCTGTTCAATGTTCTCTGATGGATTTGTATTTTTTTTTTCATTGAAAGGAGATTTTCATTGGTCCTTATGAAGGAGTTTCAGATGGAGTGGTTTTGTTTTAAATTAGGTTAGAGTCAATTATTTAAATTCTGTGCAGTGTGTGTGTGTGTGTGTGTGTGTGTGTGTGTGTGTGTGTGTGATTGTGTCTTAAAATATTTCAGAGGTGCAGTAACAAACTTGTGAATTAACAAATGTTGTTAGGATCACACCCAGGAAATCTGGCTTCTTTTCTGTGGATCCCTGCGTTGGTTTGCAACTGTTTGATGCATTAATATTGTCACATACACAAAATTTCTCTGGAAAGTACTTGAAAATCACCCCAAGAGGCTGATGCCAAAAAAAAATTAAAAGGGAAAATTCCATAAAGAGTCTTGGCTGATTCTGCTTGATTAGTTTCCTCTGCCCAATTCCTGCTTCTCAGAGCAGGGACTGAGCTTACCTTTAATGTTTGCTGCAATACCTAGGCATACCAGGCTGATGCAACCCAAACTCTGAGCAGCCTCACATTTATGAGCTGTCTGACACTATATTCACATTAGTTGTACACTAGGAGGAGAATAAAAAGTGGAAAAAAACTATTTAAAATCTCTCCATGGCTATTATTAAATTTGTAATTATATTTCTGGTACCATATTCCTCTTATGAGAGGAATGTGACAATTCAGGCCTTCTTCCCCATAGCTCTTTGAAGATATTTGTTGGACTGTGTCTGTTTTAGGAACATCTTGTATAGATAGAAATGGATGACTTTATAGAGATGTACAGGAAAAGAATTTAGTTGTGAGGGTCAGGTGACATTATCAATGACCAGAACAAAGCATAAGTAGATTTCTATGTCATGTGCAGGAGAGTAAGTTTTTATTAAACTAATTGAAGTTCAATTTTTTTAAAGTTTTGTTGTTGCATTGTTTAACTGTTACTCAAATGGCAATTTGTATTGGGCCCATAACCAGAACATCTGGCGTATTCAAATTGATCTGACTTATCAAATCCTAATAACAGTAATAATAACTTGGATTTATATGCCACTTTCTTATTAAAATAGCAATTTAAAATCTTCTCAGTTGTTTATTTTAACAATAAACCTTTGAGGACTGGCCAAGAGAGAACTTTATTGTAAGAAGCATAGGTATAAGGAGTAAAATAATTAATTATACAGTATTGGAGAAGCAAATGCATCAAGCAGTTGATTGGTGGTAAGCAAAATGGTAGCCTAGCAGGGAGTGATAGACTAACTTGTCACCCAGGAAATCCTCTCTAGACACACAGACCAAAAGGAAACAAAACAAACAAACCCCACAACTGAAAATGAACAGCAACAAAAAAAAACTGACTAGAAAACCTGATGTTGGTAACTTTGGCTTCATGCTAGGAATGGAACATCCAGATAACTATAGAAGAATTTAAGAAGAATCCCTCCGTCTCCTTAGTTAGAAGAGGAACTTTAGGATACAAGAAAAAGAGAGAGAAATGTGTTGAATAATCTCTAGTTATTGCCAGTAAGGGAGTTGGACAACTGAGGAACTGCACCTGAGCCAGAGTGTCTCCTATATGTAATTATTTCTTAGACAGTATAGACTAGGCCATCTAGACATAGTTGTATTAAAATGGGGCTCTAGAATGTGAATAACTTATTTTAAGGACTGAGATGTCCATTCTGTTTGTTCAAAGTGTGACTTTTTAAACCATTATTCAACATCATTGCCCCCACTTTGCAGCTGGAAAAGTGAACCCCAGAGTATGATGCTTTCATGAAGATCACATAGCTAATCAATGAGGGAAGCCTTTTGCTGCCCATTGCATTGCTGGGGAAATAGGAGGAAGCAGGACAAGACAGACAGATACACACACACACACACACACACACACACACACACACAGAGTGAGATAGAGGAACCAAGAAAAAGACCAAAAATGGTAGAGAAACTTCAGTAGGTTCTTAAGTTAATTCGTGCATGCCACACGTTAAGTACATTGAAATGTGGGTTTCAGACTATCACTGCTGCTCTTTGAATTTATAACTAGTTGGACTAAATGCTGTTCAAAACTTTTCCCTGCTCAGGACATCCTGTAGGAAGATTATTCTCACTCATTCAAGACAAATATATCCTAACATTAGTTGAAATCTCACTAAGGACCAAGCTTCTCCACACTTGCTAAAATTCTTACAAACTCAGTTCAGTACACATAAGATATACAGCCAACCCCTCTGTTATATCTTCTTGCATGTCAACAACATGCCCATTTTTAAAAATCATACCAAGAAATATCTTGCATAAAGATCTTCCTCTTCGTTTTAAAAACAAAGCAAAACAACAATGTTCAGAAATAAAGAAAATATCTTTATAAAAAGAAGAGTGAAATATCAGAGTGAGCAACTTTTAGAATGTCAATTATACTGCAGTTCCTCAAATGCCATGAAGTTGGCTCCCATTTAAAAATAAAAGTCACCAGTCATTGTGATAGGAAAACAAAATATTGTTCAAAGCAGCAGATTCTACTAAAATCTGTAGAAACATACTTAATAGTTGAAAGGTGAAATGTTGAGTCAATCTATTACTTGTTGGAGTGATAAACTGCTGAGAACAAGTAATTGCTTCCCCCTCCCTCCTCTGTTCACTGAACTGATTGAATTGTTGGAATATTTTGAGGTAAAAAAAATATATGTTGTTCTTTTTTTTATTAATAGTTTGTAACCTTTGGCTCAAAGATCCATTTGCATGTGATTATCCTCATTGGTGGAGATTTATTATTCAGTGCTCTGCCCCTGAGTGGGGGGCAGATTTGGTGAGACCTTGGGAGAAGTGAGATCTTACTTTTCTGGTTTCCAGCTCTGAGAGAGAAAACATGAGGCTCTAGAGTCTTTCATGTAGAGGAACACACCTCAGTCTTGTCAACTTCTTCCCAGAGAAAGTCTCTTCAGTGACCCAAAGAGTCAAATTAGAGGTCAGAAGCAAAAAGACCTCTTTTCCCCCCCAGCTTTGCCCCTCGCTCAGTGTAATTGAGTAATCGATTGATTGAATAATTGATTAACAATTGAGTAATCAATCTCCACTAATAATAGAGTTCAATACAAATGAGATTTGATGCCCAAAAGTTTAATATGTGATCATTCTTATAGGCTAGGTTAATATGATATCTCAAACAAGAGCTACTTTAATACTTCAATGCTTTAATGGAGCTATGATGTCATTGATGTGGACATGCCCTCCAACATTACGTATTACAACCCATCCTTGCCTACCTATCTTGTGCTACTCTTGCCCATATAATCCTGTAAAGGTACCAAAAGAGGTCCTGACATCATGCTAGTCGCCTTTCTCACATTCTCTTGACATTCCTTTTTCAGTCATGTTCTTTATATAAATACCACTGGAGTCTGAGGGCTGTCCACCCGTTATCTCTCAATCTTACTTCATTAATGACCCTCACTAGTGACAAATTATTAAAGCCACACTGGTCCATAACAGCAGAAGGAAATTGTCATGATGCCCAAGCTTATGTAATAATTAACATTTTGGAAAAGAATTTCAGTTTTGTGGTTAATTGGAATCTAGATCTTCTCTATGAAATATTTTCAACAAAGACTTTTTCAAGTACTTGAATGTACTTTGAGAGGAAGTACCCAGCTCCATATTAGGATGGATATTGTGGTCAGCAGACTTAGAGGCCTGGAAAAAATCTTATCCTTTCCATAATGTTTGAAATAAGAATTCTAAGAATGGGTATGGCTCTCACACCTTCCCATTCCTCTCTTTCCTGGACTTAGGAAGTCTATGTAACATGCTGAGATGTTATTCAGTTGTGTTATTTGTCATGTTATTCAGTTAAAAAACAATCTGTTTATTTGGTGCTAGATATACAGAATTACAGAATCTCAGTGTTGGAAGGGAGGTCAATGGCTATCTAGGCCAATTCATGATTGAACCAGAATTCTCATTATAACATATCAGACAAGTGACTATCCAAGGTTTACTTAAAGACCTCTATTTAAGGAGATAGTTTTCCTTAGGCATCCCATTTCACTTTTGAATAGCTCTAATCTCTAGAATTTTTTTTTCTTTATATTAAGGCAAAATTGATTTCTTTGAAACTTCTAGGAAATTTCATTCTTTAAATATTTAACTTTTTAATTGAGAGGAGAGAAGGAGAACAGGCATATAGTTGTAGTATCCTTGTAAATTTTAAATTGATATAACTATAACTGAGAATGTCCTTTATCCGTCTGTTATGTTGTTCTTTTGCTAGGATGCAACATGGCCAGATGGGTTTGTTGTAAGAGGCCTGTGAATCCTATATGTTTTACTTAGTAGCTGTGTGGGCATGGACAATTTGCTTAAACTCATTTTCCTGGGTAAGGATTATATTTGCACTACATACCTAGCAGGATGGTTGTGAGAAAAGCATCATACAGTGTCCCAAAAGTCTTAGTGCAGTTTTAAGCTTTAGTAGCATTAATTTTCTATAAAAATATTATTCCGAAATACTCTACAGATATAAAAAGGGCTTATCTTTTTCCATATCAAGTTTCTACTGATTGTATATCTTTTCCTTCAGAATCATTTAAGGAAGGGAAGAGAGAAGATTGAGAACTACCAAAACTGGCTTTTTTTTTTTTTTAGACAATCTTGTTTTAGGACAGTATGGTATAAGAAAAAGGGCCTTAAACTTAAATCTCCTTATTTGTGGAGATGAAGGCCCTGCCTTATATGAGAAGTGGGGTAGAGTAGGTGAGAGGCAAGATCTTCAGTTCTCAGCAGTCTCCCTTTGGGCACTTATCATTTGGGTATTCCTGGTTTCCAGCTTCAAGAGAGAAGATGGAAGAGGTCAACCCCCCTTCATGTTGCTGAAGGAAAAGACTGGATAGACATTAGAGCAGGACCAGCTTGCTACTCTAGAAACTTTGGGGAGTTTTCCCTTCTGTAAAGTCATGGTCACTCTCTCAGTTTAGCTGAGTTATCTTGCTCCCAAAAGGACATCTTCTTCATTCTATGTTGTCTGGTACATATTCTTCTTGGTATATCTCTCCTGATTTCTGTTTTGTTACGATTTAGCTAAATGGGCTTCTTTGCTGTTCATTATATGTGTTCATTATGGAACTGGTATTAGGTGGGAAAAGAGTCAAGCCTTGAATATAGAGTTTGGGGACCTTCTTTCCCCCAAAATAGCAAAGTGACCAAAAATTAGATGGAACCAGATCATATCCTCTAAAATATGCAATATTTAAGGGAGTAGATAGATACACTTTTAGCCCAGTAGCCCCTCTCTCTGTGGCCTTCAAGCTCCTGCCTCCACTCCTGGCAGGAATGAAAGTCTCTCTTCAGAGGGTGGAGAATGGTGGAGGGGAAAAGAGGCCAGAGATTCTGCCTCTCTTCTTTGAATCACACAACAGGCCCCTTGCCACATGAGGGCTTTTCTCTATTTGTGGGTCTCATCACTCATATTGTCACACTTGTAAAATGCAACAACAATACTTGGGTAATCTACCTCCACCTCCCATCTCACTCCCAGGTTTGTCAAGAAGAAAGACAGAAATGCAAATAACTTTAAGCCATTGTTTGTTTTCAGGCTCTAGTTCTCCTTCCTTCCTTCCTTCCTTTCTTCCTTCTTTCCTTCCTTCCTTCCTTCTTTCTTTCTTTCCTTCCTTCCTTCCTTCCTTCCTTCCTTCCTTCCTTCCTTCCTTCCTTCCTTCCTTCCTTTCTTTCTTTCCTTTCCTTTCCTTTTTTCTTTCTCTCTTCCTTTCTTTTTCTTCTCTCTCTGTCTCTCTCTCTCTCTCTCTCTCTCTCAACTTTGCTTTTATTGAAGATTTCTCCCAAGTTAATCCTCTATTGTACAGACTCCATTTCATAGCACCTCAGGCTCTCTCTGTCTTAGTTTAACAAATGCCTACTATGCACATGCTCAGTGTTGCTGTGCTTTTGCAAACACCATAAGAACACAAAGTAAGTATAAGAAATCTATTCTTGCCATTGTTTTCACCTAGACATGGTTTTAGAGCTTCATGCTCAATCCATGATTTTTCTGCCTTTCATTTTTACCATTAAAAAATAATATTAGGGGCAGCTGGGTGGCACGGTGAATAGAGTACCTGCCCTGGAGTCAGGAGGACCTGAGTTCAAATGTGGCCTAAGACACTTAACACAAAAAACTAGCAGTGTGATCTTGGGCAAGTCACTTAACCCCAATTGCCCTACCTTCCCCCTCCAAAAAAGCAAAAACAAAAAACAAAAAAAAATAATAGAGATTTAACCGGTTAAATTAACATTTAAATCTTATTAATTACATTTAATCAACATTTAAAATAACAAGGCAAATTAAGAATTATCCATTTTTATACATTTTTAAAAGCTATAAAATCAGACAAAATCTTGAAATGATATTGCCACAGTTTTCTGTTTTATTGATTAATGTGGTTCTTTAAGAGATTTATTGAAATGTTTGGTTTTTAAATTTCTTACTATTACAGATTACTCCCATTTCACATCTTTGGTACCTCCCCACCCCCATGTCTCCCTTTAGAAAAAAAATCTATTTTCTCTTCCTCCTACCCTACCCCAAAGGTGGGGGGGAAGGGAGTTGGTTAAGAAAAACAAAAGTTTTGTGATAAATAGTTATAGTCAAGGTTTTAGTTAAGTCAAGCCTAGATCTTTGTTTACCATGTTATCTCCCCTACCAGAACCTCTTTAAAGTCAGTGACAGTGACAGTGACTCTGCCTATAGGGCAACTTGATATAAAGTATTAAGGCCTGTATTTGATGTCAAAGGACCTAAATTTTAATTCTAGCTTTGCTGCTTTTATTATCTGTGTGATCATGAAAAAAGTCACAACTTTTCTGAACTTCAGTTTTCTCATCCATAAAATGAGAGAGCTGAACTAGATTTAAGTCACTTCTGGCCCTAAATCCTATTATCTTTGCATTTCCCATAGAACCTGAAAAAAGACTCAATAAATGCATGTAAAATGAATGAATCTCCATATTGAATCTCATGTTATTTTCCAGTTTCCTTTTTTCTAAGAACCCAATTTCAATAACTGTTTTGTGATATTCCTTTACCTATAGCCTGTTCCCTCTTGCAGTGGATAGAGGACAGGCCTGGAGTTAGAAAGACCTGAGTTCAAATGTAGCCTCAGACATTTGCTAGTTGTGTGACTCTAGCCACTTAACCCTGTTTGCCTCAGTTTCCTCATCTGTAAAATGAGCTGGAGAAGGAAATAGCAAACCACTTGGGTACCTTTGCCAAGAAAACCCCAAATAGGGTCATGAAGCATCCAACATGACTGTAATGACTGAACCAACCATCCACTATTCTTCCAACTTGGACCAGGTTTCAATTTTTAGGATTTACCTTTTAATGGAATTAACTTTTTCTCTTTGTGTTGTCTCATTCTCCCTTTTACTTATCTCTTCTAACTTTGCTTATACAATTTAAAGCAGCTGAGTACAATTGATTGGAGTCCTGATTAGACTCAAGAAGAGAAGAGAGGAAAAACTATTTGATTGTGGCCGGGTTTCTATCAGGGAAGTGTTCAGCAATGTTACTGCTCAGAAATGCTCTGGCTAAGCCACCACTGGACATGTCTTCAGTTCAAAAGAGCTGCTATGTCATGGAACCTTTCAGACTTTGGAAATCTGAGTGCATTTTAAATCTTTGAAATTTGAGAACATTCCAGATGTACTGGAAGGCTTCTTCCATCCCTGGACATCATTTTCCCTTTACCCACTTTTAATAGTTTGCTTTATGACCAGCTTTTTCAGTTGCTAAATGTTCTCCTGCAGCCCAACCGTGACATCTCTAATCATTATGTATATTTTTAGCATAAACCTATTTGCTTCGCTGGAAAAGGGAAAGAAAATAAGACCTTTATAAGAAATGGAAGTGGAGTTATCCCTTCTTGGAAACAAAAAAAAAAGAAGGAAAGAGGAGGATAAAGTAATCATTTCTATTAGATGATTGTAATTACCACTTAAACTTCCCATAGATTATACCAGAGTCTACTAATTACCCAAACCCTACATTGCCATTGTCAAAAATGACTGGGGTTTTTTAGGCTCATTACCAACTGTTCCCAATTATTTTAGGACAAGAATATGGTACGCTAGTAATAGTATACATTAGCAAAGGAGATAGCAAGCAAATGTCCTGGCCACAACAAAATATGGCTGTTGTGTACCGCTTGGTTTAAATCAGTAGGTACAAAAGCCAAAAACAAACCTGTTAAATGCTCCTGAAAATATCTCCATGGATTATCTTTATTGTTAATATTTTATTTTGCTGGGCAAAACCTTTATAGATGCACAATTATCACACTAAGGACCTATGAAAGATACAAAGGGATATATACTATATCAAATCAGTAGCTTGAAAATCATTATATTTTTTAAGGACTCAAGCACGTCACTCAGTGAAATCTGTACCAACAGATTTAATGGGACCTATAAATCAAATAGTAAAATTAGAATTAATTAGGATTGAAATCAAACCAAATAACCAAGGAAGATTACAGAGTAGAATCACTGTCTACTCCCATCCTTGATGAGACGTAGCCTAGATGATAGTTATTAATTAGATTCAGGAGTAGTTGAATGGCTGGATGGATTCAAAGAGGATGCATTAATTGTTCAGTGATAACCTGGGAGGTCTCTAATGAACTGAGCTAGTGATTTCTATTCAGTCCAATGCTGTTATCAGTGACCTGGATAAAGGTAGTATACTTACTAAACTTGCTAATGGTGCAGCACTGGGAAGGTTGGCTAAAATATCAGACAGCAAAATCAGCATTCAAGTAAAAATCTTGAGCAGCCATTGGACCATTGAGCCAAATCTAATATGATGCAATTTATAGGGATAAATGCAAATTCTTATACTTGGGTTTAAAAAAAAAACTGACTTCATAAGCACAAGGTGACAACATAGTCAACAGGTTGACTGAAAAAGATCTAGGTATTTTAGTAGACCTTAGACTCAAAGTGAGTAAACAGCCTGAAAATGTCATCTTAAATGCAACTTAGGTTTTTGACTACAGTAAAAAAAAAAAAAGGGGGGGGGGAATGTCCAAGAATAAAAAGACAAAAGGCCTATTTTATTCCCTGTCTTAGGCAGACAGTATTTGGAATATTGGGCTCAGCTTCTGATGTCTTCTTTTAGGAAGAACATTAATAAGCTAGAATCAAGAGGTGGGGGAATAGAATGGAAATAGTAATTTAGGTCATTGAGTTCATGCTATCACTTAAAAGATTTAAGATAAGTTAAAAAATTGACTATGTTTTTCTGGCAGAATAGAAGATTTGGAGGATGGGTGGTAGTCATTATCAAGTCTTTTAAAAGAATATCATATAGAAAAAGGATTAGATTTGTTGTTTGACCTCAAGAGCAAAGAGGACAAGATGGAAAGGGATAAGTTAGGCTTCATGTAATACAAAACTTCCCAACAATTAAAGCTTTACAAATGTTCAATGGGCTGCCATGAGGGGCGATGGATTCCTGCCCACCCCCTACCCTAGGGGTATCTCAGAAGACTGGAAAGTTGAGTGTGTTGATTTGAGGGTTCCTTTTGGGTATAGGTTATAATACATGTCCTCTAAAGTCCTTTGAAAATGCTGTAATTCTAGAGGTATGGTCTACTATAGATGCTCATGCCAGTAGGAGAAATAGTACTTGGTAACTCATAGTCTTAGGTTGGTATTGTGATTGGAAGACTTCCTACGAATCCAACTCTTGGCCATGCCTTGTTGCTGTTTAACTGTACCATTGTGGTTATAAATTTCTGTTTCTCTTCATTGTTTTGCTAAAGACCTGCTACTCATTTGTTCTAGGACTTTTATCTGCTACTTGGACTTCTAAAAAGAAAGTTTTATTCCCTTTTTGTGGGAGTGCCTTGGCCTACATTGCTAGGAGCCAACCAACACATTTTCTACTCTTTTGTAGATCTGTTCCATACCTATACCCTGTTCATACACAAAGTGCCTCCTTAGGTTGTCATCAGTATTTCTTTTTTAAATTTTATTGCCCCCCAACCCCTTTCAATAAGAAGTCTCCTAAGTCCCAAGATAGTTATTTAGTGAGTAAATGGCTTTAAATTTGGATTATCCCTGGGGAAGCTCACACTGAGCCATGTACATTAGTTTGAAGTTTTGATAAGCAGCATTTGAATAAGGGCAATAGATCTGGTAATCTTTTCATTGCAAACTTACCACTAGGGCAAAGTGTCTCATCCATTTTAAGATGGAAACTTGGAGATCATCTATAGCTATCTCATTTTAGACATGGAGAAACTGAGACTCAGAGCATCGAAGTGACTTCCCCAACATCAGTAAGTAGCAGACCCAGGATTACTTGATTCCTCTTGATTCCTGACCCAACCGTTTTTTGGGTTTTTTTGGTTGTTGTTTTTGTTTTTCTATTTCTCCACATCAACCCTTAGAAGTCAGCAGTTCAAGTTAGTACCATCATCCCAATTTTGCCGATGATGAAACTAAGACTCAGAGGTAAGGTGAAGTAAAGTGACTTGCCTGAGATGGCATAGTAGTGTCAAAGGCCAAGACTCAAACCTGGAGCATATGACTCCAAATCTAAATCTTTTTCTACTTCATCACATGGATTCTAAGCATCTTCCAATCAAATTTTTCTAACTTCATGTGTAACCTATCATTTAATGTAATTTTTGTAACTTTATGTATGCAATTAATAAAGTATGTTATATCTAATTCAGAAAAAAAATCTACTTTTTATTTAGTAATATTTTTCCAGTAAGTCAATTTTGAGAAGTTTCTTGATTGTATTTTGCATGCTTTGGTAAACACACCAAAATTTACTACTTTTGACCTTGAAATTAGAGATAAAAAAATAGTGAAGTTGAGAAGTATCAATGGCTGGAGTCATCTTTGGCCATATTCATCAATTCCAGGACCAAGTCATTAATTAATTGTCTCCTGTGTCTTAAGGTGGTTATCTCATGAGCATGAATGAGAGGCAGCAATAGTAAATCCTTTGTAAAAAAGTTTTAAACTAGTATGCTTCAGCCAATAAGTTGAAGGCAAAGAGAAGGGAATTTGGTATACCTCAAATTTCTTGTTTTTGTTAATGCTAGCAATTATAATAAGGGAAAAATTAAGGGAGAAAGTTGAAAATGCCAGCTAATATTGAAATTGTTTTTTTATTAGCTGTAGGTTGAAATTAGTTGCTAAATAACTTTGCTGATCATCTTCTCCTGAATACTCTCCCCTGGATACTCTCTTCTGCTTTGCTTTTTACCTGTCTGAACATTCCTTCTCAATGTCTTTTGTTGACTCATCATTCACATCATAAACCCTAACTGTGGATGTTCCCTAAGTTTCTTCCCTGAGTTCTTCTCTCCTCCCTTTATACTCTCTTTATCATCTCAACCTCTCCAATGGGTTTAACCATGACCTCTATGCCTATGTGGCACAATGGATACAGTACAGATCCTCTATGCATATGTGGCACAACAGATAGAATATCATCTCCCTAAGTTCAAATATGACCTCAGACATTTATTAGCTGTGTGATCCTGAGCAAGTCACTTAACTCTCAGTTTCTTCATCTGTAAAATGAGCAGGAGAAGGAAATAGCATACCACTCCAGTAAATTTGCCAAGAAAACCCCAGATGGGGTCATGAAGAGTCAGACATGACAGAAAAATGAAACTTCTATGCATATAACTCCCAGATCTATATATTCAGCCCAATTTTCTTCCCTGAGCTATAGTTCTGGATTACTTATAATTGTTTGTCCTTTATTTTTTAAGAGGACCAATGACATCACAAGGTGATGGCTTGGCTTGTGCATGAATTGATTTTAAGCAAGGCAGAGTTGTACAAAGCTATCAGTCTCACTCTCTCTTCCAGAGTCATCAAAGTCCAGGGACAAGACAAAAGTCAGGATGACTGGCAATGACCTGGGATGTAGTGGATGACATTAATGTCTTCAATTTCTGACCAAACCTTAAGCACTCTACAGAACCTGCTGCCTTCATGGCCTCTGAAATAAATTGTTCTAATCTGCCCATTCTACCAAGGGAAGTCTTCACATGCTTTGGGTAGACATCCCTAAGTCACGAGTTTGATTGAAGCCTGTCAGCTACCCTTGAGCTGATTTAGCCCATCTGCTGAGACAGTTTTACTGGGGCCACTGTGCATACTATAACTTCTTGGAGCCACAGGTGAGAGTAGGATAGGTAGGATGAGGCTAGATTATGGAGGGCCTTTAAAAATCAGGAAGAGGAATTTAACTTTTATATATAAGAAAAATAAAACCAATAGTCTATTGAACATTTAAAGCTAGAAGTCCTGGAGACATCTTAAACTCAACATGGCTAAAACTGAATGTGTTATCTTCCCCCTAAACCTGGCCCCTCCAAAATCCCTCGTTAATATCAAAATGTCACCATTTTTCCAGTGTCAAGTTTGTCATCTCAATATTATCCTGGGCTACTGATTCTACAACACTCCACATATTTGTTGTTGCCGATTTGTAATTGCCAGATCTTGGCATTTCTACCTTCATATCTCTCCCTTCCAACCTCTTAGTCTAAGTCTTCACTGACTTTCATCTAGATTATTTCAACAGCTTCCTACTTGTTCTCCTTGCATTGTCTCTCCATCCACTCTACTCAATACTCAGCTGCCAAAGTAGTTTTCCTTAAGTGCAAATCTGACCATGTGACTCTTCTATTCAACCAACTCTAGCGACTTCCTCTTGGCTCTAAGATAAAATAGAAACTCCTTGGATTAGTTTTTAAAGCCCTTCACAAATTGTCCTCAATCTATAATTCTAGTGTCGTTGGACATTGCTCTGTCTTTTGTATTCTGCATCTATCCAAACTGGGCTTCCTTCCATTCATCACTCACTAAATTGCTTATTTTCTTGCTTTTGTACTGTATGCCCCACCATGCCTGGACATCAAAGGGTCCCTTTCTTCCTTTAAGATGCAGATCAACTGCCATGTTCTTTATGAAGATCCTTCTTATCTCCCACATACTTGTATACTGCTTTCCAAAGTATCTTCTATTTAATTATTATATGTATAAATGTATACACATGAGCTTTATGTTTATGTTGTATATATTTTTATATGTATTTACTATCTACCCTATTAAAAAGTGAGCTCCTTATGGCATTTATTTGGGTTTTTTTGTACTTGTATCCCTAACACTAGTATAGTATCTGGTACATTCTAGGTCCTTATAAAACCTTATTGATTGATTGATTAATAATCAGAGTTGACTATATGTTTTTATACTCTCTGTCCAACAAAGAAGATGTTAAACTTGAGTTCAAAAACAAAAAAAAAAATAGAATCTTCCCTAGAGATTGAGGATAGAAAAATATATTTTATAAATACCTTTTCCCTACTCCCCATTGCCCACCTCTACCCATTGAAATTGGGTTCATCCTCCAAAGTCTAGGCCACATGACTTTTTCTCCTTGGAGTCTTTCCTGATCCGCAAACCAGAAACCATTTTTTTATCTTGTGAATTCTAATAGCCTGTTCTATATGCATCTGATGCATTTTCCACAGTCTAATTTTTGTCTGTACATTCCATATCACTCCTGAGATGCAGATGGCGTGATAGGAGGCTGGTTTGGGTTTCAAGTTCTCACCTCACACACATACTGGCTGTATGACCACTGATAGTTCATTTAAACTCTCAGTGTTCTGTGCTTGGATTGGATTCTTGCTGATGTCTCTCTTCCTGACTTCTGACTCTCAACAGAAATGCAGGAAAATTACCAAATGACCATAGGCTGGTGCCCTTCATTATCCATTTATACCACAGCAGAAGAAAGGGGTGAACAGGTATTTCCTGCTTCAGCAACAAGTCATAGCATCATAGATCTAGAACTGGAAGGGATGTTAAGATCATCCAGTCAGGGGTGGGCTTCAAGGCCACATGTGACCTTCTAGGTCCTCAGGTGTGGCCTTTTGACCAAGTCCAAGTTTTACAAAACAAATCCTTTTATTAAGAGATTTGCTCTGTGAAGTTTGGATTTAGTCAAAAGGTTGCACTTGAGGACCTAGAGGACCACATGTGGTCTTGAGGCTGCAGGTTTCCCGCTCTTGATAGTTCAACCTTCTCATTTTACAGATGAGAAAATTGAAGTCCAGAGAGATTAAATGAATTACCTAAATAGTAGAGCAGAGATTTGAACACAGGTCTTTACTCCAAGTTTTGCCCTCTCTCCATTCATCCTTCTTTATACCATACACAGTACCACATACCCTTCCCTCTGCCTTCATTACAATATTCTGAGTTCAGTACATTATTAACACAAGGCCCTGTGTTCCAATCAGAATAACCTTGCCTACTTGGCATAGTAGGATGTCAATTATGTGATCTTATTAGAGCAAGTGTGGCAGGGAATTATGGGTCTTGGGTCAGAAATTGCCATATTGTTTTTTACATTAGGTAGATTTATCTATAAATTTTAGTAAAATTTATAGCAGGTAGGTATGTATTCAATTTTATTTTTTGTCTTCAATTCACAATTCTGTGTAAACCTATAAAGAGCTGCTTTCTTTCTTTCTTTTTTCTTTTTGGAGGGCAGGGCAATTGGGCTTTAGTGACTTGCCCAAGATCACATGGCTAGTAAGTGTTAAGTGTCTAAGGTCATATTTGAACTCAGGTCTTCCTGATTCCAGGGCTGGTGCTCTATTCACTGCGCCACCTAGCCGCTCCAAGATCTGCTTTCAAAAAATTTCAGTATCTTGCTTTTTAGAAGAATTTAGCTGAACATATAAGATCTGGAAATATAAAGACACAATAAGCATTTAAGTACCTACTATGTTCCAGGTACTATGGTAGGTGCTAGGGACACAAAGACAAAAGAAAAAAAAGCATCGGCCCTTGAGGAGTTTTCAGTCTACCACTGAAAGGACAAATACATACAGGATGACTTGGGAAGGAAGGCCCTGGCATCTAGGAGGAACAGGAAAAAATCCTTGGGGAAGATGGCGCTTGAACTAAGCTAGCCATTCTTCCTAGAAGGTGGCACTTGAAGTGAACCCTGAGAAAAAGTAGGAATTCTAAGCCATTGGATAAGGAAGGGCTGTTCTCCAGGTAGGGGAGATAACTGGAAAGGCATGGACACAGGAAATAAAAGTGTTGTCTGTGAAAACAATAGGAGAACATTAATTTTCTGGCTTTGGAGGAATTTTTTCATGAGGTTCAGCATCCTATTATCAAATGCTCTAGAAGGGGGAAAAGTCAGTGAACAAGGGCACAAGGTTAGAAGGGAGAGGTAATTGGATATAGAGTGGGCAGAATGCTAGAATTGAAGTCACTAAGATTCAGGTTAAAATATATGACCCTGGGTAAGTCACTTAACCTCAATTGACCTCAAATCCCTCATCTATAAAATGAAAAGACTGAACCTTGACCATGACCTTCTAACTTTAAATCTGTGATTCTGGGAATTGAAGTGAAGGAATTAATAAAGCACTGTATTGATTGTGTGTTTTGGTTATTTAAGCCTGTCTGATTCTTTGTGACCCTATGGCATCCATGGGGTATTCTTGGCAAAGATACTGGAGTGATTTGTCATATCCTTCTTTAGTGTGTTCGCATTTTACAGATGAGAAATTGAGGCAAATAAGAGTTACATAACTTGCCCGGTGTCACACAGCCAGTAAGTATCTGAGGCTGAATTTGAACTCAGAACTTCTTGGATACAAAACTCTATCCACTGTACTACCTCACTGCCCTAAATTCTGTAAATGAATCAAAAGGCTCTTTTGTGTCTGCTTTAACAAATGACTACTAAATTAAGACTCAGAACAGATTCCTTGAGTTTTTTCCCCCTTTTAAAAGAAAAAAATTAAAAACATAATAATTATATAATTAAGGCTTACAAGCTGCTTCCTACCTGAAGTGAGTAGTACAAGTGTTATGATTCCCATTTTACAGATGAGGAAGATGAGGTATCAAATGACTGCTCATGGTCACTAGCTAGTAAGTGTCTGGGGGGAAAGTTTTAATGCAAATCTCCTGAACCCAAGTAGTCTGACTATTGCTTCTATGCTGGGTTGTACATTTTAGAAGTAATGGTGAGATTATAAATAAAATTAATTTCTGAAATTTCTTTAAGATGTATTTGGAGAATTTGAATGTCACCATTTCTAAAAATCTATCATTCTATAATCAGTAAGAATAATTTTAATCACAATACTGATGAAATTAGGTACTGGGTCTTCTGTAGTATAATTGTCATTTCTTTAAAAAAAAAATCAGGAGATGGAACAGAGAATTAAAAAGTGAAACAAGTTATGAAATAGTAAAAGACCATTGTCCTGAAAATTTTGCATAGCAATCCAACATTTTCCCGTAGTATAACTGACTTAGCGCTAGATTATAATAATGATAACAAAACAGTAATGAAGTTCATAAAGCATTTTGCTTGTAGTATTTTGCTTAAGCCTCACTACAAGCTGGTGAGGTAGGTACCAGGAATATTATTATCCCCACATTACAGATGAAAAAAACTGAGATTTAGGAATGTCTGATGCCTTATCCATGATCACACAACTAGTATCAGAGCAAGGATTCGAGCCCATTAATTCTTAATCCAAGTCTACCACTCTACTCTTACACTAGAATGCTTCCTTAGCTGGCAAAGAAAGCACTACCCTCCCCCCCAAAACAACAACAACAACTGAGAATGAGTTGATAAACAGCTTAGTGTGATCCCAAACCAGTATCATTTCTTCTGGAAATTAGATTATAAGATTCAAAAATTAAATGACTATGCAAGATACAATATACCTCTATCTTAGAAACTATGTAAAATGTAATATACCTCAATCTTATTTGTGAATTAAACTTTATTCGTTTTGTCAAATTGACTCATACTGGTTATAAATGGTGCCATGTGGTTTGAACACCTGCCAAAGACCCAAATAACAGTCAGATATTTGTGAACTATGTTTTTGAGCCAGTACAAACTGTCCAGTCAGAGACACCAGGTTAATGAAGTATAGAAAATATATCCCAAAATATGCACGTGTATATATTTGGGAAAGAGTGAAATGAGAGTACTTTGCACATTATATACCATATTGATTTTGAATGGGGAGGTCCCCATCTGTGACATAGGGAATGACAGTGACATAGGGAACTCCCAAATGATGACTTTCTATAATAAGATTGACAAAGTTCTCTGAAATGTCTTAAAGGATTATTTGTAGCATGGAAAGTGTTCAGTGATTTTTCCAGGGTTGCAGAATGGGTCAGCAGGATATTAATACCAAAAAGTTAATTGGAATTATCTGTGAAAATCCCACTGAAAAAAGTTAAAGGACAAAATCGAAGTTTAGAAGTAGAGCTTGAAGCCACCAAATGTGGGCTTGGGGAGGGGGATAGAATACCCATAGTCATGCTATTTATAGCTTTCAGGCCCAGACATTCAGTGAATTTGAAAATCCTGGAAAGAGTTATGCTGAGACTTACAAATGATGCTAGACAGCAAATTTGATATTGTCCTGGAATGTGATACGCCATTAAAAAAAAGGCTAATGATATTTTAGACTCTATATGTCAATGTGTCATTACAATACCAAAGAGGCAATAGCCTGATTTCCAATTCTGGCAAAAATCATAATGCTATCTGAGAAATGTAGAGTTTCAGGTTTTATGTGACTTTAGGAATTTGAGGGACAAGAGCAAAACCAGTGCCAAAGCTAAAGAATCTAATTTTGTAAAAAGATACCTGAACATAGTTAAGAAATAGCTAAAAGGCAAACAGTAAGATGAGAAGCAGAAAAAAAAAAAGTAGGAATGTGATTCTCACTTAAACTCCTCCATAGAATACCCAATGTAATGGTTCCAGGTAGGGCACTTCCTCTGTGGGAAAACCCTTCAGATCAGAAACTGGTCTTTAAGAGCTGCCTGCAGCACTAAGAGGTTTTAATGCCTTGCCCAGAGTAAAAAAAAAAAAAAATAGTATATGCCAGAGGAAGAATTGATTTCAGGTCTTCCTAACACCAAGAATGGTCCTCTATTGCCTGTGGTATGTTAAATATAAATATACATCAACCGATAAACATTTATTGTGTGCCTACTATGTGCCAGGCACTGTGATTAAATACTGGGGATACAAAAAGAGTCAAATGATAGTCAAGTGGGAGGGTGAATACGCAAACCGGTCTACACAAAGCAAACTATAGACAACACAAATAGGAAATAATTAACAGAGGAAAGGCATTAGCGTTAAGAGGGGCTTGGGCAGGCTTCCTATAGAATTCAGTTGGAACTTAAGGGAAGCCATGGAGGTTAGTGGTTGAAGCAGAAGAGGGAGAGCATTCCGGGCATGAGGGACAGCCAGAGAGGATGCCCAGAACTGAGAGATGGAGTGCCTTGCTCAAGGAGCAGCCAACAGGCCAATGTCACTGGAGAGAAGAGTACCTGTTGGGTGATAAAGTATAAGAAGACAGGAAAGGTAGCTTGGGACTAAGTTGTAAAGGAATTTGAATGACAAATAGAGCATTTTATATTTGCTCCTGGAAACAATAGGGAGTCATTGGAGTTTATTGAGTTAGGGAGTGACATGATTGAACCTTTGTTTTATGAAAATCATTTTAGTGACTGAGTGGATAATGGCTTGGAGTGGGGAGTGAGGAGACACTTGAGGCAGGTAGACATCCCAACAGGCTATTGCAATAATCAAGGTGTGAAGTAATGAGGGCCTATACTAGAAGGGTGGCAGTGTCAGAGAAAAGAAGGGGTCATATTTGACAGAGGCTGCAAAGGTAAAATTGACAGATCTTGGCAATAGCTTGAGTATGAAGAATGAGACATAGGGAGGAATACAGGATGACCCCTAGGTTGCAAACCCAAGGGATTGGGAGGATGGTATTACCCTATTCAGTAACAGGAAAGGTAGGAGGGAAGAAGGGTTTAGGGGGAAGGATAATAAGTTCTGTTTGGTATATACTGAGTTTAAGATCCAGTTTGAGATATCTGAAAGGCCTCTGGAGGTACAAGGTTAGAAGTCAACAGGGGGATTGGGGCAGGAAAAATAGATTTGAGAATCATCAGCATAGAGATGGTCATTAAAACCATAGGAGCTGATGAGATCACCAAGTGAAGTAAAGAAGAGGGCCCAGGACAAAACCCCAAGGGATACCTATGATTATAGGGTATAATCTGGAGGAGGGCCTAGAAAAAGCTACAGAAAAGAATTTGGTTAACTAGGTAGGAGGAAAACAGGAGAGTGTGTTTCCCAAAAGCATTTTATATATAGATATAGACTGTATAGATATATACACATATATGTGTGAATAGATAAATATAGAGAGATAGATGTAATGATGCTAACAGTGATTTTTATGACTTTTTGAAATGACATATTTATCTGTGTTTGTTTTAGACTCCAATTTATAATTTTTTAAGGATGAAAAGCTTCTAGGGATAAATTTCCTGTACTAATGCACCTTCTCTGCAACTTGTAATTTTAGACAGTTATCTGGGACCTTGAGAAGTTAGATGACTTGTCCAGAATCACATAGCCAGCATGATTCAGAGTGAGGTGTCAAGAGCAGCACCAAGGTTTTGAGCCTGGGTGACTAGTAGATTGGTGGTATCTTCAATAGGAATAAGAAAGTTGAGAAAAGTAGAGTATTTGGAAAGAAAGATAATGAAATCTGTTTTGTGTGTGTTAAATTTGAAACGTCTAAAAGGAATTTGGTAATGGGAGACTGGAACTCAAGAAATACACTAAGGTTATATATGTACATATGGGAATTATTTGAAGAGAGATGATAACTGAATTTATGGGAGCTGATGATATAACCAAGTGAGATAGTATAGATGGAGAAGAAGGCCCATGAAAGACCTGTGATTATGGATGTAACCTGAATAAATTCAACAAAGGACACTGAGAAAAAAGATAGTCAGATAAGTAACAGGAGAACCAAGAGAGAACAGTGTCATAAAAACCTAGAGAGGAGGCATTATCTAGGAGAAGGTGATTGACATTGTCGAAGGCAGCAGACAAGTCAAGAAGGCTAGGTATTGAGAAAACACCATTTGATTTTCCAATTAAGAGATAATCAGTAACTTGGAGAGATTAGTTTCAATTGGATGATGAGATAAGAAGTCACATTATGAAAGTTTTAGAAGAGGAGAGAAAGTGGAGGCAACTAGTGTAGAATGTTTTCTTATGAAGTTCAGTCAGGAAAGGGAGAAAAGAAATGACAATAATTAGTGGAGATGGTCCAATCAAATGAGGATTTTGCAAGAATGGAGGACACATGGGCATATCTATAGACCCCAGAGAAGTAGACAGTAGAAAGGGAGAGATTTAAAATTAATGACTGGGACTGATACAGGGGCATTGTGCTGGATAATATAGGAAGTGATGAGATCAAGGGAGCATATAGAAGGGTTTGATTAGGCAAGGAGAAGACCCACCCATGTGATATAGAAGTGAAGGAACAGTTAGTCTTCTGAGTGATGTGAGATGAGGAAGATAAAGGAGGAAGTTCTCAGTGATTGATCTCTTTTTTTAAGGAACTATTAGACAAGGTAAGGCAGCTAGATGATGAAGTGGATAGAATGCCAGGTCTGGAGTCAGGAAGATGAATCTTCCTGAGTTCAAATCTGGCTTCAGACACTTTCTAGCTGTGTAAAGTTATTTAATCCTGTTTGCTTCTGTTTCAACATCTGTAAAATGAGCTTGAGAAGGAAATGGCAAGCCATACCAATGTTTCTACCTAGAAAACCCCAAATGGGATCATAAAGAGTTAGACACTACTGAAACAACTGAATAACAACAAATTAAGCAAGGTGCTTACCTGAAAAGGTGAGGGAGGGGTGATGTGGGAGACTTTGAATGAAGAGAGATGAAAATGTTTGGAAAAGCCACTGTGGTAAATGGATTAGCAAAGTGATTACAGAAGTATAAAAAGATTGCCTTGCTACACTGAGGACCTAGTTGAATTCTTGCAGCATAAATGTGTAGTGACCTAGTGTAGTCAGCCAGTTTCGTTATTTTAATCAACACATTAATAAGAGAGAAGGAGACAGATATTGGGATTAATCCAAAATAAGGTTTGGGCAAGGTTGGGGAAGAGGACAAGGGGAGAGGTGTCAAACTCAAATAGAAAAGGGGGGACACCAAACTGTACACAGGAATTCCTGTGGGCCATACACGGACTTGAAAAGCCGCATCAAAACACTATCTATGTTCTATTATATTTTTGTTTGCTTTGTTAAGTTACAATTACATTTTAATTTGATTTGGGCTGTGCTCCAAAGTATTATGGGTCAGCTGCCCATATATTTGACACCTCTGGTGGAGAGAATAGTGGAGCTGACCTGATTCATCAAGAGATCAAGATAGAAAAAGGAAGAGAATGTGGTTACTGTAGTGAAATGAAGTGTGGAAGGATTGGAGATCATGGTGATGATGAATAAGCTTAATGATTGCAAAGCCTAGGAACAGATGAAATGATAAAAGATCAAGGTCAGATAAAAGAATTTCAATGGTGAACATGGAAGTGGAATACTTGTGGGGTAATGGCAGGATCAAGGTTATAGTCATCTATGTGTGTAGCTGATGTGAAAGGGAAGAATAGGTCAGGAAAGTGGAATGGACTGAGGTACTGGGAGGTTAGGGCATTTGAAGAGGCATCAGTACGTATATTGAAATCCCCAAGTATAGGAGTAGGAGTTTTAGTAAAGAAAAAAAAACCTGTGAGACAGACACTCAGTTTATTGAAGAAGAAAGAATTCCTGAGTGTTGATAGATAATAACTAGTAGGGTCGGGTTTGGATAATAAATTTAAAGAATGTCGAGCACAAAAAAGGAAGATTACTGAATGATGGAGGTAAAGGAGGAATCTGGAAATGGCAAAGGGGAGCAAAGAACATCTGAACTTTTTCACCATGACCCATGAGTAGGGGATGTGAGTGAAAGTGCAACTAGAACAGATGGCCAGGGATGCAGTGTGACCAGGAGGGGACCAGGTCTCAGTGAGAGCCAAAAGAAGCAAGGGACAAAAAAAGGAAAAAAAAAAAGTTTCTTAATGAGATCAGGCATTCCAGAAAGCATATTGGAAGGATTGGGTGTATCTGGAGTGTGATGTTGTGGGAAATGGTAGAGGTGAGAAGGATGGAAGTAAGAAATATGATAGTTAGGGACGAGGAATAGAATTTATACATTAGAAGCCAAGGGTTCAGGATCACTGGGATGGGAAGAGAATGAAAGCATGAAAAAAATGCTAAGCATTGAGTTGAGGTAAAAATCTATGGTTGGAGAGAAATCCACTGAGAGAAGCAGGTGTTTAGATTGTTCAAAGTTCTCCTTCAAGATCCAGCCTCATACATCCTTTTTGGTGGGAAGGGGATGATAGTGTTTGCCTGCATCAAGAAGGCACAGAACTGCAAACCTGCATCCTTAGGGAATTGGATTCTGAACATTTTAATTGTCTAGTCTCCCATTACAAGTGTTTGAATGGTCTGTAGAGTGCTTTTCCTCACAAGAATCACATGAGGAAGGTAGCAAAAGGTTTGGTTTGGGTTTGTTTGTTTTTTTTTTTTAATCTCCTTTTTACTGGTGTGGGAGCTGTGGCTTTAGGGGGTTAAGTGAGCTACCTGTGGTTACGCAGCTAAGTAAATCTCAGAGGGGCTTTAAACCTAGGTCTCCTGAGACTCCACATCCACAACTCTACTGTAAGTAAACAGAGGTGGAAAATAAGAGGTAAAAAAATATGGAGGGGATGACCTGGTTCCCACATTCCTTCTACCTCTGTAAAGACTTCTGTAACGGTACTAGGATTGAATCCAGGAACTGGTTAATTATTGTTCTTAGAAGTGATTCCATTGCTAGCTTTTCCCCCCCGTCACTAACTTTAACCTTCACAATGACCTTCATCATTTTATTCATCTCTGAAAATTTTATCAAGATGCCAGTTGCCAATTACATGATTGGCATTTGGAATAAAAATAACTTTTCTTTTTTCATGACATATATTATTATCATTGAGGGTTTTTATAGCACATCATAATTAGCCCATCTGTGAAAAGTAAGAGGTTGTACTAAATGATCTCTAAAGTCTCAATTCTTGTGGTCTGAAGTTATAAAATTTAGGAAACTATGAGCCAACCAGGTGGCACAGTAGATAGAGTGATGGACCTTAAGTCAGGAAGACCTGAGTTCAAATTTGGCCTCAGATACTTCCTAGCTGTGTGACCCTGGGCAAGTTGCTTGGATGAATCTGCCTCGGTTTCCTCAATTGTAAAATGGAATAATAATAGCACCTGCCTCTCAGGGTTCTCATGAAGATCAAATGAGATAATATTTATAAAGCTTTTAGAATAGTGCCTGGAACAGAGTAGATTTTAATAAATACTTGCCCTCCCTCCCATGATATATTTCACAATTGCTTTCATAGTTAGTACATTATTCATTTTTTGGACCAGACTTCTTTTTTATTTTTGATTTTTTTAATTTCATAGGTAAAAGGAGTTCCTAGTGAGGAGCTTCCTCTACCAATTCAATTGCCATCTTCTCAGCATCTTATAGTTTTGCTAGTTGCCTGGGGCACTGAGAGGTTAAGTGATTTATCTATGATCATGTAGCCAGTATGTGGCCCAGGATTTAAATCCAGGACTTCCTAACTCCAAAGCCACTATCCATTCTACTGTCCATTCTACTATCCATTTCCATTCTACTGTGCAACTTCTTCCCTTCACATAGATTAAAAAATGGAGGTCCAGAAAATTTCAGGCCATGCATCAGGGAGGTAGTAGGAAATGAGACAGAAACTCAGAGATGTTGACTTCAAAGCTATTCACTTTTGTTCTCTTGTTCTTGTCCCCCACCCCCTGCTTTCATGCTCCCATTTTGGTCTATATTTGGGAAAGAGACCTCAGATAACTTCCTCTGGGGCTTGGATTAAGGCTGCAGGTCACTTTTCCATTTCCAATACAGTTTTGTTGAGAGAAAATGGCCTTCTGTGCCAATCTATTAATATTCTCAGTCACTTTCTTCTTATTTTTAGAAATAAATGCTAAAGAATTAAAGCACATTGTGCAAATGTCTGCCTAGAAGTTATTGCCTAATCTTTCTGCTATTACCAGCATTTTAGAATGGCAATAAACTCCCTCATATTCTCTTTTATTTTAAGTAAATTATAACACATAGCCATTCTAATCAAGAGTTTTCCAAGTGGCTAAAACTGGCCATTAAAAGTACATCTATATTAAGCACATTTAATGCTAACCACTATCATTGTTCTTTACCAGTGTTTAGTCTTCCTTGAAACAGTGCTATCAGCGGAGTGATTCTTATATAGCGTGGTTCAGTGTAAATAGTACCCAGTGTGGAGTTAGAAGATCTGAGTTCCATTTGTTTTGCTACTTACTAAATATGTGACCTTACATTAGGTCATTTAATCTTGCTGGGCCTCATTATCTTTATCTGCAAAACAAGGGGAATAGACTATATGCTATTCAAGTTTCCTTCTGGTTCTAGAACTGTGATGTTATAATCCTAACAAAGAAGCAGAGATTCACTGAGCGTTTGAACCAAGAGGGACCTAAGAAGTCATCTTGTGCAATTCCTTCATTTTATAAATGAAAGAACAGTCTTAGAGGAGGGGAAATGATTCATCCAAAGTCATACAGTCTTAATCCATGGGCCACCTCCCATCCCCCAAGGCTCTGGGTTTATAGATCTGATCCTGAGTAATAATCCACCCTGCCAATCCCCAGGCTAATTTTTTCTCTTCACTCACTGCCACCATCTACAGCAGTGGCTCTCAACCTTTCTAATGCCACGACCATTTAATACAGTTCTTCATGTTGTGGTGACCACTAACTAAAAAATGATTTTCGTTGCTACTTTATAACTGTAATTTTGCTACTGTTATGAATCATAATGTAAATATCTGATACACAGGATGTATTTTCATTGTTACAAATTGAATATAACCCACAGGTTGAGAACCGCTGGTCTAAAGGTTCCTCAAGGAAAGTCTCTTAGTATTTCTTACATATAGCTTGCATCTTTATTTCCAAAAATGTAAGTAACAAGAACATGGCTCCCATACAGGCACTTGAGGTAGTGATATCTAAGGACAGGAGAGACTTTATTATACCACACAGAAAATGCTTAAGACCCAAAGGACTCACAAGAATCCATAAACATATGCAAATACATAAATTTCTCAAATAGCCAATAAACTTCCCTTGAAAAGGAAGAGAATGCAGGGTTATTATCAAGACAATTGGCATTCTAGCGAGTTCCTCTTTCCCACATGTTCCTATCTATACCCTCCCTCTTCCAACATTCTGAGACTCGTAGTACCACACTGTGGTTACATTTCTGAAGAAAAATAAACATATTGCAATGACTTCTTGACAAGTAATGCACTTTCCCATGACACTAGCACTGCCTGAATAACTCATTCTAATCATGGGAGATGGCAAAATATAGCTCCCTCAGAGCTGGCTGGTGTAGAATGCTGGGTCAGAAAGACCTAAGTTCAAATGTGGCCTCAGACACTTACTAGTTGTGTGTTCCAGGGCAAGTTACTTAACCTCTGATCTTCCTCAGATTTTTCGACTAATAAAATTGAGAGAATGAAAGCACCTACTTCCCAGGGTTTTGTAAGGATCCAATGAGAGAATACTTATAAGGCATTCAGAACAGTACCTGGAATACTGGTGCTTAATAAATGTGTCTTTCTTCCCTGCCTCTCTTCTTGTTTCTCTCCCTTTTTATGGCTTTGCTCTTCAAGAAGGTACTAACAAGAACCAATGGGGATGATCTTTTTCTTCAAGAAGAATGATGTTTAGGAATGCCTCTCTCTCTAGAACAGCCAATACCCAAACTCTCACACTTGGCAAATTGGCAATTTGAGGTCACCCATAAAATAATCCCAGGGGTGACACTATTCAGGAAATCTTCCTTCTCTAACTAGGAAGCTGGACTCCTGTATCATACTGCATAAGAAATCAAAATGTCCTCTCCCTCACCCAAGTCGTTGGGGTTCAGAAGCATCCATGCTCTTCATTCTCAGGCAGGGAATGGGAGGGCAACAGTGTCCTTCATAGGCCACCTCCCTCCTAATTATAGGCAGGATTCTCCACTATAATATGATCAAGGAAAGAGCAAAAAGATAAAAAGGCCAAGACTTGTCTCCAAGTTGTAAATTCCTACAAAGGGCTGTCACTTAGGATAAGTCTTATCCCCTAAACCAAACCAGCCAGTCATCTTTAGGGCAGTCCTAGCAACTGGAAATTAGTAATTGTTGGCAATGGGTCAATGGGTATGACCATGCTCTGAGATGTGCAAACATACAGAACTTTTACCTTTACTAGCTTTTACCTTTCTTTGTATCCCCAGGACTTAGAACAATTCCTAATACTTAATAAATGTTTACTGATTGCCTAACTTATTCTTACCCAGCAACTGTAAATATCTTGTAGTTGACCCCTTTCATTTGCTTTTACAACACTAAAACTGTAGCTCAGGGCTTAGGACTCTCAGTCCAGTGTATTCGTCACTCTGCCATGCTGCCTCAAATAAAATATGTCTTCTAAAATATCAGAAAGCCCAACCATCTGATCATGTTGAAATCTAATGTAGAATTGCCATTTTAGCTCAAGCTTCATTAATATTTGCTTGGCTTCTATTAGTGAGAGAAGGGAAAGAGGGGGAATGGAATATACATTTATATAGTACCTACTATGCGCCAGGAACTGTGCTAAGTGTTTCACAAATATTGTCTCATTTAATTTATCTCTACTAGAGACAGCATCTGATATATCAACTTCTCAATAATCAAAGCGCATCTCTCAGTGTTCTGAAACAGTGAACATTTTTTTCAATTTTACTTCAAATAAGGCATTATATATATATATTTCCCAGACCCAAATTTTATGTTAAGAATTATTCATGGTGAAACTGAATGCTATAGAAAGCTATCTGGAATGGTCTTTCATTAGGCCATTTGATAAAATAATAATGAGTACATGCTCTGATTGCTAGGATCTGATATATAAACACATGTTAAAACAACAACAAAAACAGGAGAGTAGTATATGTAGTGGGAAGGGGGAATGGGAAGGGGAGAGAAACCTACACTTGTGGCCATTATAACCTTGTCCTTTTCCTTGGGCCCCATAAGAGACAGCGATATATGAACGTGTGGTCAAAGTGCTATCCAGTGGTTATACACCTAATCAGTTACCATTGCTAATTTCTGTTATTATGTTATCACCAGTGATTACCAGGGTGCTCTGAAAATAGTAAACACTAAATGTTTTTTATCATTCATCTATCCATCTTCTCAGTCATTTGGTGGTACCTTCAATAAATAGCATTACTACTCTGACTCAACATTCCCTAAACTGTAAAAAGAAACAAAACAAACAAAGCCCAGATATGCTACTCATACAATACTAGTATTGCATTCAGAAATCTTTCTTCAAATACTGAACCATCCTTCATAGGTTTCTGCCTAGACTCAAATGTCTAACATTGCTAGTAACCATCATTAAAACTAATACAAGGAGACATTCTATGCAGAGTTGTGACTCCAGTACTCTGATGGATCTATGATCTCACTGATATGGAGATTTCACATAATAAGGCATCTGTAGTCTAGTCAGTATATATCGAAGCACTGATGTAGATACCAGTATTAATAAATAAAAGGTATAGCAACCTTGAAACCCCTGGGAGACTCATAAGATTCTGAATGAAAAAAAGCAGTAAGTTGGATGCAATAGTCCTTACCATTTAACACCACTATTATATGAAATTAAGAGGTGCATCATAGAATAGTAGGAAGAGAGTTACATTTGTAGTCAGAAGATAATTCCAGTACTGTTTATGGGACTTAGTGGTTATTTGATTCTAAGTCAGTTCATCTCTCTAATTCTCTATTGCCTGTCCTATAAAAATTAATGTTACTAATACTTGTACTTTCCACCTCAAAGGACCTAGTGGACAGCACTGTTGTTATTTTAAAATACTTTATAAATGGGAATGATGATTATCCAAGAAGGAATAGTGTGAAAATATCTTTGGTATACTTCTTAGGTATAACAATAAATATCTCAATTTTTAAAAATCTGCTTGTTTCATATGAAACTGTGATCTTTTAGGATAATAGCTATACTCCTTACAGGGGATTCAGGGCTTTCTGTAATATGGAATCTTCTTATGTTTTCAGCCCATTTCATCCTACTCTGCACATGTAGCCAAACCGAACTACCTAGATAACCTTTGTAAACTTCTAGCACCTTGCTACCTCTGCTATTGTGCTCATACCATTCTCTGTGCCTGGAATACCCTTTCTGCACCTCATCTCTGCTTATGAAATCCTATCTAGCCTTCAAAACCCAATTCAAATGGTACCTCTTTCAGGAAGTATTCCTTGACCTACTTCCATTAAAATTATTTTTTTCTTCTGACCTTTGTATCACTTGTACTCTTATTCTATTCTACAATATACTTATTGCATATTTATTTTATAATAATGCATATTTTTGTATTCCTTGTCTGACTCTTATCTTCCTCCCAATAGAATCTAGTCAGTATACATTATAAATTCCACATGGTCTTACATTGTCCTCAGTCCTTAAAATAGTGCTTTATATACAGAAAATAGTGGGTACTTGATAATAAATAGCTGTGGAATCAATGAATGACCACAGATATTTTTATGGTTGAGTTTTGAGCTTCTTTTATTGATGTGCTATATAAATCTCAATTTCCTTCCATGTCCAAGGATAACCCCAAAAAAACTACACCAATCTTAAATGAGAGGTACAAAGAGTGATGTAAGCAAAATAGCAGAAGTAGCAAAGTTCTAGTTTACAAAAGCTATCCATGTAGTTCAACTTGGCTGTGTGTACAGAATAGGATGAAATAGGCTGAAAACTTAAGAAGATTTCAGATTGCACAGGACCTTGAATCCCAAGTAAGAACTATGGATGTTATTATAATCATAATAATGAGCCTTTGAAAGGTTTGAAGCAAAGAAGTAAAACAATCAGATATGTGTAAAAGAAAGATTGATCAGATGGTATTATGAAGGATAGATTATAGAGGAGAGAGAGACTGAAGGTGGATGGATCCATTAGAAATTCATAGCAGTAGACCAAGAAAATGTTAATGGAAGCCTATATTTAAGTGGTGGCCATAGGAATAGAACTAGGAGAGGGAGGAGATGGATTGGAGGATCTATTGGACAGATAAAATTGCCAGGAATAGAATTCTGATCAGATATGGCAGGAGAGGAGGAGAGAATTAAAGATGACATTAAGATTTTAATGGGGAAATGGTGATTTGGGGAATAATGGTAACAATGGTAGAAACATTGAAGTCAAGGAGAAGAGGTTTTGAGGAAAAGTGATAATTTTAGTTTAGACATGACAAATTTGAAGTGTTGCTAGCATAGCCAGGTAAGGGTTTTTTTGAGAAATTATAAAATTAAGTAAATGAATTATTAATATAATTGATAAAAATATCACCTTCAGTGGAGGATATATAAATATTTACTATTCATTTGTTTAGGAGGATTCTCTTTTTTGTAGACAAAATTATTTCAACCTTATCAGTATGTGTTAATAAAGGTTTTTACTTACATAGTCATCAAATTATACTGAAGATTGTCAATAAATGTCCCTAAAAGTGGAATTGAACTGGATTAGAAATATATAACTAGCAGGAACCTTAGAGGTAATCTAGTACAAACTCCTTACTTTACAGATGAGGAAATGAGTGCAGAGAAATGAAGTGACTTTCAAATAGTTTACATTATCATTAGAATATATTTCACACAAATAGAGTGTATATTTCGTTTGTGTTTGCCATTCTTGGCTAAAGATTGAGCACTGGTTACTGTTTCCAGCAGGGAAGAACAATTAAATACACTAAGACTGGAATTTCATCCCAGTGCCTTGGCATTCAATGAATGTCTATCCATTTCTCTGTTATATGATAATTTTTGAAGGAATGGATTGAGTTTCACGTAAATTTGATACAATGATAAGAATTATTAAGATATAACTCAAGTTCTAGTACAATGCCCTTTCTGAAATAAAATAGAAAGTGATAGAAAGCTTCAAATTGTTACATATTCTTAAAGTTTTAATATCTTTCAGGTGAAATTCAGTATATGAGCAGGTCTCACAGATGTTTTTGCATATATAATTCACTTAATAGTGATTCTAATCATAAGTGTATTCGGAAACACACTTGGAAGCTGTTTCTTTAAAAAGTTGACTTTATCCATTCCTTCCTTCTACTTATGATTTCTTTGTCAAATGGAAACTACTAGGGAAAATAAATGGTTATTTAACATATATTACATATTTCAGTGATATAACAGCCAGGATTCAACTTACTGTAACTGTAGAATATTTTAAAGTTAAAAAAAAAATCTTAAAATACTTCCCACTGTGCAAGAAGAGTCTCAATAGACACAAAATGAAGTTAGCATAAATGACATTAAACTAAGTGCATTTAACATTCTTACTTCCAAACTGACTTAATGTCCTAAAAAGTGAGAATTAGTAAGAATAAGTCTTTCCATAATTGCTGGGATCAAAAACTAACTTCTTTAAGAGAAAAAAAAAAGTTATAGCCTAATATCTGGTCTGCAAATATTTCCTTCTTTTTTGGTGTGCACAAATGAAGACAAAGTACTCTGTATCTTCTCTGGAGGGCACCCAGCAGAACCATTCACTTTAGGCAACCTATGTTGTGTTTTCTTAGAAAAACTACTTGCATTTTGATGTGCTAAAAACAATCAAGACATAAGTGGGAATGTTCCATTCATTGTCCCTTTAGTAGCTGTACCTGAAACATGTAAGAATAAAATGAGAAATTATCTGAACTTCTAGTGGGTGTCTTTTTATTATTGATATACAACACTGAGTTATTATCAATGAGTAAGTTAGTGTCGTGCTTTTTAGTAGGAACCTCTTGCTACTGAATTCAGCACCATGGTCAGGGGAAGTGGCCAGTTTGTTGAAAGTCTAGACCAGAAGTGGGAATCCTTTTTCCTGCGTTGAGCCACTGATTCAATGAATGAGAATAAAGTGTCATGTTAGTAAAAATCAGCTTAATTAAAACACACAATATTCCCTTCCTCTTAAGTTAGGAACAAGGGCTATAAAATTCATCAATCAATGTATAAATAATAACAGTATATTTCAATTTTTTATTATAACTAATTAATCAATGGGGAAGAGGAAATGAAGGTAGGAAAAGAGAGAAAAACAGAAAAAAGAAAGGGAAAGATAAACACACATATATAGAATTATGAAGAAAAAGAGCATGACAGAAAAAATTGAGCACCCAAAAAGAAAAAAAGTACAATAAATACTGATGCATCCACACACAATACATATATAGATACTGAAAAAGACACACAGAGATGCAGAAAAGGTTTGAAATATATATTTTTAAGTCAATATTATTTAATATTTAAATATTAATATTTAAAGTCAATAAGAAGTCACAGAATGTGTGTTATCTTTTTAAATGACTTTTTAATATTGAAGTAGAAATGTTTTGTTTTTGTTTTTTGTTTTTGCTTTTTTGGAAGGCAGTTAGGGGTTAAGTGACTTGCCCAAGATCACACAGCTAGTGTTAAGTGTCTCAGCCCAGATTTGAACTCAGGTCCTCCCTACTCCAGGGCTGGTGCTCTATTCACTGCACCACCTAGCTGCCCCTTGAAGTAGAAATATTAAAAGACCAAGGGATAGTGAGTTAATAAACTGTGAAATTGAAATGTTAAATCCATTTAAGTTTTCTCAACACAAAACGTATTAACAAATTTAATTTCTATATTTTTGTATATTTTTCTTTACATTTAAATTTTTGTTTTCTGAACTGCCTTTTAAGATTGAAGTATCCATTCATATTTAAAAGCAATTTAACTATTTGACTAATTTTCATAAGTATAATTTTATCTTTAGTAGAAATATTTCTGAAAACTGTTTCTAAATTATGATAGCTAAAAATAGTAATTTATTTAAAAAGGATAATTGTATTAAATAAAAACTTTGAATCAAGAATAGTAGTCATGGCTTTCAACTTTCAAATATGTTTATAAAAGAGAAGCTTCAGTCATTTTCCTTGATTCTTTTGCTTTTGAATGCTGCTCAGACATACTTCATTATGAATGATACAATGTTTGGGTATATTTCACAGAATAAGTTATGTGATATATGAATTTTTAAGTCTCTTAACATGTAACATCGATATGTAGATCACAGACCCTAGGATTTGGAGCTCATTTTTAAGCTTATCTATTCCAAAACCCTATTTTACAGAGGAGGAAACTGAACCCTGTTATAGGCTATGATTTTTGCAAAGCATTTAAACACAACTTAGAGATTTCCCTTTTATTTTTCATTTATATTAGTTATGACATAACAGTTTATACCTTTCCTCACAGGTATGAGGTAATTAATGTGTGTTAAAGACTCAATTAGGTTCAAGTAAGAGTATTTCCTCTCTATCTTCTGGCTAGCATCTCCCCAAGTACAGGGAAAAATTCTATAATCTTAATAAAATAGTGAATCTATTTTTTTAAAACCAACATATTCATTTAAATACCCAAATTATTTTGCTCATCATTTTAGAAAATAATTTCCAAACTTAGAATAGTGTTCATATGATGCTTATTAACTTTAACTTGAGATACTTCTTAGAATTTGGATAGGTTATATCTGAAACAGCCAAACTGAATTTGAATATGTCTAACTTCCTACTTGAACTACCATATATAACTTCTCTACTATTTCATAGCAACTGGTAGACTCAGGTATTTTAAACTATTAAGACCCTGGTAGAATTCTTCAAGACAAATACTTGTTATATTGCATTCCCATGGATGGAAACCAAGCAATTTTCCAATCTGTGCATGAGAACAACAGCAGCTCTAGAGTTCTAATTGCTTTGGGGTGGGAGTGGGGGAGTGGGGCAGAGTTGAAAGTCATTACATGCAACATAAAACAAAGGCAAGAAAAGTGCTAGCAACTATTGCTTTAGTCTGAAATTTTGTTTTCCTTGATAAGAAATTATAGGAAAAAATTTTTTAAAGATGTCTATGAATTTGCATATTAAAGGAGTTACACAAAAATTAATTATTGAAAAACTGTTGATAATTAGTCTGAATTTTTAAAAAAAAAAGTCTGAACCTTCAAACTCATATCTAGATTGCTTTAGTGGATAGAGTTATATCAGCTCTCCATTCATTTTAAACTAGAAAATATTTATTAAGTGCCTACTCTGTGATAGCCATTGTATTTTATATCTACTAGCTTAAGGGAAAGAAGAACAAGACATTCCTTAAACACAACTTCTAAGAGCATATATTATTACATTTTTCAGAAACCTCATCTTCCTATTAAGCCTTAGAATGTAATTTCCTTCATGAATGCTGATTTTAGAATATTTTTTCTTACTAGAAATGACAGATAAACTTGAATAATCAATTTAACTTCAGGATTAGATTTTGAATAAAAGTTTACCAAACTAACAACTCATCAACATGGAAGCCCCTATCTAACCCTAATTCAGACTGTTGTTGTTGTTGTTTTAATGATCCTGGGCAAGTCACTCAACCCTCTTTGCTTCAGTTTCCTCATCTGTAAAATGAGCTGGAGAAGAAAATAGTAAACCGCTCTAATATCTTTGCCAAGAAAAACCCCAATTGATGTCAGACATAACTGAAACAACTGAGCAACAGCAATAAGGTGATGATTCTCAAATCTAATTATACTGCCCCAAACTCTCTGCTGACTTCTAATTTTGCATTTTCAAATGTCTTTCAAACATGTCAGACTGGATATCCGATAGACATCTTAAACTACACATGTCCAAAAGAAAACTCATTATCTTTTCCTCTAAACCCTCTCCATCTCCTACCTTCCCCATTACTCTAGAGTACACTACCATCCTCCCACTCCCACACACTCAAAACCTAGGAATTATCCCTGACTCTTCACCTTCTCTCACATCCAATATGCAATCTATTGCCAAGGTTCACCAACTTCTCCTATTTAGCCTCTCTCAGATATGCCCTCTTTTCTCCTCTAACACTATTGCCCCTCTAGTGTAGGTCCTTACTACCTTACACCTGGACCGTGGTGATAGCCTATTGGTGTGTCAGCCTGCTGGTGTGTCTGCTTGCTTCAAGTTTCTCTCCCACCCCATTTCATCCTTCATTCAGCCACCAAAGTGATTTTCCTAAAGTGTAAGTCTGACCATGTCATACATACCACATTATTCATTAAAATCCAATGGTTCCCTATCACCTCCAGGATCAAATACAATTCTGTTTAGCATTCAATATCCTAACTCTCTTATATTTCCAGTCTTCTTATACCTTATTTCCCATCTTGATTCAGTGACCTGGGGCCTCCTGGCTGTTTCATGTTTACATCTCTTAATTCTGGGCATTTTCTCTGGCTGTGCCCCATGCTTGAAAACTCTCCTTCCTCAACTCTATGTCTTAGTTTCCTTGGATTCATTTAAGTCACAGCTAAAATTCCATCTTCTACAGGAAACCTTTACCAATCCTTCCTAATTCTAATGCCTTCCCTCTGTTAATTATTTTCTATTTATCCAGTATTTAGCTTGCTTCATATTTGTTTGTTTCTTGTCTTTCCCATTAGATTGCAAACTTCTTGAGGGCAGAGAATTTCTTTTGCCTTCTCTTGTATCCTCAGTGCTTAGAACAGTACTTGAAAAATAATAGGTGCTTAATAAAATGTGCATTGATTGATTGATTGAATTAGTTGCCTTTTGTCCTAAATGTCTTAAGCCAAAATGGTCTACTAGCTATTCCTCATACATGATATTATACCTCTTTCTGTGCCATTGTATAGGGTTGTATTCTCTTTCCATCTTCACCTCTTAGAATCTTTATCATCTTCCAAAGCACAGCTCCAGGGCCACCTACATGAGGCCTTTCCTGACTGCTTCAATTTTCAATGTGCCCTACCTCTTGAAATTATTTTGTATTTCTTTGTTCTTTACTCACTTGTGTCCCACCCCACTACTACCAGGAGAATGTAAGCTGTTTAAGGACAAGAAATCTTTCCTTTATATTTTTGTATCCCTTGTACCCAGCTCAGAACCTTGTTAAACTGAACTGAATGGCAGCCTAGTTGTTGACTCTCCTGGAGGTAAGGATTTGGAAGAAATTACTTCTTCACGTTCTTTCCAACTCTAACCTACAAGCATTTTCCTCAGATTCAAAGGGAATCTCTTCTATTGCCAAATATATAATAGTTAATGAAAGCCAAGTTTCAGATAGCAAATATTTAGCAGTAAAGGGAATTCTAAATAATAAATAAAAGACAATAAGTTCATAAACTATCAGTTCTCTCTTTACAATATCTATACTATCTTTCCTTTCTATTTCATTCTCTGATCTAGGCCCTCATCTAGGCCCTCCCAAATTTGGATTATTTAAATGACTTCCTATCTGGTCTCCCTAATTCTAGCATTTTCTACCACCAAATGCCATTAATGTAGCCTAAAAATCATTTCTGTAATATCACCCTCTTGGCTAAAATACCTGTTGTTTATTGCATTGGGTAAACATTAAGCCTGGTTTCCATTGTCCTTGTAACCTTGCTCTTTCTTATTTATAGAACCAGTTTTATAATTCAGTACTTTGCAGCACACACTCTCCATTTTTATTCAGTCAGGTCTTCTCACTCAAAGATCCCATGCTCATTCTTACTTTTGTGCTTTGGATCATGCTGTTCCAACCACCTGGAATGTGGTGGTAGCTAAGTGGTACAAGGGATCAAACATTAAGCCTCAGGAAGACCTGAGCTCGAATCTGGTATCAGATACTTTAGTATCTGTGTGACCCTGTCATTTAAGACACTTAATTTCTTTCTGCCTCCGTTTCCTCATCTATAAAAATGGGAATAGTCATAATACCTACTTGCCAGGATTGTTGTGAGGATCAAATGAGATATCTATAAAGTATCTGGCATATTTTTCTTACTGTTCATTCATGTCAGTCATGTCCAACTCTTCATGACACCATTTGGGCTTTTCTTGGCAAAGATACTGGAGTGGTTTGCATTTCCTTCTCCAACTCTCTTTATAAATAAGGAATGAAGTAAACAGGGTTAAGGAAGCCTACATAGTAGGTACTTAATAAATGCTTGTTTCTTTTCTTTCCTGCAATACCTCTTTTTCTTTTTTCTTCTTATACATGCTTGAAGGCCTAAATCAAGTCCCTACTATTCCATGAAACCTTCCCTGACCTCTCCAGTAGATACTGTTTTATCTTCGGGTGATGGTGAAACCATCTCCCCCCCAGAATTGAATTTTTTAAAAATTAGTGTAAGCACATTATTTCTGGGATAACTGAAGCAAACTGATTCAGGAAAAATCTGTGTGCCCACAGACTACCTACCCATTTATAGGTTGCAACCTGAGATGTCCTAATAATGTAGAAATGAAATGTTATACCCTAAATTAATGACTAGCTACTCTAAATGTGTTGTATGTATTGTTCCATTATAAAAGAAAACTATCACCAAAAAAAATGAAGAAAGAAAATATTAGAGTCCCAAGGTTATGGTACCATAGAGGAAAAATCTCTATTTGTTGGATGGTTGCAGTTTTAAACCTTTTAAGCTTAATATTCCTAGTCCTTGCAATATAGTCCAACTCAGTTGGATTGATTAGATGCTAAAATTGTTTGATAAGTCTAATATTGTACTTTGTATGCCACATGGAGGGCAGTGCAAAGCATATGATAAGTTCTCAATAAATGTTGATAGTTACGTGATTGATTGGAGCTTAGAATTTTTATTTATCCATGTGCCATGGATCATTATGAAGAATATGCAACTGTTAAACAACAGATTTGCAGCAACAACATTAGGGAACTTGGAAGTTTGAGTTTAACATGATAGCCATCTAGGATTTGATTTCACAGCAGGAGGAATTGACACTAGTGGTTATTTGAATTGCAAAAAGATTAACATGATTTAGCTTGTGTAAAATTTACAAAGACAACTCCTATCAGGACTTATTACCCTCTAATATCCAGATAAAACTTATAAATTTTGCACTTTGATCGTTCCTTTGTTCCATAAGTCAAGTAATGTTTTGTGCAGATTTTATTTTTCCCAGATGATTTTATAGGCTTTTTCTACTTTGAAAATGAACCTCATTTTCGTCTCAAACCAAATGCCCAGTAAATTAACCAGCTATTTGTTTAATATAGTCACCAGCATGAATAATGTCTTTCTTTTGGTTATTAGGTAATGGACAAAGATCAATATGACTATCTATGGTTTCTAAAATGGCTATCCTGTTTCCTAGAGTAAATACATTTCCTCCTAACTACTACTAAAAGGAATTGATATTAAATAGTAATGTAAATTTTGCAGACAAAGGAAAATCTCCCTCTTGGTCTCAGCTGAGAGAGAATGCTGCTGCTCTGGAAAGAAATGATTTTAATTCCAGCTTCTCTACTGCATCTATTTGCTGCATTGGGTGCATTGCAGTAAAACTGTACATAGTAGAACTCGCCCATCATTCATTCGGCAGCTTTGCAGTGCAAATTTATACTCTTCCATTCTTATGTTTGCTAATGAGGAAGAATTATAAAAATCAGACAGTTTAACTGTGCCTTTGCTTGTATTTCTGTGTTGAATTACTCTGTAAAAGACTATTAACTGAAATAGAATAATGTTTTGAAAGAAATTAACTTTTAAAAAGCATGTTATTTTATGTAACTCCCTTCAGGAAGTAAATGTTATGGTTAGTTCTCAATTAATATTTCCCAAACAATAGATTCCAGATTTATATCTATATATCTGTCAGTTTTGGAATGTATTTGTGTCCTAATGCTTGAATGAAGGTATAGATGACCGTGTGAATTAGATACCAGTGATTGTAAAATCTAAAAACTGAAAGGGTCCTCAGAAGTCATCTTGTCCAGTTCATGCTTGAGTAAAATCCTTTGAACAATATCCCCCAAAAGTGATCATCCATACACCACTTGAAGACCTCCAATGAGGAAAAAATAACTACTTCCTGTTTTTGGAAAGTTCTAATTATTAGGAAATTTTTCCCCCCTTACATCTATTCTAAATCTGTCTCTCTTCAGATTCCACCCATCATTGCTCCTAGTTCTGCCCTCTGGGGTCAAACTTAAGAACTATTATTCCTCTTCTAATTGAAATCTCCCAAATACTTGAAGAAAGCTATCATATGCCCCCTAAGTCTTTTCTCTACTCTAAACACACCCATTTCTTTCATCCAATTACACCATGGCATATACTCTAGTTCTCTCTTAGGTGACCTATTATATGCCCCCAGTTGACCATGTGGGATAACCAGAACAAAAATATGGTACTCCATGTGTGACCTAAATAAGACAAAGGTTAGCCAGAAATATCTCTTTCCTCATTCTGAACACTATCCCTTTCTTAATGAAACCTAGGACAGTATTAGGTTTTTTTTTTAATTGCCATGTCACATGGTTGCCACTCATTGAGGCTGCAATTCACTAAAACCCCTTTTCACATGAAATTTTGCCTAGTAATGCTTACCTGTCATGTATTTGTGAAGGTGACTTTTTGGAATTTAGCATACAACTTTACATCTATCTAAGTTAATTCCCATCTACTTTAACTCAACCCATTATTCTAGCTATTGAGATTTTTCTAGATCCAGACCCTGGCTTTCAGCAAATTAGTTGTCTTGTGTTTTGTGTTTTCTGCCTGTAGTAGATTAGGATGGAGTACCCAAAGGATTGATCATTATTTTCTCGGGACTCTTGGAGTAACCTTGAAGGGTTGTGACTTCCAGCACTTTAACTCTTGAGCCCCCATTTAATGTGCTTCCCATTATCAGTCAACCAGTTGAACTTCATTAGAATTTAGAAAAGAGGGGCGGCTAGGTGGCATAATGAATAGAGCACTGGCCCTGGAGTCAGAAGGACCTGAGTTCAAATCCAACCTCGGACACTTAACACTTACTAGCCATGTGACCTTGGGCAAGTCACTTAACCCCAATTGCCCTGCCCTCCCCCCTCCAAAAAGCAAAAAAAAAAAAAAAAGAATTTAGAAAAGAGATTTACTGAGAAGGTCTAAACAAGAATTGTTGAAGCAAAATATCCTCCCCCAAACTGGGGTGCACACTGCTTTATGTACATAAGATCCTCAGGGAGAATGGGTTCAAAATTAAAATGCAATTTTAATTAGTTGCAATTATAGAAAAGACATTCTTGGCCCTGGAAGGGGCTTTCCTCCCTTCATGGAATTTTCATGAAGTTATTCTAGTTAGGTCTCTGCTGCACTCCAAGGATCAGTTCCTTTCTTCATTCTATAGCCAGTACTTCTCTTCATCAGAAAGAGTTATGATCTCTAACCATTGCTGCTATTACCTTCCAGTGACATTCTTCATCCTTCTGTAAGTACTTCCTCTATTATCAGCTATACTTCTCTAGCAGCCACTACTACCTCCTCCAGTCACTCATGGGGCATTCTTTCCACATCTGTCTTTAGTGTTTCCTCTGCCATAAACCAAAGCCACTAGTGACTACTGCTACCAGCTCCATCAACTTTGAAACCAGCTCATTTTGCTGATGAGAACTCTTGAGTGGCCTTTGGATTTTCTGAATTCTTTCCAGATTGTCTGAGCTCTTCCATCTTAAAATAGTCATTCACCTAAGGTCAGGAAAGAATAAACACATGCACGAAAGCAGCAATACGTGCTCATGGGCACAGAGTGGTAAGATGGAGAAATGTGGCCAGCTGCCCCTTCCCTATCCAGTGAATCAAAGTAGTCCTCCTGACTCTAAGCCACCAAGGAAGAAAAGGGTCCAATAGAAATAGATCTCTATTTAGGTATGCATATTCCATTCTAGCCTAGCAACTCCCAAGTCAGCAAGCCTTCCAGCAACTCATCTAAGAAAAATACTTTTTGTCATCATAAAGTATCAGCTCTCAGTCACAAAAGTCTAGACGTGGACTTCCAAAAGTCCACATGTTGGATTGGAGCCAAGTAGAGAATATCTGTGCATGCCCAGTAAGAAGGACAAATCAGAACATGTTTCCTCTGTTACATGGAAATTTGAAAAGTATACCTTCTATGCTTTCACCCAAATTATTTGGTAAACACATTAAATAGCACAGGATGTAGCACAGATCTCTGATGTATGTGTTTATGAGAAAGACACAGAATAAGGCAGAGATAGGAAGAGAAGGAGAGGGAAGAAGGAGAGGTAAGAAAGGCAGTAAGTGCTACTGGAGAAAAAGGAGAGATTGCTATCACTGTAGGCTGGAGAAGTCTTCACTGAGTGGGTGGTCCTTGATCTTGGCTTTAAAGATTCTTTTTAAAGAGAGCTTTAAATAACAAAGTTTCCTACTTTCCTAGTCTGTGCCCAAAGACAGAAATGGAATTAATCTTAGAACAAAGCATTGTTCTGTCTCTCTTGGCTCTTGAAGCAGAGAACTTGAGTTCAAATCTAATCACTTTCATAGTACTTCTGGGACCTTGGACCAAAGTCCTTCTGGTCATCAATTTCCTTGTCTTGAAAATTAAGGAACTGATGACCTCTAATGTCCTGTCCAGCTCCATATGATCAACATGACTCATCCGCTTCCTTGTGCATATTAGAGGAATAATTTCAGTGTTTCAAGGCCATTGTTACATTGTTACATGTTACACGTAGTGGCTTCATTTCCCAGGTCTCTTAAACCCCATTCCTTCTTTTTCTTTGAAGGGATAAAGACTTCAAGCATAAGTTAGTGCAAAAAAATGAGAAGCTACTAATTGGAGAAGAAAATAATTCTTCTTGGTGAAAATCCACAAATACTTCAACTAGGATAAAGAATAATTAAGTTGGGATGTTGTTGATTGTGAACAATAAGCAAAATGGCTTTATCCATAATTTCATTCTACCAACCCCCTACTCCCAGGAAGGGGAGGTCATAGATCCTAAAACTTTTTGTGTCTGTATTAAAAAAGGAAAGACTTTGAAATATAGACGTAATGCGCACTAATATGTTTTAGTGGGACCATGAATAAATTGGTCTAAACATTCTGTAAATGAAGGAAAGCAGCTTGAAACTATTCCTCTCCACCACCACCCCAAAAAATCACTAAACTGTGCTACCCAATGACCCAGCGATACTATTTTTTAGAAATGTACACCAAAAAAGAATAAAGAAAAAGGAAACTATCTGTTTTACAGCAGGGAAAAAAACTAAGAGGATGCCCACCTATTAGTGAATGCTTAAACCAACTATGGTATGTGAATATAATGGAATATTGTTGCACCACTAAAAAATGACAAAAAAATAGTTTCCAAGATAACTGGGAACTCAGAATCAACAAACATTTATTAAACATTTACTATGGACCAAACACTATTCTAAGTGCAGGAGATAAAAAGAAAGGTAAAAGACAATCCTTGTTTCAGGGAGCTTACCATCTAATAAGGGCAATAACATGCAAATAATTATGTACAAACAAAATATGTATGAGCTAAATTCAAGATAACTAACAAAGGGGCTGATAGGTGGCACAGCGAACAGAGTGCTGGACCTGGATTCAGTAAAACTCATCTTCCTGAGTTCAACTCTGGCGCCAAACACTTACTAATTGTGTGACCTGTGACACTCAGTTTCCTCATCTGTAAAAAATGAGCTAGAAAAGGAAATGGCAAACCACTCCAGTATCTTTGTCAAGAAAACCCCAAATGGAGTCATGAATAGTCAGTCAGGATTGAAACAATTAAACAACAGCAGAGGGAAGTCACTAACATTAAGGAGAATTATACAAGACTTCTTGCAGAAAGTGGAATTTTAGCTGAAACTCAGAGAAAGGCAGTGAAACCAAGAGGTGGTGATGAGGAGAAAGAATATTCTAAACATGGGGGACAGGAGTAAAAATGACTGAAGTCAGTAGATGGAATGTTCATTTCAAGGGTTGGCAAGGAAGCCATTGTTGCATCACAGAACATATGGAGGAAGGGGAAAGAAGATGTAAGCCTAAAAAGATGGGAAGATAATAGGTTGCAAAGGGATATAAAAAGGCAAACAGGATTTTATACTTGATGCTGGAAACAATAGAGAGATATTGCTATTGATTGAAAATGGGGTACAAAATGTTCAAGTTTGCACATTAGGAAAATTAATTTGAAAGGCAAATGGAGAAAGTACTGGAGGGCAAAGAGATTTGAGGCAGGAAGATGAACTAGAAAACTGTCACTCTAATTCAGGTATGAGGTGATAAGAGCTTGAACCAGATTAGGGGCAGTGTCAGAGGAGAAAAGGGAATGTATACAGGAGGTATTGTGGAGGTAGAAACAAACAGGAATTGACAACAGATTGGATGTTGAGATTGAGAGAGAATGAAGAGTCAAGGATGCCACCTAGGCTGTGAGCCTAAGTGAACCATGGGAGGCTGTGAGCCTGTGGATAGTGGTACCCTCTATAGTAATATGAAAATTAAGAAGATGGGAGGGTTTAGGCCCACAGGGGTGGGGAACCTGAGACCTTGAAGCCACATGAAGTCCTCTAGGTCCCTAAGAATAAATTTTTATGTGAAGTTTTGATTCAGTCCAGGGGCTGCACTCAAGGTCCAAGGGAGCCACATGTGACTCGAGGCCACAGGCTCTCCATTCCTGGAATGATAAACTTTGATTTTGGACATACTGAGTTTAAGATGTCTATGAGATATCCAATTTAAAATGTCTAATAGATAGTTCTATATACAAGACTAGAGGTCAGGAGAGAAGTTAGGACTGGACCAATAAATCTAAGAATCATCTGTATAGAGATGATAGTTGAAATTATGGAAGCTTATGAGATCAACAAGTGAAATAGTATAGAGGGAAAAGATAAGAGGGCCCAGGATAGAACCTTGGGGTAAACTCACAGTTAATAGGCATAACATGGATGAAGATCCAGCAAAGGAGACTGAAAAGTCAGATAGGTGGGAGGAGAACCAGGAGAGAGCAGTGTCATGAAAACCCAGAGAAAAAGAGAGTATCAAAGACAAGAACATGACTGACAGATCTAAAGACTGTAGAGGGATCAAGAAGGACATAAATTAAGAAAAGACCTTTCAATGTGGCAATTAAGATATCATTAGTAACTTTGGGGAGGGCAATTTCAGTGGAATAATGAAGTTGGAAGTCAGACTGCAGGGATTTAAGAATGGAATGAGAAGAAAAAAAGCAGAGGAATCAGTGGTAGAGAGCCATCTCTAGGAGCTTAACCAGAAAAGTGAGATGAAATGTCAGATGACAGCTACCAGGGAATCAATGGATCAAGTGAGAGGTTTTTGTTTTGTTTTCTTTTTAGGACAGAGGAGATCCAGACATGTTTGTAGGCAGTAGAAAATCAGTCAGTAATCAGAAATAAGGTGAAGATAGGTGAAAGAGTAGGGTTGATAAAGGAGGCATTCTAAAAGAGAAGATGGAATGGAATAGGATCACTTGTGCATATAGTGTGGTTTATTTTAGAGTGAAGGAGAAAGTGGGAGAAGGCATCCTAGTGATGGGAGGTGAAGAGGAAGGAAGAAAAAGGAGCTCATAGTGAATGATCTCAATTTTTGCAATAAAGTATAAGGCAAGGTTCTCAGGTGAGATCATGGAGTATAGGGGAGCCATGGGAGGGTTTGGGAGAGATGAAATGGTTTAGAAAAGTTGCCATGATGCATGGGATCATTATTGAATTAGAAAGATGAAAAAGAATTTTCTTGCTACAGTAAGGATCCATTTGAGATTATGTAACATAAAATTATAGTGGACCCAATAAGCACAATTTCATTTTTTCCTCCAACTTTTTTTCAGCCATGTACGTATTGGAATGAAGGCAGCAGATGGCAGGAGTTATCTAGGACTGAGGCTTGGCAAAGCAAAATTCTTCGATAAAATGAAGGGGCAAAAGACTTGAGAGGAGACAAGGCACAATTGAACTGGAAAGATTAAGGTTATAATATCTTTGTGTATAGAAGGAGTGAATCCTGTGGAATGAGTAAGTTGAGGAACTGGGATGTTAAGATGTTTGAAAGAGTATCATGACATATGTTCAAATTCCTTTTGTATGAGGGTATGAGTTGGAAAGAAGAGAAAGGCTGTGACCTAGGTACCAGACTTTATTGGGTGATAAATAAAGATTGTATGAACCTCAAAGTTGGAGAGGTAACTGAGTAATGGTGATAGAGAGAAAGCCTGGAAGTGGCAATGGGAAACAAGGAATATTCTAATTCTAATTCCCCGACAATAAGCAATGAGTCAGAGGTATGAGTGAAGGTGCAACCAGTTCTTAAAAGGATAGCTAGGTCAGCCATGTCATCAGGAACAAGTCAGGGCTCAGAGGGTGCAAAAATGTGGAAGAATCGGGGAAAACAGATGTTTTAAGATAAAAACTAGTTGGTTGTCTATAGAGCAGGCATTCCAGAAAACACAGTATAAGAAGTAAGTAAGTGGCTAAAGGTGGGGTGTAGTATTGTGGGTTTGGGTTGAGGGGAATGGCAATAAGAGAATAGTCAATGGAAGATGGAAAGCAGGGTTTGTATAAGGAGAGCCAAGAATTCAGGAACACTAGGATGGGGAGGGTATGACAAGGTGTAAATATGTTCAGATAGGTTATCATTGTCCATTGAGGTTCAGCCTCGGAGTGGAGTAATCCCAGGGCATCAGGCAGCAGTGTATAGTTGGAAATTGTGTGGGAAGTGTCTGGGGAGGTTCCAGGGTACAGGCAAGCTTACTGTTGTGGAATTTGTATAGTTAAAGAGAGTACCTAAAATGTAATACAGTGGCTGCCCTTGGAGATCAGAAAGTCTTCCAGGGCAGGCCTTAGCAGACCATCTGTTGTGGAGCTTATGTGCCTAGAGGTTATATGTCTAAAGGACCCTAGGCAAGTCACTTGCTGTGGAAGGTTCTATATAAACCAATGATGAGTGAAATAAGCAGAGCCAGGAGAAGAATTTATATAATAACATTATAAAGGGGAGAAAAACAACTTTAAAAGATCTGAGAACTTTGATAAGTGCAATGACAAACCATAATTCCAGAGGAATAAAGATGAAGCCTGATACTCACCTCCTGACTGAGAGGTGGTAGACTTAAAGTGAAGAATGAGACATGCATTTGAGGACAGTGGCCAAGAGGGAATTTGTTTTGTATACCTATGCATATTTGTTGAAAGGGCTGTCTTTTTCTTTTTCTTCTTTTTTTTAGCTATGAAAAGGGAAATGGAAAATAAAAATTAATGTTTTTTAATGTTAATTAAAAATTAAAAATAAACATTTGTTATTAGTAAAATATAATAAAGTCAAAATTTAAAAATATATAGGCCTAATAGAGATTACCTCTAGACTGGATATACTTGCATATTGTTCATCATATAGATTTGAGCCACAAGAAAATATAGTCAACTAAAAAGATTCATCTTGTATATTGAGTATGTCTTTGTTTTTTATTCCTTCTCCCTCCTCTCCCTAAATGTCAGTGACTTTAGCGGTCTGAACCATGTATTGAATATGGTCATTGCCAAAATTAATTTCCTACTTACTAAGCATGTTCCTGAGTATATTTGTTCATGTAGTTTAAAAGAACTAGAATAAAACTGCTAGTGATAGCTAACAAATAGGGTAGAGTTGAGTTTCAATTGGTTAATTGTATCAGCAGTAAATCAAAGAGACAGAACTTCAAATGACAATAGATTCTATGGGCTCCGTTAGTAACCACACATCTACACATGCAGGAAACTGTGGTATCATCAGGGCTGTTACTTATCACAGTGATCTCAATGTAATTATCTTGTCGGGTCATATCAGTTGATTAGTTAAGGAATCCAGAGATATGGGTACAGTCCCTTGGTGGACCAGATGGTTTTACTCTATTCCATAGTAATGTGTCTGAATGCTTGTTCCCAATAAGCCAATTTTTTAATACAGGGATCAATCAGTACAAATCCATCATCCCTTTGCATTGCCATCATTTTTGTTCAAATCCTATCATTTTCTATTACATGATAATTTAAAAAGAAAGTTTAGATACATACCCTACTGATGGCTTCTGAGTTAAGAACTTCATTTATGACCAAATATGAAACATTTGCAAAGTGCTTAGCAACCTTAAAGTGCTGTGTAAATTCTAGTTACTATTATTATTATCATAAAGATATCATAAGCATTACTCTTCCTATCTTAATAGGTCACATTTATGTAGGTATGTACTTTGCAGAACACTTTCCTCTATACATGTCCACAAAATATATAGTATAAGTATTATTTCCATTTCACAAATGAGGAATTTGAGGCTCAAGTGACTTGTTCAAGGTCACAATGCCAACTGATTAAAAAATTCAATTAAGCATCTACTCTTTAAAAGACAAGAGGCAGCATGGCATGGTGGAGATAGGGCCAGATCTGGGATAAGGACTTAGGTGCAAGTCCTGTCCCATATGTGTGTGTGTGTGTGTGTATGTGTGTGTGTGTGTATATATATATAGATACATGCTTTGTGACTAAACCTATAAGTCTCAGGCAGCTCTTTAAGACTATAAATTGTTGATGATTTGCTCATCTGCCTCCATAGATTGGTAGTACCACACCGGCAATGCCTCAACCCCATTTAAGGAAAAGGTAACAAAAAAAAGTATTAGTTACCAAGTATTCAAAGATCAGTCAATAAAAAAATATTTATTAAGCACCTATTATGTGCCAGACACAGGAGATCAAGTACAAAGAATGAAACAGTCACTACTTTTGAGGAACTTAAATTCTAATGGGGAAGACAAGAAGGGAGTGGGTGTATATATGTATGTGTGTGTACGTATAACATAAATAAATAGAAAGTTAAAAAATTGAAATATATGTAATAGTTAAATACAAGGTAGTTTGGGAGAGAGGGTTCTAGCAGTTGTGGGGGACAGGAAAATGTATGTGTAGACAGGTCTTACTGAAATAGGATTTTGAGCTGGTAGGCCTTAGAGATTCTCTAATGCACTTTATAGGTAAGAAAACTAGAGGCTATAAATATGGAGCAATTTGTTGATGTTCCACAAATACCACGAACAAGAATAACTGATATCTCTTTAAAAATTAGCAAAGTAATTTATATATGCAATCTCATTTGAACCTCACCTCACCTGGTGAACTGCAACTACCTGTATTATTCCTAAAGACGCTATGGGCAGAGTAGACAGAATACCAGACTTGCAGCCACAAAGATCTGGCTTTGATTCTGCCTTAGAATTTAGTAGTTGAGTGACTCTGGGTGAGTCACTTAGCATATCTTAGCCTCAGTTTCTTCATCTATAAGATAGGAATAATGATAACTGCACTTATGTCACATGGGTATTGTGAATATCAAATGAGATAGTATCTGTAAAATGCTTTGTAAAACTTAAACACTTATGTCAATGTTAGTTATTATCATTAATATTATCTGTTAGCTCAGTCTTCTTACCATCTTATTGTTATTTCATTTGTTTTATCTTGTTTAATACAATGCAGCTGGAGCTGGGCTTGAGATAAACTGCTATTCTACTGAGTCTTTGATGTTTCGTTTTCAAGAGGCAGATGAAATAATTTTTGTAGTTGAATGAAAGAATCAGGATGTAAGCTCATTGTCTGTAGAATCATTGAAAATGTATTTGGAACAATTTCAGTAGCATACAAAACAAAGGGATCGTATATATGATATCATATATATATACATACATACATATATATATATATATATATATATTTGTATACACACACATACTTCATTTTTGTTTCCACATAGTTTTAATTCTTCCACTAGGTCTCTGTATTTTGAGAGATTTTGTTTCATGTAATTCAGGACTTCTGCACATTTGATTTAGTGACATCTATTGAAAATACTGTTCTTAAAATTTTTGCAGTATATGTTATGTTTGCGTGATTGTAAGCAGTACGTGTGCCTGTAATAATGCTTTGGTTCTGATACCATTTTTTATTTGTTTAATTCTTTAGGTGTTTTTGGAGTTACTATTTGTGATATGGAGATTTGTCACCTTGTACTTTATGAAGAGTAGCAAACTTGTAGTGTATAATTCTGGCTACTTGATTTCATCACTCTAGGTATCAATGGGTGCCAAATTTTTGCAGCCTATATGGATACAGTTCCTCCCATTTCCTTATAAAGTCTGGATTAATCAGTAAGTGCAGGCTTCTGAAGAGCAAATTTCCTATAGTTTCTTGTAGCAATAACCTAATCTCTTCTTATTGCTATCCCAAACCCCCTGCATTTCTTTAAGTAAATACAATTGACAGCTATTTTGGGGGGCTTCTTTGTCGGTATATTACAAGGCCTGGCTGCTTGGGTAAGAGTGTAAAAGATGGTGATCTGTGTGCCACTTCTTCTCTACAGCAAATCCCAAATCAGCTTTTCTCTGGTCTCTCTACCAGACCATATTCTTTAAAAATTTTTCAGGACCTTCCTAAATCTTTCCCTCTTCACTAAACTTAAGTCAAGTAAAGAAATGCTTTATATGACTAAAGACTGAAAATCTTAAAGACCTTTGAGCACACTAAGTCCAATAAAATATTTTCAGGTGCCTGTATCTGCGTTTATAAAGGTATTGGCTACAATAAAGATCATAAACTGAGTCAGTTGTTCTGAGGCATTTTCATGTTGTAGCTGAGGGATCAGCAACCCATGTGGCATGTGTACCAAAGATGGCCCAGAGCCAGTTTTCCATGGCACAGAGGCTAGTCATTGCTGCCATATTCCCCTCCCTTCCACTTATGAGTGTCTGCTTGCCACTGATTTTGGCAGCTGCTGCTCATTACAACATCCACAGTCAATATGTACCCTTCATTGCTGCTTTCACTTGGTCTTACTCCACAAGATAATGGTTGTATAAATATTCTTCTACAAGTACTGCTCAAGAATAAAGCCCTACACCTGGATTTGCTAAATCAGTTATTCAGGTACCAGCTAGGGTTACATACCAGTCCATTTGAAAAAGACCCTGGGTGTTACATAAGATTACAAACTCACCATGAACCAGCAGTATGAAGTGGCCATTATAAACCTAACATGCTATTAGGCTGCATTAATATCGTAAGGTCCAGAACAAAAGAAATGATATCCCCATTTTCCCGTGCCATAGTCAGACCACATTTGTGGCTTTATGTTCGATTCTTGACAGCACATGTTCAGAAAGTCAGAATATAGCCTGAGGAAGGTAACAAGGATGTTGCAGTGACTAAAAAACAAATTGTAGACATGTTGGTTGAAAGGACTTTCCAAGAGACTTCCTGAGGACAATTAGAGCTGTCTCAAATTGGAATGTGTTTCCTTAATGTAGACAATGAATTCCCCATTACTGTCCACCTTCAAGAACTTGAGTGAGAACTTAGGAACTTATTTTTAAAGAGGATTCCTGCTTAGGTATAGGTGGGACTAAATGAACTCTGTTGTCTCTTCCAGGTCTAAGATCCTTTTTCCACTTCTCACTTCTTTTCATGTTTCTATTTTCTAAAAGTAGGGATTTCCCCTCCTGTCATACTGAAAATTTCCTCCCTCTCCCCCCAACACAACACACACACACACACACACACACACACACACACACACACACACACACACACACTTTGGTACCTTACCTAAGTCTATACTACAGAGAAGTAGTATTACCTTTTCTCCTACCTTCCACATCAGAACTCATAGTGCCTCAACTATCTTGAAATCAGGCATTGGAAGGAAATTGACCTGAACTAAATAATTCTCAATTAAGTTATGAATGAGAGATTGCCTCAGTATGTTTGCATTTTTTTAAAAATTAAATGTTTATTAAACCAAATGAATCTATGATTGATTGGGCTTCAAGTAGTGTGACAAAATGAAAGAAAGGATTACCAACAGTGGGAAAGTGAAACTCTTGCTTCCCTGAGAGTCCTTGAAATTACTTAGCTCCCTTTAGCCTCACTTCTTCCATTTGTAAAATTGGAATGATAATGTCTACCATCCTTACATCATAGGTTTGGTGTAGGATCAAAATAATTATATGAAGATATTTCTGGAAAATAAAATGTTATAAAGTGTTATGATATCCATCTTTCTTATAAGTGTTTTTCTGCTTTGTGTTTTAGCTATTTGTTTACAAGCGGTATCCAACTATATTCTAAGTTCCTTTGGGAATTTAAATCTTCTTGACATAATGAATAAAACATTGGAAGTACAGTCAAAAAGAACTGCATTTCAATCCAGATTTAGACACAACCCAGCTGTGTGACCCTTGGATAAATCATGCAATTTCTCGGCCTTGGTTTCCTTTACTTTAAAATAAGGATATTAATGACACCTGCCTGATGGAATTCTTGTGAGATCCAATGAAATAATGTCTGTAAAGTATTTTGCAAACCTTAAAGCATTATTTATACATCATCTATTACTATTAGTCTGCAACTCTGTATTTAATTCAGTGTTTGTTTGTAAGAGGCAGCATGGTAGTACTAGACCAAGAATCAGGAGATCTGGTGATTGTGGATATAGAGCTTAAGTTTCTGAGACTCACTGTCCTCAGTTTTAAAATGTACTCCCTGACTCAGAGGATTGTAAAAGGAAAGTGTATTGCAAACCCTTAAAGTTCTCTCTCTCTGTTTCTGTCTCTCTGTCTCCATATATATACATATATATATATATACACATATATATGTATGTATGTGTATGTATGTATATGTGTGTGATTATTTTTATTTATAAATAGTAGACAATCAGTACATGCTTGCTGCATGACTGAATGCCCAGTCTAAGTATGTTCCTTCTTTCCTTTCTTCCTTCCTTCCTTTCTTCCTTCCTTCCTTCTCTTTCTCTTGTATTTTGCTTAACTTTCAGCTTTTTTCAGAATTTTAATGTTGGGAAAAACAAAATATAAACTCTACCTCTAGCCTGAGAATTTCAGAACTAAAAGGGACTTGAGAAATATTCTAGTCCAGAGGTTCCTAAACTTTTTGTGTCATGGACCCTTTCATCAGTCTATAATACCTAAGGACTCCTTCTAAAAATAATGTTTTTTGCCTATATTCCTAGTTGAATAAGATGCTCAATTTCAGTTAGAGGTTAATAAAAATAAAGATTAATTTTTTTTGTCATCCAAGTAATCTATCAACTGATAACATGGAGATTCATTGATCCCATGTTAAGAACCCTTGCTCTAGACCTTGGCTAAGTGAAAATAGTATTAATTTGCCAGTTTATGAGAAAATAGATCATTGAACCACTTAAATGGCCAAATAGTACTGAGTTGACTTAAAGTTAAGATGAAGAAAATATTTCCAGTTTTGGAGAAATGTGATATCTGGAGATATATTGCAACAGAAAAACAGAAATGGATCCAGAACAATGCATTTCCTTTTCAGGAAATTGTGCTTTAAATAAACTCTTTTACTGGTTCATAGTTGACACGTTGCAATAGCCACATGAGAAAAGGGCATATGGCAAGGGGAAACCTGACAGGTGGGAAGAATGCGGGAGAGATACTGGCCATATTATTTTGGTGTTTAATTTGTTTAATGTACTTAGTTCAATTTACCAAAAGCTATCTTAAAATTATATAAACTTTAAAGGTGGGCCTAAATTAAAGAAAGAGAATTTTGGTTTTGTGTCATGAAAACCCTAGATTATGGATGTTGTGGGTCAGCCATTTGTAACAAAATATGCTTAGCTGAAGGAAGATTCAGCAGGGCTGTGCAGTTAGTGTCATTATGAAAAATGAAGGTTTGTGGGACTGAGAATATTTTTTTTTTGGTGCAGGCATATAAGCTCATTTTACCTCCAAGTTCAGGAGTAAATGGGGACATTAGGAATCTCTGAAATATCAAAGACACCAAGATTGAACAGCCAAAATAGCATAGTTCCTGGCACTTAATAAGTGCCTTTTTCATAGTCTGATTTCTTTCACAAAACAAATCAGAGTACCTCACATCCTCTGTTAGTTTACCCTCACTCTTCTTTTTCTTCTTCCCTTTTTTTTTCCACTACCAAGCCTATTAATATGAGTATGTCTAAGAGAACTGGAATCAATTCTTGACTTTAATGATAGATAGATAGATAGATAGATAGATAGATAGATAGATAGATAGACAGACAGAGACTGGCCAAGTTTTTAAAGCAACTATGGAAAGGAATTCAAAATATCTGACTATCCTACTATTGCTTTCAAAAGTCAAATAGATAGTTTATGTTAAAAAAAAGATCTCAGGAAGTTAGGGGACTGTAAGCTCAATATGAGGCAGTGGTGTGATGGGGCACACCCCAAAAGCTGATGTGATCTTAAGCAACGTTAACAAAAACATGATGGTCCAGATGAGAGAGGTGATGACCTCACTGGATTCTTATTTGGTCATACATCTGTAGTATTGTGTTTACTTATGGGAAGGATATTAACGAAATGGAGAGTGCCCAGAAGAGGGTGACCAGGATGGTGAAGGGATTTGAGATGATGCTATACAAAGATTAGGTGAAGGAAATATGGGTGTTTATAATAGAAAAAATAGGGAAAATAGGATAGCTTGCTTCAAGCATCTAAAGATCTATCATATGGAAGAGTTATTGTATTTGTTCTGCTTAGTCCCAAACTGTAGAACTAGGAGCAGTGGGTGAAAGTTAACGAAGAAGCAAATTTAGTACAAAAATAGGATGAGATTGCCACATGAGGTAGTGAGTTCCCCATCGCTGAAGGTCTTCAAGCAAAAGAAAGATGTACATGTGTCAGGTATGTTGTAGATAAGAATTATATTCAGGTTAGGGTTGGAATTGGTGACCTTTGATGATCTTTCCAGCTTTGAGAATCTATGACCAAAGGAACATATCTTGCTTAAGGAGAATGATAAACAAATGCAAAGGCTGCTGCCCTCCCCATATTAAGAACTCCAAGGAGGTTTGAAAAATGTTCATAAATTGTGTTTGATTGAAGCTGTTAGTTATATACTAAGAGAAGAATCACTTATTTTTTTTATCTTGTTTCAAAATACTAGCACTGTTTTTTGTTTTTGTATTTTCTTTTCTAAAGGAAAACATTGAGAGCCAGCTTTTTTTTTTAATTCATCCCATAGCTATGAGAACAAATGCTGACTGCAGCACTGTTTCCCTCAGCTGCTACTTATAGCTGCATTATACCCACCTTTAAGTGACACCATCAGCACAATTGCCTGGACTCCATGAGAGTATGCAGCAATAATATTGGCATTAACTCTATAGGCTTTGTACAGTTGCTTTCCAACTACTTTAAACCAGTGCTTTGGTGATTAAATAGGTTAGATTTTATGAATCCCATAAAAAGGGAGGAAGAAGAAAATGTAGAGGGACAGAAAGATAGAAATGGAAGAGAAGGAAGACAAAGAAGAGCAGAGAGAGTCAGAAAAAAAAATTTCTAATAGCCATTCCTGAGAGGTAAAGGGAAGAAGTTCCTCCTTCCTTCCCTTCTTGGTACAGCAGGTAGAAAAATAGAATAGAGAATGGGAGGAAGAAGCCCTCCTGCCTTAAAAACTTTGTCTAGCTACATCATGGCTATTCACAGCTCTGGCCTAGTCAATGTTGCTTTTACTTCTTGTTTGACCAAGCTATGCCTAAGCCCAGGAAACCCTCAGTCAAGACAAAAAGGTCAATACCTATCTGGCCACCTAGTCAACTTCTTTTTAAGCTACTGCAACTATAAGCTCAGTACTGAGGAAACTTTAACTTCCATTCCTTCTAGCGCCGCCCCCCCCCCATCTCTTTTTTTGTAGAGGCCAACAAGCCACCATGACTTCTAATGATTGTTTTAAAGAATATAGACAAGAGAAAAGTAACTAACTACATATATATATATATATATGTTGACCCAGTAAGTTTACTATTAAC
>CM053588.1:247267615-247312615 GCA_028646515.1 Pseudochirops corinnae
ATAAATATATATACACACACACACACACACACACACACACACACATATATAATATGAAAAACATTCAATGCAGTAGTTTTAGTGCTAGCAAAAAAACGGAAAAAAGGTGGCTGCTCACTGATGGTGGAATGATTGAACAAATGATGGTATAAGAATGTAATGAGATATTAATTCACTGTAAGAAAGGATGGATGTGACAAATTCAGAGAGACATAGTAAACAAGTACTAGTTTAGTTTCTAGAAAGTTATAGTCACAAGCCCTTTCAGTCTTTTCTACTTCATCCTGAGATTTGCCTGCACTATATGGCTTCAGGACATTTGACAGTAAATGGAAAGAATATTTTAGCTCTAAGTAAAATAAGAGTTTAGATTGATAAACCCAAGTAGTAACATGATAAAAAAAATTCAAAGTTATAGACTTAAAATGCATAATGACTTTTCTAGGTAATGGCTAGGTGCTGCTGATTGAGGTATGTATCAAAAAAGAGCTAAAATAGCCCTTAGGCTACACACTAAAGAGTTTACAAACTCCTCTTTCTTTGAGGAAGAAGCTGAATTGCAACAGAAAACCGTATCCCATCAGGGCACATTAGTGGCTGCTCAGCAAAGACACCCAACAGAGAGCAGAAGGGAATGGTATGATAATATCACCAAGGAACATTAGTGGCTTAGTAACATCCAAGATATGAGTTTTCTCTCCATTTGTCTTCCCAGTTCACATGTGTTCCATGAGTATGTCCCCTCCTTCACTGACAGTAGGGTAACCTGTCTTTCTTATCATTTATTCTCTTATCCAGTTTGTGCAAATGCTTTTTACTTTAAAACAAGGAGTCCCTTAGTTTGGGCTACTAAAAAAAAAATGTGCACAGCAATGTGTGATTATGAGCTATGGTTCTGATTCAAATATGACCTACAAGGTATTTTGAAATTGGTTTAGATTTCTGGAATTCCATATGTGAAGAAAGCACTGGACATTACATTTGTATAAACTAATAGAGAACAAAAAAAAAAGAATCAAAATAGCAGTATTGCACAGTGACACAATAATGTAAATTGAAACAAAACTAAAAGATATCTGAACTCAGATGATTAAATATTCATTTAAGAGGAGAGATGGTTAAACATCATTCTTCTCTTGAGGTAGTGTGGGTGGGATACTATGGATGTTGAATTCTGCATAAACCAACATGTGGCTACAATGTTGTTTTTTTCTTGACTTTTTGTTCTAAAGATTAAATTTATGGATGAGAGAGTATTGCAAGGAGAGATGTATCAGGAAAATTATCGTGTTAGAAAAACAAAAGGCTTAATGATTTTTAAAACGTTAACCATATGACTAATCATTATAAAGACTTTTGATTTCTAAATGCATTAAACCAGAATTTAAGAATACCTCAAAGGACCAATTAAATAATTGCATCAAGTGAAAGACATGGTTGTAGTGTTAATAAAGATGCTGTGTGCCTCTAAATCCTAAGACAAGAGTTAGACTCATGTTTATACTCCTGTCGTAAATAAAAATATTTGTTGGTGTTAGGTGGTGCTTCCCTATTTCATTACGTGTGGTTGCATTTCAAAAGTATGTGAAATACATTTTCATATGAGGAGGACATCCTCAATTGATTTTTTTCTTAACTGAACAAAAGTTCTCCAGAAGTTGAAAGGTCTTATTTAGGCTAATTATTGTTCTTTCTAACAATAAAAGCAGGACCTTGGTTAATGAAATTTCTAATAGCCATTCCTGGTGTAAGGAGTATTAGCTCAACTTGTGTGTGTGTGTGTGTGTGTGTGTGTGTTTTCAAAACATATTACATCTAGAAAGATATAAAATTCAGTGATCTGTTGCTTCTTTGAGACAGTTTTACTGATGAGTAAATTATTTCAGTCCATTTGGAAAGTTTGAAATGCAGTTGAGATAAAGTGAAGAAAATTAGATTTTTCTTATTAAACCTGGCCCAAAGAATTATTTTGCCAAGGTAGAATCCATTCATGGTCTGGAAAAAAATAGCACTGAGGATAAACACTGTATTTAATACTTTAAACTGAGCAAAATTATTATTAATGATTTGGGGAGATCCAGAGTCCTCCCCTTTTTGTTAAAATCCTAGTTTCAAGGTTCAGTCTCTGAAGGACGGGACTGATGTTAGCAGATAGGATTAATATTCTCCTCAATTTAGGTATTGCTATCCCACCCAACCTTACAAGGAATTTAACCTAAGGTAAAACACTCAGCACATTGTGTTCTGCTTAGGCTTGGGTTGGGGGTATAAATCCTTTGTCTAGCTTTCCTCTGAGACAGGGTGATTTGGAAGTAAATGACATGATCAAAGTCATATTCTTCCCCACCCCCACCAACTCCCCAGTTATTTATTAGAATAAGTCCATTTCTCATCATGATTGTAATTTTTCTCATTAATTATTAAATAATCAGAGTTGATTGTTATCCTCAGGAACACCCACTCTTCCAAGAGTGTATAAACTGTGAGCTCACCACCAGGATTTTTCTTTTGCATTCTAGAGTGTAGCTGACCCCTTTTATCAGTACTATGCTAGCATTATTAATAAAATGATTAATTACCCAGAAACTATGTCTCTCAAACTTTTTAAATGTCACAAAACAGTGTTTCTATTGGTGATTATTCTAGTTGTCATGTGCAATTAGTTCTCCCATTAGTTCTCCAATCCCATAAATAAAAGGTGTTCCTTATATGTATCTACCACCAGGATGACTCTATGGCTATCTTTTCTAATTGTGGCCTCAGTTCAGTCAACCTTGTGTTTTGAATTATGCTAATTAATTACGTTCTTACCTTTGCCATTGCAGAAGTTTGTAATGCTGACAACCCTGATTATGGGGACAGAAAGCTGAATTGTGGTAGGCTAAAATTAGGTCACGAACAAATGGGAGCATGGTTGTGTGGCTGGCAAACCACCCCTCCGTACACCTCTGTTACCTGGAGCATGGGCATGGGCCCTTGTGGGGGCTGTCACCTGGAGGGGAGGATCTTACGATCGCCGCCACTTGTCCCTCTGACATGTAACTGAATCACCGCATGACTGCTTTTACATTGGAATGCTGAGGAAATCTTGGAAGTCCGCAGGGGAAGGAAAGAGAGTAAGCGTTTATATAGTACCGTCAGTGTGCCGGGTGCTTTGAAGAACATGATCTCCTCCAAACCTCACAACAACTCTGGGGGTAGGTACTGTTATTTCCTCCATTTTACAGGTGAGGAAACTGAAACACAAGTGATTTGCTCAGGCTCACACAACTAGTAAGTATCTGAGGTGGGATTTGAACTCAGATCTTCCTGACTCTAGACCAATGCTCTAGCCACTATGCCACATCACTCCTCCATATAACAACTGCCTTAATCAAGAACTGTTATATAGTAAATGCTTCATAAATCCTGCCTTTCTGCCTACCTGACCAAATCAGGAGGGAACTCCTCCCACCTACGACAAGAGGCAAGTATTATTATTCTCATTTTAAAGATGAAGAAACTAGAGCTCGTAGAGATTGAATTACTTCCTCCAAATCACATAGCTAATAAGTAAAAGAGCTAAGATTCAAATGCAGTTCTTTGGACCCCAAGACTAATACCCCTTTTGCTAAAGTACATTGTGTAGTATATAATCTAAATCTAGTCTCATCATAGTAATGGTTTTAATTTAGTTTAGTCAAACAAGCTGTTTGGTGTGGTATAGACACATGGTCAGCTAATTGATTAAGTGTTTCACTTTTCTTCCAATTGGTTTGTCCTTTAGAAATAACCAATATTGGGGCAGCAAGGTGGCTCAGTGAATAGAGCACCGGCCCTGGAGTCAGGAGTACCTGAGTTCAAATCCGGTCTCAGACACTTAACACAAAACTAGCCGTGTGACCTTGGGCAAGTCACTTAACCCCAATTGGCCTACCTTTCCTCCTCCAAAAAAAAGCAACAAAAAAAAAATCCTAAAAAAAAAAAGAAATAACCAATATGCAAAGGTAGACATGTAGACATGTATTAGAACTAATAGTTTCATCTAAACATTTTTAATCTAAGGAATGACTAGAAATTACAATCTTCTCCCTCTTAAGTACTTATACTAAGTATAAGTTGGCAAGTATATAAGTTGACAAAGAAAAAAAGCATGATATATATGTATGTATATGTGTGTGTATATATATATATATAGTTGTAGTTTAGAAAAAAGTACTGCATTTTGGTGTTTTATAAAGGCCTAAATAAAATCAGGGCTTATATAATTAATCCCTTTCAAACTCGTTATGAAATGCAGAATATATTGCACCACGGTCTTGAATATGCAATTGAAAAGCTAAATAAAAATGATTTCTCTCTCAAGTGTTTAAAAAAAGATGTGAGACCACAACTGTAAGAATAACATTTTGCTTTGTTATTTTTACTAGTTGTTGGCAGTGACATTCTTTGGAAAGTGGGTGGCAGGAACACCACTGAAATGAACTGGAAATGTTGTATCACGAAGCAGCATGCCCAGATGGTTTATATCCCTGGAATAGTAAGGGAGCTCAACAAGGGTCTGGCAACCTTGTTGGCAGATGTCTGTTTGGTTTCTGCCTTACAGTAGGCATTGTCCCAGAAAACTACTGTGTAGCTCAGGTTGTCACCATACTGGGTTATTGGCTTGTTTTTTTTTTTAATTTTTCAACAGAACCAGGATTTAACATGGGTGTCTGTATTTGGATCAGTGATTTTTCTTTTTTCAGCATTCTTTTTTTTTTCTTTGTCAACTTGTTCTTCTATTACTTGCCAACTTATACTTAATCTAAGTATTTAAGAGGGAGAAGAAGTACAGTAGAGCCCTAGTTTAACTGGTGTTTATTATATTAATGCTACGGAAATAAAAATAACAACTGATATTCACAAAGCACGTAATAAACAAGTTAAAATTTTATAGAAATAATATATCCTAAAATATAGTGGTAATATTTTAAAAGTTAAATTAACTGTGTTTTATATGTAAAACCCTGAAGAACCAAGATGTATCTTTCACAGGGCAAAAGTCAAGACTAAGAGATATAGATAGGTAGATGGCATGGTGGATAGAGCATAGGACATGGAATCAGGAATGCCTGAGTTCAAATCCCACCTCAGATATTTCCTAGCTGTGTGACCCTGGGCAATTCACTTAACCCTCTTTGCCTCAATTTGTCATCTGTAAAATAAACTAGAGAAGAAAATGGAGCCATTCCTGTGTTTTGCCAAGAAAACCCCAAATGGCGTAACAAAGAATCAGATATGACTTAAATGACTGAACAACAACAACGAAATAAGAGATACAGAATACTGCACCAACGAAATGAGCTAGAAATGGTTTACCTCCAGATGGAGGCTTTGAAGTAGCTAAGATCCAAGAAAGTAGAATCAAAAAGTTCTCCATGGGTAAGAGACACATGAACTCAATCAACTATATGTCTACAAAAATGTGTTATATGAATGACTGGGTCCCATGGATTATTTACAGAGAAAGAAGAGTTTATGATAGTGATACAAGGCTGTCATTGCCACTAGTAGTTACATACAGGTTACCCTTAAGGAGAATAGACTTCCTGTCCAATGTGCATTATGCAAGGAAATATAGTAAAAATTGTACACTATATCACTGAGTCCTCAAAAATTTAGGACCTATCCAATACCTGAAAAGATATAATAAAATATCAAGAATTTTACCCCAGAAGTTTACCCTCTATCATATATAAATGAATAGGTGATATATTTAGATTGTATGAAAACAGATCCCAAAATATCATATGAGACTTCAATAAATAAAATTACTAATGTGGCAGCCAGGTGATGCAGTGATTAGAGCACTGGCCCTGGAGTGAGGAGGACCTGAGTTCAAATGTGGCCTCAGACACTTCACAAACTTATTAGCTATGTGACTTTGGGTGAATCAGTTAACCCCAATTGCCTTGCATTCCCCCCTCCAAGAAAAAAAAAACCTGAATAAAATTACTAGAACCAGAGCATTATCACAAAAACACCTGCTGCCCATAATCACCCAGATATAATATTAATCCGTAAGAACTGAACAATATTTTAGTCAATCTAGCCATATACCAAATACTCTCAATCTCCAAAATAAATGAAAGACTTTAAAAATATAGGAATTTAGCTGAAGAAATAAATACTAGGTGAGACCAGGATGAAACATATATTATCTCCATCAGTCTGCCACTGAAGCTGTTCTGAAGAGCCTTCCATAAGTCTATAGAAGATGAATTTGTATCCCAGAACTTTCATTCAATTACAGAAAGCAGTCATTTCATCCCACCTACACAAAAATCCACAAAACATCAAACATAAAAAAAATAATAATAATAGTAGGATGGGGATTTTGCCCAGTGCTGTTCCCATCTAAATTCAGCAAACAAGAAAAAATATGACATTATAATATAACATTTATGTTAATGCTTTATATAATAATAGCTAGAATTTGTATAGAGCTTTAAAGATTTGTAAAGTCCGTTACAAATATTATCTCTTTTTATCCTCACCACAACCTTGTGAAGTAGGTTCTATTATTATCTCCATTTTACAGATGAGTAAACTGAGGCAGACAAGTTAAATGACTTGCTCAGGGTCTCACAGTTAGCAAGTCTATGAGTTTGTATTTGAACTCAGGTGTTCCTATCTCCAAGCCCAGCTAGTTACCTTGAAGTTTACAAAATGCTTTATTTACAATATTCTTTTGAGGTAGGCAATGTAAGTATAATTAATACCATCTTATACATGAGAGAATAGATGCATAGAGATTGAGTGACTAGCTCAAATCGTTTGGCTCATAATTGTTGGTATTGGGATTTGAATTTTCATTTCCTCTTAGCTCCAATTCCAGTGCTATCTTCACAGCTCTGTCAAAAAATAAAGATAACATCTGTATCATAAATATCCTATAGTATAGTCAGGGAGATTTGTGCATGTCAAAATAAACACAGGCAATATATATTCTGTAATTTGAGTGAATCTCTGAGATAGAAAGAAATTAATTGAACATTTACATAATAAAAAGTTTGGTTCTTCAGGGTTTTACATATAAAACACAGTTAATTTAACTTTTAAAATATTACCACTATATTTTAGGATATAGAAAAATACTGAGGTGGGCACTTCAAGAGGTCCCAACTTTAGATTATTCTTTTACCTTCCCCCAGAATAAGACAGTGTGGCCAAATTTGTGTTTGTACACAGGGTCCTCTATATTCAACCCTTTCAAACTTTTTTTGTCTCAGGACTTCTTCACACTGTTACAGATTATTGAGCATCTCAAAAGTCTTTTGTTCATGTAGGTTATATCTATTGATATATTAGAAATGAAAACGTCTTAGTATTATTATTAAGAGTGTTGACCTCACAGACCTAACATACTTGGAGAACCACCACTCTATAGCATCATTACTTATAACAGTAGCGGGAGAACTATCCCAAAGCTTTGAAGCACTTCCCTCTGAACTTTCATTATAAACTATTTAATTGCCCCTCAGGTACAGAATGGAGCAATGGTATATTATGGGATACATTAATCTCTTCTTCCTCTGAATTTATAACACTTATTGATTACACCATTTGTCATAGCTCAGACCTAACTCAGTCTAATCTGACAGTTCAGTTTCAAAGTTGGAAAGAAATGAGAGACACTTATAGACAATCTAACAATAACCAAGCCCGGGTCTGGCCATGTCATCCAGTGGCTCCCTGTTACAGCCAGGATCAAATGTAAAATCCTCTGGTTTTCTTTTTTCTTATACCTTACTACTTTGTACATGCTCTGCAATCCAGTGACACCAGACTTGCTGCTGTTGCTTACATAATGTAATCCATCTCCTGACTCCATGTATGTTCGTTAGCTGTCCCACAAGTCTCTGCTTCCTCATCTCCATATCCTACCTTCTCTGAATTCCTTCAAATTAGTTAAAAATTCCTTCTTCTGAAAGAAGCCTTTCCTAATACTCCTTAATTCTATTTCTTTTCCTTTGAGATTACCTCCAAATTAACACACATATGTATGTATTTTATTTATATAATTTTTTTCATATACTCTGTATCCTGCACATAACTTTTTGTATGCTATCTCCCCTCAGTAGCCTGTAAAGTCTTTGAGATCAGGGGCTGCTTTTTGCCTTCCTTTGTATCCTCATATCACTTAACATAATGCCTAGCATTAGCAGGCACTTAATAAATGCTTTTTCACTTGACTTCCAACAGAAGGAACTTTACTTAGCCATAGTATGGAAAAGATACTCAGCAAGGATACAGTGGAAATGCATTGGTGCAAAGGGTGTAGTCAGCAGGATATGGTGATTAACTCTGCAATGGATTAATTTATGGAATCTTAGAAGCACTGCCTCTTTGTGAAATGGCCACTCTTATGCCCTTAGGCAAGAAGGAAGCTAAGTCAGCAGTTTGAACCTTAGCCCCCTGAACAAATCAAGTGGTGGGGATAGTTTCCTTATCTTTTAATGGAAAAAGTAGCCTGCCTTAAGGTATATGATGAGCACCCTGGTAGATATTGTTCCTACCATACAGATGGTTCCACATGGCATTGTGATAATTTTTGTATTTACTTAATTCATATGGTGGTTTAGTTTTCATAGATTCATGTTAGTAAGAAAAGACCTCATAGAAATCATCTATTCTAATTCCCCCATTTTACATATGAAGAAATGGTGCTTAAAGAAGTAAGGGGATTTACTCAAGGTCACATACTGAGACAGAGAATTATAATCTTATAAGTATAATCAAAGAAGGGATTATAATCTCAATTTTCTAATTCCTAGTCATATGCCTTTTCTGCTATGTTATTCTAGACTGCCTAACAAAATTGTAAATCCCTTGAGAGCAGAACCTGTCTTATACAAAGAAATATCTTTGTATACCTCCCTCCCCTCCCATAGTTACTATTACTTAGGGTAGAAGATGTTCATTAATAGAGTAATTGACCAACCAACATTTATAGGATTTACTTTGAGATCCTCTTCTTTCTAATTGATATAAATCAAGAATAGGAAGCTGCTACTTTGTGACCATCAGCTTACTTTCATACCAATATGTATGTATGCATGTATGCATGCATGCATGCATGTATATATATGCATGTGTATGTGCATGCATACATACATGTATGTTATATTATATTTCATATTATTATATCTATTTTATTCTATATTATATAACATATATAATACACATAGATAAAATATGCCCACCCTGTTACATATCTTTCTTTTTTATCTCTTCTCAAAAATCAGTTTGTCTCTTGTTCCTTGTATGAGTACATGTCCATGTTTGTGCTTGTGTGTGTTCTTTTCACTGCATACCTCCTCTCAGGTTTTTAATCTCTTTCCTTCCTTGTCTATATCTCTCATTGCCTATCTTTATTTTCATTTGCATCTCCCCTTCTTTTTTCTTAATGAAATATATCAATTTAATCTTTTTTTCTTATTTGTTTTATATACTTAGTAAGGTTTTGTATCTCCAGTTCATTTTAAACTATCACTATAAACTAAATTATAAGAAAAGTTTTGTTTGGGATCTTTTTGGTTTGGACCTGTGATTTCTTCATTACAGGGGATTCCTAGTGAGATAATTAATTCCACCCATGAAGATAAGTATTTGTTCTTCAATTTATTGCCTTAAAGAGCTGCCTGGGGCACTGAGACTTGCTCAGAGTCATGCACCTACTATGTATCAGAAGCAGACCTGGAACCCAGATTTTCATGACCTCAAGGCTGGCTCTTCATGAAGGACATCATGCAGCCTCTCTTTATTTTAATGTATATAGAAAAACTAAAAGAACTTTTACTCATGTTAAGTTGGTTAATGCTTTAATATAAATTTGTGACCCTCGATGGAAAAAAAAAAGTCCTATATCCAAATTAGTTCATTCAACTAATTTATTAAATGTCTATTGTGTGCGGAGCACCATGCTGAGGACATTAGGGGAGTTGGATGAGGCATAAAGGACATGATCCCTCTCTTTAAGAAGCTTATTCTCTAAATGAGTGCCAAGACACGTCAACACCTGTAAAACATAATAGGCAACAACATATCTGAGAGGGGCAAGTGTATTATGCTGGGAAAAGGACTGGATCTGGAGTGAGGAAGAACATAGATTTGAATCCTGCCTTGGACACTTACTAATGGTATGATCATGGAAAAGTCATTTAACTTCTCTGATCTTTGGTTTCTTTATCTGTAAAATAGAAATTATAATACCTAGCTTACTGGGTAACTGTGAAGATAAAATGAGATAATGCACTTTGAAAACTTAAAAACTTTATATGAATGTTAGCTACCACTAGGAGAAGTCTAAGGCTATAAAGCTGTCACAAACAGGGGGAATCAATGACGCAGTGGTATTTTAGGATTCTAAGGTTATGTAGGCTAGGGGATAGCCTGAGCAAAGGCATAGAAATAGAAGACATATGCCTTGAGGGGATAGTGGGTAAGTGGTTGTAGTATAAAGTACCCAGAGGGGAATGATACAAGATAAAGCTGGAAAAATAAGGTGCAGGAAGATTGTGGCAGCCCTTGAATGCCAGATAAAGGATTTGGAACTTAGCTTAGTAAGAAATAAGAGCAGCTGAATTATCTTTAGGCAAAAGATCCATCCAATCAGATCGTATACATAAGGAAAAATAGTTTGGTAATTTTAAGGTTGGATTAGAGACCAGAAGAGAACGGATGCAGGAAAATGTACAAGGAGGTTATTGCAATAATTCAGAAATCTGTTATGAAGGTCTATATGAGGACAGTGGAAGAAGGAATAGAGTAAGGACATAAGAGATACTGTAAATATAGAATTAAGAGACTTTGGTGTAAAAGATAATGGCCCATTCAATAGTTACCAACTTAGTAAAGCCATTTTTCTTAAAATAAAGCTATGTATAAGATTAAGCATGTCTTTATCTTACAAAATTAAGGGTATAGACTAGATCACTTTTCTATGATTCTGTGAAAGAGTATATTTATATAAAGGGATTGCCATTCCTCTTTAGTATGGAATCCTCCAAGCTGAGCTGTACAAACTCTTCTGCCTCAGTGTGGGTTGGAGAGGTTTTGAAGTCTGATGTAGGATGAGCTGCAAGAATCCATGAGTAAGTAAGTTTACCTCAAATAAAGGCATGCCAAGGGCACTACAAAGATAACCACAACCATGTGATTTACCATTCATAGCCTCCTCCTTACTGCAGGGCAAACCTTGGCTTGAATAACTGCTTCCTGTCAGGTCTAGTAGTATTACGCATGAAATTTTCCCTGGAAAGGAAAACATTTATGACAAACTATATGTAGCGGGGATGATACATATTAATTTATCTCTTGGTCTCCTACTGTTAGCATTATATTATAGAATCCCATGTCAGATGATATAATTAACTGACTCAGATAATCTCTGTTCATATTCTTTTTTATTAATTAATTTTTAGTTTTTAACATTCACTTCCAAAAGTTTAATAAATTTTCTCTGCCTCCCTTCCCCCTCCCCCAAGACAGCATACAGTTTGATATAGGCTCTACATATACATTCCCATTAAACATATTTTCACAATAGTCATGTTGCAAAGAAGATTTAGAACAAATAGGAGGAAACACAAGAAAGAAAAAGCAAAACAGAAAAAGAGAACAAATGGCATTCTTTGATCTCCATTCAGACTACACATCCCTTTCTCTGGATGTGGATGGCATTTTCCATCCTGAGTCCTTTGGAGCTGGCTTAGGTCCTTGCATTGCTGAGAAGAGCTAAGTCTGTCAGTCAGTCATCGTGCAGTGTGACTGTTACCATGGACAGTGCTCTCCTGGTTCTGCTCACTTCACTCAGCATCAGTTCATATAAGTCTTTCCAGGTTTCTCTGAAGTCCTCCTGCTCCTCATTTCTTATAGCACAATAGTATTCCATTGCATTCATATGCTATAACTCGTACAACCATTCCCTAGTCAATGGGCAACCCCTCAATTTCTAGTCCTTGGCCACCACAAAAAGAGCTGCTATAAATATTTTTGTACATATGGGTCCTTTTCTCATTTTTATTATCTCTTTGGGATTCAGCCCTAGAAGTGGTATTGCTATATGATACATATTTATAGCCCTTTGGGCATAGTACCAAATTGCTCTCCAGAATGATTGGATCAGTTCACAAACCCACCAACAATGAATTAGTGTTCCAATTCTTACACATCTTCTCCAGAATTTACCATTTTCCTCTTTTATCATGTTAACCAATCTGATAGGTGTGATGTGGTACCTAATTGTTATTTGATTTGCATTTCTCTAATGATAGTGATTTAGAGCATTTTTTTCATATGATTATAAATAGTTTTATTTTCTTCATCTGAAACCTGCCTGTTTATACCCTTTGACCATTATCAGTTGGGGAATGACTTGTATTCTTATGAATTTGAATCAGTTCTCTATGTATTTTAGAAATGATGCCTTTATCAAGAGACACTGGTTGTAAAAATTCCCAATTTTCTGCTTTCCTCCTAATCTTGATCACATTGACCTTGTGCAAAACTTTTCAATTTAATGTAACCAAAATTATCTATTTTGCATTTCATAATGTTCTCTATCTCTTGTTTGGTCATAAATTCTTCCATTCCCCATAAATCTGACAGGTAAACTATTCCTTGCTTTCCCAAATTACTTATAGTGTCACCCTTCATATCTAGATCGTGAACCCAGTTAGTCTTTATTTTGGTATATGGTATGAGATATTGGTCTATGCCCAGTTTCTACTCTACTATTTTCCAGTTTTCCCAGCAGTTTTCGTCAAATAGTGAGTTTTTATTCCAGAAGCTAGGGTTTTCTCTCTATATTCTTAAAATTTAATCATCTTATCACTTAAAAAAATTAAATTTACTTTGTACATGGACAAAAGTACAGTATTGTTTTCTGTAAAATATACCCTGCATTAATTCAGAACCAGAAGACTAGAAACCAAATCTGTAACTTGTTCCCCTAATAAAATCCAGAAATTTGTCTAGAAGTAAAAATATGTTCCAGGAATGACAAATATGTTACACCAATTATCAAGAGTCATATTTAAAATGATTTAATTTCATAAATATGATATCATTATATAAAACATTTCCATCATATGATTACAGAATTAGAAAATCTGAGATTGGAAAAGACTTTATCAGCCATCTAGTCCAAAGAGCTCTTGCTTTTTGCTTAGGATGGAAACACCATGGTCTATATTCAATCCAGAGTCAGAAAGATCTAGGTTCATATCAAACCTGTGACATAGAGTGCTGTTTGAGCAAATCACTTAGGTTATCTGAGCCTGTTTCTTTACCTGTAAAATGAAGACGATAATATTATAGTACAAACCTCATAGAATATTTATGATGCTCAAATGAGATAATGTATGTAAAATACTTTGAACTTTAAAGTTCTACATAAATGTCAGTTATTATTACAAGCTATTCTTCCAATGACATCATAGATTGATGGGCCAATACATCTGACATAAATTTTCAAGAACCCAAGGTTAATTCTACTGATAATAAGGTATCAGAGTTGGACTTTAGTGAAGGTAAAGAAATAATCTACATTTATAATCTACACAGATCTTTCAAAGAAACTGAAAGTACTTCCTCAACATGCAGATTTTCCTAGTTCTTAGCTTTCTTGGCTATCACTTAAACTTAGGTAACCATTTGAAGTCTCCAGGTAATACAGTGAGTTTTCCTTCAAGGTGGAAATGGACATCAATCAATTAGCAAAAAAATAGTCATAAATAACAGCTATGTGTCATAGCATTGTGAGAGATACTAGGGAAACAAGAGGTTTAGATAAGATGTATTTGGCAGATGAGATACAACTGAAGACTAGTATGGGGAGAGATCTGAGGCAGGAAGACCAACCAGCAGGCTACTGCAGTAGTCCAGGCATAAAGTGATGAGGGTCTCCTCATGGTGGTGAGGAGAGGTTAGAGGAGAAAAGTAGGCTCATTATGAGATGCTATGAAGATTTTTGCAACACCTTGGATATGGGGGTGAGGAGACCTAATGAGAGTAACTGAGAAGGCAAGGAGTACATGTAGATTAATGTAACCAAAACAAAAAGCAAAAATTGATAAGAATCATCCAATTCTTTATAAGGAAAGTGTTCTAATAATACAAATAGATTCCAGGTAAATACAGATGAGGATGACTGATGTTCTTTTGAGATGTTCCCATTTCAAAAATTTTATTTCATTGCCCAGGAGGTATTTGGAATGAGGTATGTTCCCCCCCGCCCCCATAATTGTAAATAATCAGAAACTCCTCCAACATGAAACTGGTCCACTCAATGAAATTCAACTCTTCCAAACTCCCTGTATACTAGGAAGCAGAACTTTTAAGATATATGTTGACATATAGAACAATAAGGACTAGGTACCAAAATATAAATGAACTATCTGAGGAGAATTAATATTTCTTTTTTTTTGCATTAGTATTCCTTTACCAACTCTTTGAAGCCCAAATCAAACATCACCTTCTCCATGAAGCTTTCATTGAGTTAGCTGGTTGGTAATGACTTTCCCATCACACCCCATATTACAAATTGCTTTATAGCTCACTAGTAAATGCAATTGCATGAAAAGTGAATTGTTAGCTTGTCTCCCAAATGGATTGTAAAGTCAATGGGAGCAGGGACCACATCTTATCTAAACTTTTGCATTTCTTCTAGAAGCAAACATAATGTTTAGGCACATAGCTGCTGTCTAATGGATGTTTGCAGATTGATTGAGCTCCATGTACACCTTAAGGAAAATTCTCCTGTATTATCTGGAGATTTCAAATTGTTGTCTGAGTTTCAGTGATACAAACATAGATAACAATAATGCACACTTCATGCAATTGTGTCTATTAGAGAGGTGCAAAGCAGCAGGTAATATGAGGTCTGACATGGAAAGTGATTATCAAGCAGGTAAATCAGTGCAGGTTTTTGGATCAGGCAAAATGGGATAAGGCAGGATATTCCAGATGTAAGGAATGATGGGGGGGGGGGGAAGGCAAGAAAAGGGGTAAAGAGTTGTCCTCATTGACTCCAGTTTAGAATATGGAAGGATACATCATGAAATAAGTCCATAAAGGTATGATGGTGCCAGATTGTGAAGGACTTTGAATGTCAGATAAGAGAGTTTGAATTTTACTGAATAGGCAATAGGGAGCCACTAAAGATTTTTGAACTGAGGACTGGCATGACCAGATCTATGAGAAAGGTTATTCTGGTAGTGGCATAAGAGATGGTTTAAAGAAAGAGTAATGGGGAAGGGAATCAATAATTATTTCAAGCATTAAAATCACAAATCACATAGTAACTATTATATCAATTCAATCGTAATTACCATGTAGTACTCCTTTGAATTGTAATTTAATAAAAAACAGATTCAATATATTTCTATATTTGAATGGAAAGTCTACTTTAATCTAAGGTCAACAAATTCATTCCTAATATGTGCCAAATACTTCTGAAGTCCCTAGGGATAAAAAAAGAATGAAATAATTCCTATTCAAAAGTGGTGGGGAGAATCAGGAAAGGCTTCATGAAAAAGATGCATGATACATGAGAAGAGGTTTGAAGGAAGACAGAAGTAAAGAGGGAGTGCATTCCAGGAATGTGGGATGACCAACGCAAAGGCATTGAGACTCGAACAATTGCATCCCCTGTATGAGAAACAGAAAGAAGGCCAATTTGGCTAGATTACGAGGGAGGGAGGGAGGAAAGGTAAAAGCCAATGAGACTAGAGAGGTTCGTGCTTGGTTGCATAGGGCTTTGAAAGCAAAACAGAGGAGTTAATATTTTATATTAGAGTCAAAGGAAGCCATTGGCATTAATGGAGTAGGGGAACTGCACGGTCAGAGCAGTCAATAGACAGATCTGCATTTAAGGAGGACTTATTAGGAAGCTATTTTTTGTTAACAAATAGGTGGCAAGGAGGGGTAATACTTGAGTGGTGGCAATGGAAGTAGAGAATTGGAGACTCATTCAAGAGAGAAATGGAACTTACCAATTTTTCCATTTTTAAACAAAATAGTAGAATATATATATTAAATATTGTATTTTAATCATTTAATAGCATTTATATATCATATATAAAATAATATTATTAAATATATTAGACTGGTTTTGTAAGTAGTGCCTGTTCCTGACAGAAAGTTAACTTTAATTGGCTATTTTTACTTGTTTAATAGTTAAGTATTATTATATAATTATTTTTATTACATAATTAAAGTATTACTATATAATTATTTTAAACATTAAAATCACCAATCACATAGTAACTATTATATCAATTCAATCATAATTGCCATGTGGTACTCTTTGAATTGTAATTTAATTAAAAAAAGATTCAATATACTTCTATATTTGAATGGAAATTCTACTTTAATCTAAGGATGTGTTTTTCCTAATTCCTCTAAATTGTTATAAGGAAAAATTTTATGAAATTAATTTTGGCTCTGAAAAGTTATATGAGCCCACAAATGATTAGATATTTACAAACTGAAAAAGTAACATCTCTTACATAAACCAACTTCTTGTCCTCTGACACTTTCACCACCCTGGGGCAGGCCCTCATCACCTCCACCTGGCCTATCTATGTAAATTGGGGGCACATACTGCAGCAGTTGAACGCTCCCAGAGTTTCAGAAATTAAAAAATGTGAATGAGGTTTGCTCAGTTTCTCCTCCCCATTTTAATTCCTTCATTTGATGCCAAATGCCTTTCCAGATGGATGAATATGTGGAATCTCTATGTATACACAATGGAACAGAAAAGGAAATACACAAAATTTATATGTCCAAAGGTTATTTATTAAAGTATATATTTTGCAGCTGGCTGGAGAGAGGAATGAGACGCTGCAAGACTCTAAAATCACATTCACAGTAGGGTGATGATGTAGCAGTTCCCCAGTTTCAGTTCATGTAGCAGTTCCTCCAAGAATATGGTTTTGCAGATTTAGCTAAAGTGTGTTAGAGATTCTCTCTCCTGTTGGGCCTTCCAGGATGGTGATTGGTAAAGTAAGGTGTCATCTCCTCCCTCCACTTCCAGAAGATCAATCCTTTAGGATATATGAGTTGAATAATTTGATAAGGGGCATTAGCATATGAGACTGGAACATTCTTTGAATTACTCAACATTCACTTGGTGATGTCCAAGTGCTATGGGGCTATGTGATTCCATTCTATATATTATTCAGATTATCTATTATGTTGTTAATGGATGAAGAGTGAAGAAAACTCAGTTGGTTCTATGAGTGAAAGCAAAAAAAGTAAGGGAGAATTAACAGTGTTTACATTCCAAATATCTCGAAAGTGCCAAGAAAATGGCCTTGGATTATTCTCTCAAGAAAGTCATCAAGGCCCTTACAGAGGTCCTTATGCTTCTCTCTATCCTGTTTTGGTCTTCTACATGTTAAATGCTAAGCCAGATTCCATAGGAGAGGCAGGAAAACCTCCTAATATGCCACAATCCTAGTGGAAATAAAGAGCCTTATTTATTAATTTAGCTATGTACAAAATGTATGTATGCAAATATATTCTATAGCATACAATACTGGTCCATTTCTATCCCTCAGACTGGACATGGAAAGATAGTATTTGCAGTTACAAAATTCTAAGGTGCAACACCAAATCCTTATAAGCAGAATATAAAGGGAGGTATAGAAATACAGAGACCAGATATTACAGAAAGCATTTCAGAAGTTAAAGTTTTATCATCCATCCCTGACGCACTGTGAGTTTTGAAGATTCCTGTGCCTCAATTTCTTCTTCCATAAAATGAAGGGGGTTGAACTGCATGACCTCAAAGGTCCATTTCAGCTCTAGGCCTCTGATACTAGGTACTAGTGGATACCTGTGTTGTGTGACTGAAACATTTTTCAAAAAACATAAAAATCAGTCATTTCAATAAACTAGATTCACTTACATCTACTCAGTGATGAGAATTTAGATTCCAGGCCCTAAAGCCAAATTTGGAAAATGGTCCCCATTTCATCCTCTTTTCCTCCAAAGGCTACAGACTTCCGCTGTAAACTCTGATGGAGAGAAGGTTCTGAGATATTTCAGGGGCATATTATAGACCTATTATAGTATTTACTTAAACTGAAATAACAGTTCTTTGAAAAATGTCCTGATGGTATGAAGGAGTTAATGCAGTTTCCAAAGGTGCCTACCTTGCAGAATGGGAGTAGCTTAGACACCGTGAAGATTTGGCTCAGTAGCACCTGTGAAACATGAGCTCAGATTAAATGTCCCTTAAAACAATACACTGGGGACCTGGCAGCTGGCATCAAATCAGATCTAGTTCTGTAATGTGGAGCTCAGAGCTCAGAGACCTCTGGTCTCCACAGTATTTTTAATACTATAGGGAGAGCCATAATAACCCTATCATAGTGAAAACACAAATGCCCCAAGTCATGTAGGAGTTTATGGTACCGTGGTTTCACTCTGCTCCCCTTTCACGGTACAGGGAGTCCATCCCACAGTCTCCTGATGCTGATGCCATCCACCTTCCCTCTCTGACCCCTGTTTTGTTTTTCCTTCAAACTCCTAGATTCTTTTCTTTCTAAATTAATCCTCTTATTATTTTCACCTTTAGCATTTGTTCCAAACTTGTGCCAGGCATCTGTGTGGTCAAATAAATAAAATCCAGCACAGCAAAACTGGTCAATGTGACCAATTTCCTACAATCAAGACAGTGTAAAAAGCACTGAATGCAGAATTAAGAGGCTCATGTGCAAGTCTTAGCTTTGACTCTTATTCACTTCGTGACCTTCATAAATGTTGCTAACTTTTTGAGCTATAGTTTCCACATCTGTATAATGGGGCTAATAATACTTGGGCTACCTGTATCACAGGATTGTGATAAGCCACGTTAGGCAAGTGGCTTAACTTCTCTGAGCCTCAGTTTCCTAATCTATAAAAATTAGGATAATAATTCATGTACTATCTACTCCATAGGTTGCTGTGATGAAGACACTTATTAAGCCTTAAAATGCTGTAGAAATGTGAGCTATTGTTTTAAACACCATCTCAACATTAAGTGTTGATGAGGTCATATTCAGTTCAGCTGCAGAAATGAAACCAGTGGTAAAAACTGGCTATGCTAAACCCCATCTACCAGTTTGACTGTGGACATTTTTTCAGTCTAGGTCTCTGTAGCTCACCAAAGCTGCAAGTACAGTGGACATTTATGGGCCTGGTCTACTGTGATCAAGAAGGCATCTTTGACCTGCTCCATTTCTGACCTGGGCCAGTTCACCCCTCTTTAGGCACCTGGTGGTCCTTCAGTCCCGAAGGCTCACCATACTGGTGCCAGACTTAATGAGGTCCCCTGAACAGCTTAGTTTTGCTGTGGTTCAGAATTCTCCAGCTCAAGTAATCAACCAGCCTCTGCAGTAGTAGAGCCTACAGGCCCTGTTGGCTGTAGGCATCCTGACGAGCCGGCTAGAGATGAAGATTTTATCTTCTCCCACTTTCTCTTCATTGACTGATTTGACTTGTCTCTGCATGAGCCCATTTTCCTCTTCTAGGTGGGTTGCAAAGACAAAAAGAACAGTCATACAACACATAAGTAGTCAGTTTTTTGCAACTAAATTAGCCTCATTTATTTCAGTTGAAACTATAGTTAGAATCTCTTGTTTGTTTGAGGCCATCTCATGAATCCATAAAAATTATGGTTTGATAAAAATCAGACCTTATTAAAATTTAGCCCAGAAAACTCATGTGTCAAGAGTCAACAGACACTTAAACTTAACTTTAAAAAAATATCCTCAGCAACAATTAAATCCCATGGAATCATTTCCCTTCCCTTCCTTGTCCATAGGAGGGAAGGGAAAGGGAACAAGCATTTATTAGGTTCTGGCAATGTGCCAGGCACTCTGCTAAGGGCTTTATAAATGTTATCTCATTTAGTCCTCACAATAACCCTAGGAGGTAGGTGCCGTTATTATCTCCATTTTACAGCTGAGGAAACTAAGGCAAATAGTGTATGAGTGACTTGACCAGGATTTCACAGCGAGGAAGTATCTGGGCTAGGATTTGAACTTGAGTTCCTAATTCTAAGACCAGTGCACTACTTAGCTGCCTCATTATCTATGGCTGATAACATCAAACCTGTATAATTACTTCCATTGCTATTTCTCATAACTGTCGTTCTAAAGACTTGTTTTCTTGTTTCTCCCAGCACTTTCCTATGCAGAATAAATGGTAATTAAAATGTGCAGGATGACAAGATGGAGCAAACAGTGCTTGTACCACCGGGACCTGACAGCTTCAACTACTTCACCAGAGAATCTCTTGCAGCCATTGAACAACGCATTGCAGAAGAGAAAGCTAAGAACCCCAAACCAGACAAGAAAGATGACGACGAAAACGGCCCAAAGCCAAATAGTGACTTGGAAGCTGGAAAGTCCCTTCCATTTATTTATGGAGACATTCCTCCTGGAATGGTGTCTGAGCCCTTGGAGGACCTGGACCCATATTATATCAATAAAAAAGTGAGTGTTCTTGACCAGGCTTATTCTGAGATTACTAGCACATTGCATACGTGGGCTTGTTAGAACAACAACACATGCTGTTATTGCCGTGAGAACCGTAGTATGTTGCTGCCTAAGAAATGACACACATTGGCATACTGATTAACAGTGGATAGGATTTATAGTGAAAAATGGAACTCTTCTAAATGCGTTGCGATGGATATGCAAAATAAATACATAAAAAATATTTTGCTGCCTCGAATAGTAGGCAGCCTAACATATTAGGAATTCTCCCAACAGTTTGCTTCCTCTCTGGTTATCTGATATATTTTCTATGTGCACAAATGTTGATATCATTGCATATTATAAGTATTTTAATAAATGTTAGCAATCACTAATTAATTAATTAATTAGTTGTGTTAATACATTTAATAAATGTAGTTCTCAGCCCGAGACCTAGAGGGTTCTTCATAGTAATCATATTACTTCAGTACTTCAAGGGATCCATGCTTTCATTCATGTGAATAGCTTCTCTACTAATACAGGTTGCATCCTCTTCTCACTTTAGTGAATAATCTTATGAGTTTCTGTGGCTAAAAAACAGTGACGATGGGCTGACTCCACACTGAGTGTTGATCCTCCTAAACTGAACTTGACTGATTCTCAGATGATCTTGTATCCACAGACCCAAAGTGAAGGCTTCCCAGCTTGGTAGGCCTGCCAGAAGATCACACCTCATTTGAAAAGCCCTTGAGATGAAGTTACATTACATATAATCCACAAATTAGAATATTTCCTTCTTTTTCCCAGAGAAGCCTTATTTTATTTGACAGAATTCATACTTATCTATAAAACACACATTACTCAATCATAGAACAAACCATAATAACCAAATGAAGTGTCTGAAGATGAAATCAACAGATGGCTATAGTCTCTTTCCATTTATTGCTCTCAAGTAAATTGTTTAATCAAACTAAGTTTTTGCTTTTCATTCCTTTAGACCTGTGATTTTATTGGTATAGGTAGTTCCTAATAAATAAACTCTTTCTCCAATGGAGATGAGCAAGCCTTTTACAAAGCATAGTCTTAGAGTAGCCCTAGAGCATTGAGAGGTTAAGTGACTTGCTCAGGGTCACAATAGCCAGTCTGTGTCAGAAGTAGGACCTGAACCCAGATAATGGGTGTTTTTTCTGACTCAAAAGCTAGCCCTGTCTCAATTGCACTCTGCTACTTCTCAATCACACATAGTCTTAGTAAATTTACTTATGCTTATGGTCTTTCATAAGGCATAGGACAGAGTAAACAGTTGTAAGATACAAGTACAAGAGAGATGGTAATTAAGCAAATGAGGTGGTTTTTTTGGTTGTAGTCCACTCATGCTTTAAAATGCCTGAAAAATGTTGAAGAGCCTTGTTTTACATCCCACAACCACCCCCAGTCCCTATCCTGCATAAAGTAAACTCCTGCCAGTTGAGCCAATTTGTTGCTTTGGTCCTGTGTCCTTGGAGGTCATTATGACTCTAGTAATACCTCAGGAGCTTCAGAGCTAATGTCTCACTCACATGCCATTGGCAACTTTACAGAAATATAGAATTATATAGAATCAGGACTGAATACTAGTTTAAATCAAGTACATTTTTTTTTTTGCCTTGAAGATTTTGCATCAAGTGAAAGGTTTCTATAGTTTTTAATTTCTCTATTTGCATGTTTGTAGTCTATTATTTTGCTATCAAGTCACAGTAGTTAGGAACTAATCAATTTTATAACTACATTCTTTTAGTCACTAGCACGGATATCCAATTTTATCATCAAATCTATTTTTGGCAGTAAAGTTGTATCCTCTAAAAAGCCGAAGTCCAAATTAATCTAAGTAGTGTTTCTTGGGTATTTAGGTCCTAGAAGTAGTTAGAACTCAATATTAAATAATTAAATTCTGAACAATTGAATTTTCTTAAATTTATATTTATTTAAATGTGAATTTAGAGATTTCAGATATGTACTCTATGTCAGTGGTTCTCAACCTGTGGATCACAACTCCTTTGGGGTTGAACGACCCTTTCACAGGGGTCGCCCAAGACCATCAGAAAACACATATTTCCCATGGTCTTAGGAACCTCCTCTATCTGTCTCCAGGCAGGTCCGCCCACATGCAGACACACCTACATACAACTATTAAAGAGTAGCGGCATTAGGAAGGTTGAGAACCACTGCTCTATGTATTTCTAGAAACTAGCTGTTCACTTTGCATAGTATGTTTTATAATGAAAGTATATTAAATGTCTTTGAGATTTGCCCTTCCTTTTTCTCCACCCCACTGCTACTCAAGAATCCCTATTTCAGACCAATACAGTAGGGCAAACATCATCCCTTCATTTTTTACTACAAACAAGCTTGGAATCTCCAGGAATCCAATATTTCACTGTGTCTCTATCATTTGTGTGGATAATCCCTCCCATAATAGGGCATGAAATTCATCTATGACTGCCCTTCCTGTATAACCATTGTCTATATCATTCTATAAATCCCTGTCAGAAATGCCACCCAATAAGCTGGAAGCCTTCCTCATATTTTCTTATCATGTAATGGATACAAGTGGAGCACTTAGTCTATTCACCATTTATTCCTCACTTTTGCTACATGCCTTGCCTCAACTAGCTAAATATATTTGAACCTCCATTGCCCAAAACAGCAGAAGAAAACTGGCACTCAGCCTATGTACTGTTCCCAAGATTATATAACAACAAATTAACATTTAGGAAAGAACAAATTCACTCTTGTGGATAATTTAAAAACCAAATTCACTCCATGAAATATTCCTGTTAAAGAACTTTTTCAGGTGGATCTATGTTGCTATATTGAGAGGGAATACCCAATGACGATGGATATGGCAACAGGCAGACTTAAAAACTCTGAAGGAAGTCCCAACCTTTCTAGAGTGTTTAAAATAAGGATTGTAAGATTGTTTGGCTATCTAGTCTGATTCTGGTGCTGGAAATGTTTCTACATTAGATTAGCATCATTTCCTTGATTCCCTCTAGTTTTGTCTATAGATACACACTTTGTGTGAACAATTAATAATAAGCCAGGAAAGTAGTTGGTCAAAATAATAGAGGCAATATGTTTAGAAATATGTAATTGTGGCATTGATGTAATATTTTGCATCTTAAAATCCTTATGTAACTACAGTGATATGCGCAGCTCTTCTAAAGTGCAAGAATGGCTTATGTGGGTAAGTTTCTGTTATGTCTCTAAATAAAGTTAACATTTGCATTTTCTTCCTATAACATTTTAACCTGTGATATATTCCTTGAATTTTTATTTGCCAATTTCTACATCACTCTTGGGCTGTTTTACGAATGGAGCTATTTCATTATGGAAAAAAAAACCCACCTTAAATGTCCAAATATTTGTTCTTATTAAAGTTGGAATATTGACAGTATTTTACCCTTTAAAAGTTAATTGCATTTTATTTTTTGATGAGTAATGTCTTTTAAGTGATGGGTATTTGAAATTGGCTGCATGCTTTTTATTAAAACCAAGCAGCAGGCACAGATTGTCCTTCAGGTTTTTCATCACCTGTTTAGCTGAAGGGTTAAGAATGGTGGAGCTGAGGACCAATGAAAATGGTACTGATTCTGACGTTCCCAGATAGTGCTGACAGTGAAGGAGGCAGAACTGGGACCAAAGGGATACAGAGCTACATAAGTGTCAGGAATGCTGTGTTGCTTTCTCCAGGACTACAGTGCTAAAATGAATAATGTGTTATTGACGTCATCACATTGGGTTAGGGCTTATTCCTTATAATATCGTGATTGAGAAAAAGTAACCATATCCTAGACAACATTGCAGAATTCAACATGTATTGTCTGAGGATAAAGCATCCTTTGTAACTGAGGAATTTAAAGGCATGGGATCAACCCAAATCGCAGTGGAGTGTTTGTGATGTTCCACAATCAGTTTCAGTGAGTTTACAAATAGATTACTATTTCCAATATATAACATGTGCCTGTGTCTTTTTACTTTGGCAAATTCTTTAAGTTTCACACCCTCCACCCCACCCCCAAAAAATACCATTATCATTGCTAAAATGGTTTAAGCAACTTTCAGTAAGATTGCAATGGACTTAGTAGAGATTTTCTCATGCACATTCTTATCAGAAAAAAATGTGGGAAGCTACCTGATCAACAAAGGGTTTAGGATTTGAAAAGTACAAAGTAAGAACAATAACATAAAATAAGGACCAGAAGGCAGTGATACCAAAAAAAAAAAAAAAAAAAAAAGGATTCTATGCCCTGTTAGAATTAATCCAGTGATATTCAGAATTTAGTGTTGAACTACATTTTCTTTTGTGCTAAATAGAAGGGTACATTTTAGTTGGTGAAAATATTTTTTTTCTAATGGTAATTTTTTTATGGCTCTCCTGTGATTGAAAATTTGATTTTGTTACTTTAGATTTTCAGTGAATTTCTTAACCTACTTTGTTAGAAAATTTTCTTCTTTCCTCTCTTCTCATATACTTCTGGAAATTATAGATGAAGCATTAATTCCATGAAAGAAAATGGATTTTAGTAATATGTCATTTTATGGAGAAGAGAATGAGATGCCTGAAGTCTATATTTTTTTTAAATGAGCAAGATTTTTATAATATTTAGAAAATTTCCCATACATATTAAATTATATTATTCTCTATGTTGTATGGTAAATGATTCCCCATACTGTTTTATATAAACATTTTTTTTTTGGTCTTTTTATCAATGAATTTGCAAAGGTGCACATTTCACATTTAACAGTAGGTAGAGGAAAAACAGCATAACTAGACAACTTTTAAAAATGAATTCAAAGAAGTAGCAATTCTGCTGTGCTTCATCTTGTAATTCTGTGTGGTTGGTTTTGTTTTTTTTTTTTCATTCCCAGTAGGGTTTCAATAGCTTCTTGTATGTTTTAAAATTCTTCCCTTGAGGAAATTACTTAATAAATCAGGAAAAGAAAACAACAAGGGGCTACATCCAGGATCAGATAAGGAAGGGACAAGCAGATTTTCATATATTCCAATGACAGTTCTTTTGGTTTTCCTAGACCGTTTGGACAACTGAACCTGTTTAATCTCTTGTGCCTAATTCTCATTTTGGAGATGTTTCAGAGGTCACAGGGGATCAAAAAAAGTGCCTAATCCTTCATTTTGCTGGTAATCTTATTACCACAGAAAATTCTAAGAAAGAAAATCCACTCCTTGAAATTCCCCAATGATGGAGAACTCCAAAAGAATAAAATTCTTAACACTGTGATACAATATTCCTGGAGTATAGGGATTAAAACATCCTTTACTAAAACAGTCTTTTAAAAAACAAGGAGTAGCCTTTTGCCAGGGCATTTCTATATTATGCTAGTGGGGGAGGAGGGCATGAGTGTCAGGTGCTTCTGCTGCAACAATTAAGACAAATATTGATTGTTTCCCTTTGAGGCTCTGGTAAACCCTTAAGGAATATGCCTGAAAAACCAATGTCAAAATGGATCTAATAGAGATGCCTCTAAATTTTCTGCTATTGTCAGGTCACCCTTGGAGAAACACTTTTGCCATTAGCATGGTGATATCACACGGGCCTATCTGCACCCTGACACTTGTATAACACAATCCCTGTGGCCTCTATTATAGTCCAAGATCATTCTTTGTAGAGCTTCATGATTCCTAGAAAAGCCTGAAATTAAACAACGAATAGTTGCAGATAGAGCAACATCTAGAATATGGCTGTCTTTACCTTGTATTTCCTCCCATATATCTGGATGCAAAAGGTCAAGACAAGTCTTGCGACTTCACCTTATGAGTATTCAGTAGGATAGACTCCTGTTGTTGAATGTGGAATGGATATTCTCAGAGATGAGAACCCTGGGAAGTCTTCTACAGTTCCTCCAATATTCCCAAAAGGGAATTCTCCAACAATCCACTTCAGCACAGCCTGAGTAATACACTCTACACTTTGAGACTCATCTTTTTCTTTGGGGTTCCAGAGACTTAATGGTCTACGCAAAAGTAACAACAAATCCCTTAAATTAAAGTGAAGTAAATGAAAACCCACAATTAGAAACATGAGTGTCTGGCAAGTACTGTGTTACAAACAACTGGCAAAAAGCTATGATTATTACAGCAGAAATGTGAAATGGAATTAAGAGACCTCCTAGTGATTTTGAGAAGGAGAAAAAATAAAAAAGTTCTGCCCCTGGAATGGTTCTGAAAAATCTATATGTATCCTTGGCTGAAAATTCTTAGTAACATCCTATATGAAAATGGGCCCTTTGGGAGGTGACACCAAGGAGCTTGGACCATTCTATATTTCATTAGAGTTTACACAGATGTTATTATCAAATTTGGACCAACACAAGGAGATTCTTATGAACAAGTAACACATGTGCTTTGTGAAGTATCGGCAAAAGATAAGATGATCACTACCCTTTATCTTACTCTGAACCTTACATCTATCACCTCTCTGTAAGGAAGTAGAATATTTTATCATAGGTCTACAGGAGTTATGGATAGTCATTATATTGATCATAGTTTTTATTGCTTTCAAAATTGTTTTTCAGCGTTGTTATATAAATTGTTCTTATGGTTTTGCTCATTTCATTCTTCATCAACTTATAAAAATCTCGCAGATTGCTCATTTTCATAATATTGATGTTAGAGTATAAATTGTTCTTTTGGTCCTACTTACTTCATTCTGAATGAGTTCACATGCCTTTTCATATCTTTTTGAAATCACCTGTTTTCTCATTTCTTACAGCACAATAGTATTCCATCACATTCATATTCCACAACTTATTTAGTCATTCCTAAATGGATGGGAATTCTTCTAGTTTCCAGGTTTTGCCACCACAAAAAGAGCTGCTATAAATATTTTTATATATGAAGGATCTTTTTTTCCTACAGTTCCTCCAACATTTATCTTTTCTTCTTCTTTTTTTTAGCATCTTTGCCATTCTTGTGTGTATGAAGTAAAATCTCTGAATTGCTTTAATTTGTAATTCTTTGTTAGTTATATGGATCATCTTCTAATATAACTGTAAATGGCTTATTTCTTTACTAGGGAATAGACTATTCATATACAATGACTATTAATCAATTGGGGAATGGCTCTTATTCTAATAAATTTGAATAAATTTTTTATATTTCTTGGAAATGAAATGTTTGAGAAATTCTGTGCCAAAGCCTTTCTTTCCCCAGTTAATTGTTTCCCTTCTGATCTTAGCTTTATTGGATTTGTTTGTGCAAAAAAAAAAATTTCATTTTATGTGATAAAAATTATCCAATTTGTCTTCTGTGATCCTTTTTATCCCTTGTTTGGTGATAAATCTTTCCCTCTCCATAGATCTAATAGATAATATTTTCCATGTTTTTCAAATTTATTTATGGTTTAACCTTTTATATTTAGGTCATGAATAGATTTGGAGTTTATCTCCAAATGTGAGATGACCCTGTCAAATAAAATAATCCTGACTTCCCCTTAAAAAATCCAGTTCTTTAGTCACTAAGCATTTATTAAGCACCCACTATGTGCAGACATTAATGAAGATTGGGAAAGTCTTGCAGAAGGTGGGATTTTAGATGAGACTTGAAGGAAGCCAAAAAGTGGAGGAGGCAGAGATAAGGAGGGAGAGAATTCCAAGCAGAGGAAAGAGCCAGTGAAAATGCATGGTGTCTGGAGTATCTTGTGAGAAGAGAAGCAAGGAGGTCAGTGTGACTGGGTTGCAGAGTGTCTGGCAAAGGATTAAGGTGTTAGAAGAATCAGAACACCTTAGGAAGTCTGTGGACAAATTTCATATCCAGGCTATTCTAATGTATAAATGTATTGGATGATATTTTTAATGGGATATCCTTTCTTCCTAAGGTTCTTTTGCACTGTCTCCTTTCAATGACTGGATGCTTCCAAAAGGACAAAACACTAAGAGAAATTCCAGTGGAATAAAAATAGAAACATTCCACTACCTCATCTTCTGGCATGTTCAACACACACTATAATACTTTATCTTGGTCCTTGAATTGAGGCCCTGATTTTAATTAAACACGAATGATTGTTCAATTTTTAAATCATTGCACATTTTCCTCTCTTCTAGCCTAGCTTTGATAGTAATTCAGTACTACCACCAGCAGAAGATACACAAGTACAGCGGTTGAAGTATATTCCTCCTTAGCAAAAAAAAAAAAGTTTAGATGAAAGAGGAGGTTTAAACTAAAGTCTAAAATAGCAATTTGAAAGAATATAACTCTTATACTTATATAAGAGCTTAATGTAATGCCTATATTTAGAAAAGGGAGCCAATCATCCTAGAAACTATAAATCTAAAAAATTACTCTTTCCAATGCCGAAAGGATCCTGGAAAAAAAAAAAATCACAGCCTAATCATTTTCTGAAAACAGAAAAAGAAAAAAGTACTAAGTGGTAACCTAGTTTTGAAAAGAATAAATATGGAAATAAAGAAAAATAGTTTTGTAAGAAATAAATCCTACCAGAATAAAAGTATAATGCCATAGATAGAGCATCAGACTTAAATTGAGGACTTAAATTCAAACATTGGCTCTGCCGTCTAACTAGATGGCAAAGTGAATAGAGGACACTGAGGCCTGGAATCAGGAAGACTTGAGTTCAAATCCAGCCTTGGACACTTACTAGCTGTGTGACCCTGGACAAGTCACTTAACTTCTATCTGCCTAAGTTTCGTCAGCTGTAAAATGGGGATAATAATAGTACATAAACCTCCCCCCACCAGGTTCTTCTGAGGATCAAATGAAATAATATTTGTAAAGTACCTAGCATACAGTAGATGTTTAATAAATACATATTTCCTTCCTTCCTTGGACCAGCCACTTACCCTCCCTAGGCCTCAAATTCCTCATCTGTAAAATGAGGAACATTGACAAGATGCCTTTAGTCTTCTTCCAGCTTTAAATATATGATCTCATGAGAGTGATCTGATCTCATTTTTTGACTTATTGGCAAGCCAGGTAGATATAAGTGAAGGCTCTAGTTTAAAAAAAAAATCAGGATATTAGTAAACCTTTGATTCGGTCCTCTACGATATAATTATCAATATGCAAAATATGCACATGGGTTGATGATCTCATCCATTTGGATAATCCCTCCAGCAAGGATAGTTTAAACCCATGCATTCTTCCTCATCCGGGCAGTTCATGTCCCTTTCCTCTTCTGTAAGCTTGCCACAAGAGGTCTGTCTTCTGCTCCGGAGGCCTCCTCTCTTTGTCCTGAAATCACCAGGACGGCAGCACTGAAGCCATCCACCAGCCATTGCTCATACGTTTCTCCAATAGAACAAGCATTTATCAAATACCTACTATGTGTCAGGTATTGTACTAACCACTTTACAAATATTGTCTCATTTGATCCACACAACAACCCTGCTAGATAAGTTTTATTATTATTATCCCCTTGTTGTTGTTGAGGACACTGAGCTTAGGAGACGTAGGTGAGGCTGGATTTGAACACAAGTCTCTCTGACTCCAGGCCCAGCACGCTATTCCCTATACCAGACAGCTGTCCCTAAAAATCTTTGACTCAGATTTTCTTTGAAGTTCCTTTTTTTGTTACCCACTGCACATGTTCACACTTACCACATACTTCTCCATTGCTCTCTATACGACATTTATTTTAAATTCTTTAGAGATAGAGTGTTCTATGAACCACAGTCACGTAACAATACCTCGGAAGACCAGTTTTTGTTTCTGTGAGAAGTTGGGGACCATTAGAGGTTATTTACTGATAAACTAGGAAAATACTTGAACCACACATCTTTTAAATGGGACCCACATACACACAATGGCCAGCCTACTTTAAAAGATAATATATAATCATGAATGGTGTAGTTCAGTGGAAAGAGGAAACAGATGTGAGCAGGAACAATATACATCTGTGATTTATTAGGAAGTTTGGTTGGGGAGGAGAGGAAGACTATTACCATTTGCAATAATTTACCTCCATACACTACCTACTCCTTCTTTTACTTCAGGAATTTTATTTCATTTGCCCATTTTCTGATTTTATTGACAAATTGCTTTGGTTTAGAACCATTGAGTCTCCCTATCCTCTTGGATCCTACTTACTCAAATCTGCACATACGAACACAAGGTACAAAAACATCTTATTTGTGTTCGTCCATCATAAAGACAAGCTGTTGGCCTTACTTTTTGATTGGATCCCTTCCTTGTGTCATCATACCCCAAGAGGTGTTGTGGCTAAAGGAAGGAGGACAGAAGTAAGGTTGGATTTTAAATAGGTAGACATTTCTAGTAGAAAGCTGTTGTATTTCCTAGTGTTTTTTCATCTCTGATTTAGGCCACATTCTGGCAGATAAAACTTGTTTTATTTAATACATATCTTTGAAATGTTTTTATGCAAAATTTTTGTGAATCTAATTATATTTCAAAGATAATATCAGAACCTTGCAATCTGAAATACTACAGTAAATCAAAAAATTTGAATCATGACACAAATTGATCTGTTCTTTATGTCTGAATTTCATATATGAGTTAGAGCTAGGTACATCTGTATTGGTGTTTTGTCATGTACTTAGAGCTAAAAGGGACTATAGAGATTATCTAGTGCAATCTTCTCATTTGACAAAGAGACTAAAGAAAGAGACTAAGGCCCTGAGAAGATGATGCAGATTGTCCAAGTAAATTGCAGAGGCAGGATTTGAATGAAGACCTCTTATGCCCCCTAATCCAGGATTTAATCAACTTAACCTCTCTCTGTTTATAACGCAGTAAAATCTTCGGTCAGGAAGGCAAGCCACTAGAGCAGAAAGAACCCTCTCAGAGGACCTGAGATCAACTCTCACTTCTAAAGCTTACTGCTTGTGTGACTGAGATCACTAACTTCCTTGGACTTCATCTGTAACCAAGGAACATTCCTTGGATCTTATCTGTAAAGCAAAGGGGTTGCATTAGATAGTCTTTGGAGCTCTTTCTGTCACTAGGGCTAAGATCTTAATCATGTCTTATATGATTCTTTCCTTGCTAATAAAACAGAGTCTGAAAAACCTTAAGCAATGTATGAGATCCATATATAATTTCCCCTTCCTTTTATCTTCTTATTACTTCCACCACCCTTATTTGAAGAAATCGTTGCTTAGAATTTCCAAGGAGCAAGACCAGATGCAAGTAACCTCTTAGCAATTCTTACGATTTGCAAATTGAGTTTTTGGTTTCTGACTGTGTGAATAAAGTACCAAAGGTTAGGCGCATTGATGAAATAACAGGGAAAAAAATGGATTTTTGTTGCCGTGTCATTTCAGTCATATCTGACTCTTCATGACTTTATTTGGGATTTGCTTTGCAAAGATACTGGAGTCATTTTGCCATTTCTTTCTCCAGCTCATTGTACAGATAAGAAACTGAGGCAAACAGGGTTAAGTGACTTGCCCAGGGTAACACAGCTAGTAAGTGTCTGAGGCCAAATTTGACCTCGTGAAGATGACTCTTCTTATTTCCAAGATCAGTACTCTCTCCACTCACCACCTAACTGTGTCCCCCCAAAAGTATTATGTGTTGCAAAATTGCAAGTGTGATTGTACTTAAAATTTGAAGAATTCTCTGACATAAATTCCACTGCTGCAAGATTTTACAAATTAGGTGGCTGTACAGCAAAGGGAACATCTTGTGGGCACTACTACAAAGAGACAAAATAACTCCTTTAAACAACATTGTAATGACTGGTATAGAACTTTTCAAATTACATTTTATGATAGTTTAAACCTAAGAAAATATTTGCCTCCCAGCGACACAGTGAGGTAAGTGAGGTAGGAGCTGTTAGAGGGCTTCTTGTTTTGTGTACTCATGCTCCTAACTCAGACCTCCCTCCCTAATCCCTTTCACCAAGTAAATCAAAGCCATCCACCAGGATAGGTTCATCTCCTCCACTCAAACCACAAAACCTTTCCACATCCTCTCCTGCTCTTCCCTATTTTGCCTTTCTCCCTTCCAAGACTAATTCTTCCACTTGTGTCTTCCACCTCCTCTAGGAATTTACCTTCCCTTATTACTCCTCTCTTAATTTGAGTTTCTGCCTATTTATAGGCTACTTCCCTGCCTACTACTACTCCCATCCCTACTACTAGAAACAATAATAGGATAGTCATAATTATAAAAGATAAGGTCATTGCTTCCAGAAATTATAGACAGATCCTTGTTAAAGAACACAGATAGAGATCAATTCAGATTTTACACGGAAAGGATAGAAACTGTGTAACATAGTACAGCAGGTTGCAGAAACTACTAACCATTTGGATAAAGACATAGTCAAGTGGCAAAAATTATATATGAAAATGAAATATAATTAAGACTTCACATCCTTGATAAACTAACAGATAACACATCACCATACTATGAAAGCAAACTCCATAATATCCTTGAAATTTCAACAAATAATCTGGAGCATCATCACAGATAAAACTGTTGCCTGTGATTGCCTATAACAATGACCTAGGACCATTTTTAAACATTTTAAATAGATGTTGACCTAGGAAATATGCACACCCTTCAAACCATACAGGAGAAAAAACTCTCAAAATGCCGCATCTCACTGAAAGAAATTAAAACCTGGTCATCCTGTCTTCTACTAGAATTATCCCAAAGATGATTTCAGCAAGCCTAAAGAGGATGAGTTTAACATCAAAATACTTTTATTATTCAATTTATGAAAAAATTTTCATGGCCAATTCTAATAACCTGGATGGTTCTAACAGCTTCCCAACTGGTAACAGGTCCAAGGTGGGCAAATTATTTTGCTTAAGTCATGTAAGTAGTAAACTTCTCAAGTGAGATTTGAGCCTGAATCCAAAAACAGTGCTCTCTCTGCTGTACTAAACTCCCTCCCTGATCTAAGAATTTAGTGTACCATAAATAAAGTCTAATTTCTCCCCTCTCCAATTCATTCTCCTCAAAGTTGCCAAAAATAATATTCCTAAGGCAGAGTTTGATCATATCATCCCTTGCTCTAAAACTTCCAATGGTTCCCTACTGCCTCTAGTATTAAAGGCAAACACCTCAGCCCAGCCTTGAAAGATCTCTCCAATCGTGCTCTAATTTCTCTTTTAAGCCTTATTACATATGGCTGCCTTTCACACACTCTGTGTTCTATCCAGAATGAACTGTTTCTCTAAACTGGACATTCAATTTCCTGACTTCATAGATTCATTCAGCCTGATCCTCATGCCTGGAATGTACTCTTTGTTTTCCCCTATCCAAATCCTTGTCTTCCTTCAAGATTTACCCAGAGGCTACCTCCTCCATGAAACCTTCCCTAAATCAACCCAGTTGCTAGTAAGAGTATTTTCCTCCTTCAGTTATCTTGAATCATCCTTGTATTTGTACATATTATTTCTATATCCTATTATAGTCTCCTTAGAGCAGCAAGGTAACAGTGGATAGAGTGCCCTTCCAGGAGTCAGGAAGACTCATCTTCCTGAGTTCAAATCTAGCTTCAGACAGTTCCTAGCTGTGTGACCCTGGGAAAGTCATTTAACCCTGTTTGCTTCAGGTTCCTCATCTGTAAAATGATCCGGAGAAGGAAATGGCAAACCATTCCAATATCTTTGCCAGAAAAAAAAAATGGGATCACAGAGAGTCGGATATGACTGGAAAATGATTAAACCAACAGTAACTCCAGATTTCTCAGAAATTAAAGCTGTCTTAACTTTCCCTCTCTTTTCACCCCTCTTCCCCAATAATTCTGAATTAGGCTTTTTACTACACTTACTGTTAAATTAGAAAAACACTGAGAGCTAGGTCTAATAATTGAAAAAAAAAGATTAGAAGTCCTAACATATTTCAGCTAAATCTAGGCTACACCAGGTTTTTTGTTGTTTTGTTTTGTTTTTCTGAGCCTATATTCCCAAATTCCCATGGGCAAAGGCATTGTCATCACACTAAACAGCACAAGTCTGTTCATGTCTCTTACTGCGCAGTGGTCTCAAAAGGCATTTTGGAGACAGAAGTATTGAATGGAAAAGGTGAAAAAGAGAAAGAATATTCACAGCTCTAAGTTGTGGTTACAGTCATGCACAAATGTCAAACTTCCTCTGCTCTAAATAGCATCTATTAAAGCCTTCTTTATAATCTACAATTTCATTCCTAAAAAAGAAAATGAGAAAGAAATGTACATTGAAGGACTAGATTTAGAGCTTGTATATCTTCACTAAGTAGCACTTAGTGCTGTATTATTTGTCCAGTAGACACTCAGTAAATGTTTGTGGGTGATTCCTCTACCTTTATTTAGAAAATGAGAGAGAGGAAGAGAGAGAGAAGAAAAACAGTAAATCAATGAGCTGAACCCTTTCCAGAAGAAGCCCTTGAAAAAGATTAAAAGAAGGAAATGTGTAAAGTCAATAGGCTTTGTCCAAAAGAGACACTATCCCATTAAAAAAAAAAAACAACTTACATAAATATACATTTTAAAAGGCTAAAAGAGAAAGATTTTAGCCTCCTTGTCTCAAACCATGACCTCTGGGGTACACTTTTGAAGAATGAGTAAAATAATAAAACTAAAATAGAATATTCCCAGTGCTTAGCACAATGCTGATATATAGTAGGTGCTTAATGAATGCTTGTTGATGACTCAATTTTTAAGCTTCCTTTCAATTCTAAATGCTATAAATATCCATCATTATATGCCTTCCTCAAAAGAGGTCCTTCATGGAGACAAAAGTTTTCTTCACCCCTCCAGTGCCTCTGTCTGAAGATTAAGGGGGTGCTTAGAAAAGAGGAGGAACACAGTTCTGGATCTACATATCACCTCTTTGTTTTTAAATCTTCAAAGCACAATTTGTGAAAATCAATTTAATTCACTTTTATTGAGAGTACACAGAACATGCATGCAAGCCAGCATAGCTTGGGGTATTGGGTTATCCTTCTGTATTCCTAAAGACTTTGAGCTTTCTTTCTCTGCTGCATAAGCACTGCATGAAATGGGGAGTCAGATGGGATTAGAATTTTGTCAGCTAACTCAGAAATCCAAATACAAAACTCAGCACTCCAGGACATCCAACACTCTCCAGGGAACTTTGGTTCCAGAAATCGATGATTGGATTGCACCCATCTCAGTGAAGAGTGGGTTTTATTGTTTTATTCTGCAACACATCGAGATAATATTTGTTTCAGAAGCATTGATGGCAGAATTTATCTCAGGATAAAAATAGTTCTTGTTCTATTGAAAATTCTTTGGAATTATTTCTTATAATATCTGAATGGTGAAATTTGGTACCCAATGGGAAGGAAATTTGATGTGAAAAATTTTTTAAAAAATAATTATCAAAGCTTCTACATATTTAAGAACTTCCTTTCTCTTTCATACACATTTACCATTGTAGCACCAAGTTTGGTTGATCTCTACAGATTTCTTATCTGTAGGATAAAATGAAAGAAAAAAAACTACTACCTCCAAAATCAAGTGTAGACATACTGCAAGGAAGCAGCAGGTAAGTGGGGCTGGCAGATTTCTTCTATAAGTTAAAAGTTGTTAATAGCTTTATATTCATAGTACATATGTAAAATTTATGTGCTTTATATTGGCCTATCCTGCAGAATGGAGGTAAATTATGATGGCAAATTTAGGATGTTCGATTTAATTTTTAAACTGCTTATACTTTGATACTCTCCTATTGTGTTCCTTTCTTTACAGACTTTTATAGTATTGAATAAAGGGAAGGCAATCTTCCGATTCAGTGCCACTTCTGCCCTGTACATTTTAACTCCCTTCAATCCTCTTAGGAAAATAGCTATTAAGATTTTGGTACATTCATATCCTTTTTCAACGTGTCTATTTCCAATGTCAGTTTCTAACATCAGTTCTTTGTAGATGAGTTGTTGTTTTTGTCTTTTTGGAGGGGAGAAGCCAGGGCAATTGGGGTTAAGTGACTTGCCCAAGGTCACACAACCAATAAATGTTAAGTCAGGTTGGATTTGAACTCAGGTCCTCCTTACTCCAGAGCCAGTGCTTTATTCACTGTGCCACCTAGCTGCCCCAAGATGTGTTTTTAAATTGTAGTTCACAAAGAAGTTTGGGAGAAATTCTCATTTTTTTGGGTTGGTTGATATATTAGACTATTCGCCTTCCCCAGAAACCAGGGGGTTCCAAATTGGTCAATCACATAAATGCCATAGAAATAAACAGAATCTTTAGAAGTTACTTAGACATTTGACCTCATAGACTTATAATATGTTTATGTTCAGAAATTGTGACTTCCAAGCCAAAAGATTTTGCCTATCTGTTGTGGACCTGGAACTATAATAGGCCAATCCCAGTGTTGTCACTTATTACTTATGTGTGAACAGGTTATATAACCTCTCCAGTCCTCGGTTTCCTAATCTGTAAAATAAAAATTTAACCAGAGGAACTTCTAGCTCTAGAAATTGCCAGAATGGAAATCCCTTTGTCTGAAATCTTTTGATCAGCTACACCTCAATAATTTTCTGTCTTAGTCTATAGTATGGGATTACCTAAGACTCTGAGAGATAAAATGACTGCTCATAGTCTCATAGATACTAGGTCCAGGGGTAAAATTTGAACTCAGATCTTTCTGACTGTAGTACTATCTAGACACTATATCATTGCTTCTCAGAGTTTGCTAGAACAAATTTTGTGTAAGATTATGCTGTCTGCACTACCTTCGTGGGATGTTCATCATTTTTGTACAGACTTGGCAAACTTTCTGATACAGCGTCCCAAAGGTCTTTGTGAAATTTTAAGCCACTTCAGACTTCTAAAGCTTTTGTTAATAAGAGCCCTTCTACTAAATCTGTTTGTACTCTTATGGGAAAACTCATTTTCTCTAAGTGCTGAACATTTGTCTGACGGTGACTCAGTTATCAGTCTTTTCAGTGGTTAACTTGTTAATATAGAGTTTTAATAACTTAAAACTAGGAGAAACTTTAGAGGTCAATTTTCTGAGTATACGTTTTTTCAAGCAATATCTATGAAATTAAAATATCCACAAAATTAAAAACAAAGAATTATTTAAAAATAAAATTTGTCGTAGCTCACTTCCTAATATTAAACAGCTTTCTAGGCCTCAGTTTCCATGTTTGAAAAATGAGGCCATTGTATTAAATGACCTCAGAAGTCCCATTTCAAAGTCTGTATTTCTGTCCTATAGTATTCACATTAAACATTCAATTTCATTTTAAAACTTATGGCTCTGTAATCTTCTTGGCTACATAAATGTTTATTGCATGAGGCTATTAAAATAACTTTAAAAATATAAAGATCATGTTTGGGGAATATTGATGCAAATAGATTTGTCTTGCAATAATTCAGCTCTTGGCGCCATCATGTGGCCATTTTCTAAAAATTCTCTTTTTCTCCAGGAAAAAAGAAAAAAAAGAGTGAAACAAAATGGTAGGACAAAGTATTGATCCAGGAATCAGCAGGTCTACGTTTTAGTCCAGACTCTGACACTAACTAGCTCTGTGACAATGACCAAATTATTCATCCCTTTCTCGGCCTTAATTTCCTTTAAAACGTGGACACTTTTTAAAATTTTAGACTAAATTATCTCTATGTTCCCTTTCAGCCCTGTGATTCTATGTTAAATTTTTGTTGCCTCCATGTTATTATTGTAAGGGGAGATCGATCATGAATATAGCAGGATTGGATTTGACTGAAATATGGGAAATTTAAATAATTCCTTTAGGTGATTCTGTCATTTGCCTCCTCTTTTTTCGTTCCCATTTCTGTGAATTCCATTTCTTTGCATATGACTCACATCTATGTATCTCTAGCACTGATCTTTCCTCTGATTTATATTTCCAAGTTCCTACCAAAATTCTTCACCTGTATGGCCCACCAACACCACAGGCTCAACATCGATCAATAGACATTTATTAAGCATCTTTTACATGCCAAACACTGTGCTAGGCACTGGAAATACAACTACAAAAATGAAACATGTCTTACCTTTTCCCCCTAAACCTGACACTTCTCCTTCTGACTTTAATATTTTTATAAGTGAGTATTACTCATTCAGCGATGCTTGAAACATTGTTGTATATAACCAGTCTTCAAGTTAGGTCTACTCTATCTATGCAACATCTTTCATATTTATTCTTCCCTACTTCTACCAACAAAATGCAAGCCTTCATTATCGACTATTTGGGTTATTGTAGCACTCTCCTGCACTCTTCCCTCCCAATCTATCCTTCATACATCTTAACATGTCAATCTTCCATATGCATTGATAGGTACACACCCCTTTTCTGTTTTTAAAAAAGAAGTCAATACCACATTGCTTCCCAAGCAAAATTCAAACTGCTGCCTAATGCTTCCTGAAGTCCACCGTAATCTAGCATGGTCCTCTCTTTCTGACCTCATTTAATATTACTCCACTCAATGACCTCTGCTTTGACAAAATTCGTCGACAATGTACCTTGCATTTTTCTACTTCTGTATCTTTTTCTCTTGCTTTCCCTGTTTGCCTTTTCTATCCTCACCCATCCTTTAAAGCCCAACTCAAGTGCCATCTCCTCCACTAAGCCTGCCCTTAGGTCCCTTCTTACTAACATCTTTCCTTTCAGACCTCACACGGCACTTTGCGTTGTAACTCTAAGATGCACTTCTGATATATTATTATGTATTGCTATTGTTATTATCATCTATGTATCTTATTCTCCTCTGAGAATGTAGCCTCCTTGAGGATAGGAAAACTCTCTTACACAAATTTTCTATCTCCACTTGCACCTAAAACAATGTTCTACACACAGTTGGCACTTAAGAAACGTTTGTTGAACAAAATGGAACGGAAGTAAATATAATTCACAGAAAAGAACACAAAAGAGTCATTGCCTCCATCTGCCAGGTATTTTGTTTGTTTGTTTTTAAATCAGACTGAAGGGGAATAGACTCACCCAATCTCAGTCATATCCAATCCTAATTTATTTGTATAAAACTGACCTAAAAAGTGCATCCCCAAAGCTACCCTTTGACCATGGACTACTTTAATTTATCAGCCTAAATGGGATAAATCTTAATTCATAAACGTCCAACTTGTGGATGGGAGGGCATGTTGTACTCTCAGCAATGTTCTCTTTTGTTCTCTGAATGAGTTAAAGCTCTTTCTTTCTGGTGGAAAATTGCCCAATTCAGTTCTGCATGTATGGTTTCCACTGAAATGCCTTGGGAGTTTGATGTAATAAATTACTTCCACTTTGTTAGCTTTATGTAAAAGATATGCCTGTATTATTTTGTGTTTTCCTTAACTATTACCTACATTATTCAGCATGCTTATTATGTGCACTATTTTGACAAACTGCGTGTTTATGACAATGAGCAATCCTCCTGACTGGACGAAGAATGTTGAGTAAGTTAACAATGTTATCTTCTATTGCTTCCCTAACTTGAGTATGTATATTTTAAGACATCATTTGGACCTTTGTATTATGCTTTTTATGGAGTCGCTGAACTTAGTCATTTGGGAAATATGATTATACCCCTGAATTATCAAACAGTAAGCATCTAGTAGGCACCTAGTATGTTTTGGGCCCTGTACAAGGCACTGGGGATATGAAACAAAGGTAAAGTAATTCTTGCCTCCAGGAGCTCACTGTCTAGCTGGGGGAGACAATGCATGCATGCATACATACATACACAAATACATATATGTGTGTATGTATATTATGTGTGTATATTATGTGCATATTATGGATATTGTTATGTGATGGATAGATAGATAAATAGATAGAGTGTATATATATTATATTTTTTCCCCAAAAGTTTTAGTGTAGATTCAAGCTATTAAAGCTGCATGTAGGTAGATACAAAATAGATAAAACATGATTTTGAAGGAAAGGTAAGATTTGCTTACCAATGGACCTGGTCATGTGAGAACTCATCATATAGGCTACTGTCCCGTGCTATAGTTCTCACATTATTGGAAAGATAGTAGTAAGGATAAACGAAGAGTAAAATCTTTGACAGGATCCCAGAAAACTGAATTTCCTTCCTGAGAGTTTAGAGTCTCAGAGGACTGTGGGTACCCCAGAACTGACATAGTAAGAAGCCAGGGAGATCTGTGGGCACCTCTAATGCCAATGCAATATTCACAGCACCCACAGTGGCTATGAATATGCTGGTGTAGTTGTGAATCACAAAATGTAACAGACTCTCCACATGGAAGACAGAACCAAAACATTTATCCAAACACCAGAAAGGCAAATCCATCCCAGCAACCAAGAAGTTAGTACACACAACCAATGCAATGAACACCAACACTCCCAAGCCTTCTCTCCCTCAGGTCTTCAAAACAAAACAGGCCCCTTTAAGCAAAAATACCTCTCTCTCACTCACACTAGCTGCTCTGCCTCCGTGCTGCTTGTTCCCAGCTCTGCTCTGGCTCTCTCTCCTGCTCCTTCCTGCTCCACCCTTTCAGCAAGTTCCTTCTCCCCCACCCACCCACCTCCCTGTGGACTCCACATGATTTCATTTGACCTATTAAGGGGCAGAGAAGATCTTCAGATGCACAGTGCCATGTGAGGCTGAAGTGCCAAAAGCTGATGTCAAAAAATCTAAACTAAAAATTGTCCAAGGCGGTGGCACCTTTGTGAAACCTGCTTCGTAGAGCACAGTCTCACCACAGCCTTCTTCTTGTCCCACGGTATCACTGAGGAAGACGTGTCACCAGAGGCAGACAAGGCACTCTTTGCTATTCTCGTCAATACATCTGTTGTTCTGTGCTTTTGAACCTGAAAGAGAGGGCAGAGAAAATGTCTGGTGGAGCTCTTGGCTTCTTTCTAGTAGCTAATTATAAGAGAAATCGTCATCACCTTTATATAGCACCTACTATGAGCCAGGCACCATGCTGAGTGCTTTATAAATATTATCTCACCTAATCTTCACAACCACCCTTGGAGGCAGATGCTATTATTGCTTCTATTTTATAGTTGAAGAAAATGGAGCAAACAGAGGTTAAGTGATTTACCCAGGGTCACACAACTAGTATGTCTGAGGCAGAGCTTGTAATCAGGTCTTTCCTCACTCCAGGCCCAGCACTCTCTCCACCATCTGCCTACCTCTAAGTAAAAAAGAGTAGAAGAGAAACTTTTGGAATTGGCATGTTTAGCCGTTCATAGTCTTTGCCTTTTTGGTTTTTGCTCTGCAAGTTCTGACCTGGGTTTGGGTCTGAGCAACAGGCCTGTGGGCTTGCCTATTTGGAGTTCCAATAAAATGCTGCTGGAGTGAGCCACTACTAGCCAGTGTAAAGCTCTGCCATTTCAGAGTGATAAAACTGCAGGTTTCCTTTTGAGCTGAAATTCTTGGCCTGGTTTTTCTACTGCAAGAATCAGACTAGACTGGAAGATAGAACTGAATCCCTGCTCTGCTCCTAGAGTCAGAGCCATACAGATACTGCTTGCTTCTGTGCTTGCTCCACTGTTAGATATACAATTTGGGGCCCACCACCTGACTCACTCACTACTCCTCACCCTAGAATGCCACTGCTAGATACAGGTTCCTTCCCTCATCCACCCTAGATCTATGACTTTGTCCTTTGACCATCAAGCAGACAGAACTTTCCAGGTAAAAAATGAATAGACTTAAAAAATGTTGTCCACATCTAAATAGAACAGTATGCATTGGAAATAGCATTGAAAACCTGACACTATCTCAGGTTATTTTTGCCATTAAATTTTAATTTTTTTATGTCTCTTGGCTCAGTAAGTGACTCAGTGGCTTTATGACTCCAAGCTCAGTGAGCATGGTTCAACTTAATGCCAATAAAATATACCTGCCTTGTCAGGTATTTCCATGATAGGAAACACAATTAACACAAGTAGGAGAAAAACAAAAATGAAGCTGTTTTGGCCTTGTTCTTCTTCATGAAACATCAATGAAACAGAATTTTGGCACTCTGAAGGAAAGTATTTGTGCTTCTGACATATTATTGATTGATCAATCTGTCATATGAGTGCCCTAAACAATTCCCAGGAGGCTCTATTCATTTATGACATTACCACATTATATTAGAACGTAGCAATACAGTTAAGCTCTAGCAAAGTACCATAAAATCATAGATCTAGACCTAGAATGAAGCTCAGAAGCCACCTAGTCCAACTTACTCATTTTATAGGTGAAGAAAAAAGCCCCAAGTTGCCTTAAAAGTCATAGGAAGTAAATAGCAGAGCCAGGATTCATAACCAGACCCTTTGCCTTAAGATCCAATTTTCATTCCACTATACCACAAAAACTCCTCTTACTGTTCTTACATAAGTGAAATAAACTTGATATTTTTATTTGTACAATTTATGTCACTTTCTATTGCTTTATCTTTATTATTACTGTTGTTATTTTTGAGATTGAGCTCTCACCCAGGCTGGAAGTACAGCAAGTACTCACAGGCCTGACCCCACTGCTGCTTGACCCAGAAGCTTAGACCTGCTCTGTATCCAGCCAGGGTTAGTTCATTCTTCCTTAGGCATCCTGGTCACCCTCCCCACTCCCAAACACTCATACTGACTCTGAACTTAGTTCATATGTCTGATTAGTTTAGTCTTACTGTGGCTAAGAATCTGTCAACCTCAGCTGCCGCCTCAGTAGCAAGGACTACAGACATGTGGCTCTGGGGCGACTATCAGAGTCATTCCTAAATATACTCCCCACCATATACACTCAAACACACACACATACACACACACGCACACGCACACAGACACAGAGCCCTCTCTTCTAACAAAGACACAGTTCAGCAAAATTAATCAACAGAGTCGTTATGTTTGAGAAGCACATCAATTTATCATTTTAAAAATATTAGCATAACTAGCTTTCCTAAATGTAATTTATCAATAGGATATTGTCTATAATAGATGCAAATTTGAACTAGTTCCATTTCTTTCCAGTTTTATCTATTTATTTCATCAATATTTGATAAGCAATTAATGTTCTATAAGTGAAAAAAATTAATTTATTATGGTTTTGTCTATTTGCTTCCAGGTACACTTTCACAGGAATATATACATTTGAATCACTTATAAAAATCATTGCCAGGGGTTTCTGTTTAGAAGATTTCACTTTTCTCCGGGATCCATGGAACTGGCTTGATTTCACTGTCATTACATTTGCGTAAGTATTTTTTTAAAACTTAATTAAGAATAAAATTTGCATTTTGAATGCTTTTTGTTTTAAAGTCTGAACTTTCTACATCTAAAGGAAGTTTTATGATGATCTACAGATTTAGATTCACATGTTTTAGGTTCATACAAATAGGTACAATCTTAGTAAGAGCTGAGAACACTTGAAACAATTCTCTTTCCTATCAGTTATATAGCTAAGTAAAATTTCTGCTACTGAAAAACTCTATTCGTGACATTTATTTGACAGTCATTGATTCACAGACAAATATGCATACATAACCACCTACATTCTCACTCATATACGCACATACTATTTCAGTCTTGCAAATTGATTTAAATCATAAGCACAACAACGGTTCTGTTTTTCCTTCCCTGCCAAAATTTTGTACTTCTCATCTAGCTGTATCTTTCTTTAGGTTAAAGGAGAAAAGCATTGGACAAAGTTTTGGGGGGGGGGGGTTTGTTTTGTTTTAATGATATCCTTGTGTATGAGATAGATATTGATGAGATGACAGTACAATTTAGGCAGACTCAGAATTGGATGAATGAGTAGACCCAAAGAGTGGTAATTCTTGGCTCTCTTCACTTTTAGAAGCAGATCTCTAGTAGAGTATCCTATAGTTCTGTCCTTGACTTTGCTGTTTTACATTTGTAGCAGTGACTTGGGTAAAAGCATGGGCAACATGTTTATCCATTTTGCGGGTGACACAAAATTAGGAGGGATGGGTAACACTGGATGTCTATAGGATCCAAGAATAATTTAACAGGCTAGAATTTTGCGCTAATCTATGAAGATAAAATTTAATAGAGATAAACATAAATCATCCACTTGGGTTCAAAATTTCCATTTCAAAACTACAATATGAGGAATGTGTCGTTAGACAGTTTATCTGAAAAAAAACTGGGAATTTTAGTGAATCATTAGGTCAATGTGAGTCATCAATGCAATATGTCAGTCCATCCCTCTCCCTACTCCCCCCCCAAAAAAATCCTAATGACGCCTTAGATTGCATTAATAGAAGAATACTATCTAGAAATCAGGAGATTTTAATTCTATCGTACTCTTCTCTTGTTCGGTCACTAGCTGAAATACTTTTTTCAATGCTAGGCAACTCAATTTAATGACAGTGATCACTTGGAAAGTGCCCAGAGAAAAGTGACCAATTCACTGTTTAAGGGCCTCAAAATCATGCCATATTAAAATGAATTGATGAAACTGGGGACTTTTAGCCAGAACAGGAGAAAACTGAGGGAGAACTTGACAGCCGACATTCAAGTAGTAAGATTGTTATGTGGAAAGGGGGTTAGGTTTAGTCTGTTTAGCCTCAAAGGGCAGAATTAGAAGGGATGGGTAGGAGATGCAAAGAGGAAGGTTTTAGGCTTTGTTGCTAC
>CM053588.1:247315115-247325859 GCA_028646515.1 Pseudochirops corinnae
CCTGGCCAATATTTTCTGTTCTTCTGTACCTGGGATTTGTTATAAAACTGATGCCAATATGAGTTTGAAGCAAGTAGCATTATAAAAGAGGAGTTCCATAAGAAGATCTGTCTTGACATGGGGCTCATGAAGAGCTTGAACTCCAATATCACTTGCTCAACTTAAATGGGATGTGATCATTCATTTCCATTCATTTCAAGTGACCATCAAGTTTCATCAGTTCACATCCATGAGCTTCTTCACCTCTCCATTGTGTTGTTCTTTCACGAACATTCCAACCATTTACTTAGGTTTCTGCATGGAATATCTATCTGTATCTTAGAAAAAACAATGTAAATCTTTTCAGATCCATTAGTCCTTCATAATAATCTCCTTTTTCTTTTCCAGGCTTGAAGACTATTGTGGGGGCCCTGATCCAGTCAGTGAAGAAGCTTTCTGATGTCATGATCCTGACTGTGTTTTGTCTGAGTGTATTTGCTCTCATTGGGCTGCAGCTCTTCATGGGCAACCTGAGGAATAAATGTGTACAATGGCCTCCCACCAATTCCTCTTATGAGGAACACACTATTGAAAAGAATGTTACTATGGATTACAATGGCACCCTTGTGAATGAAACCATCTTTGAGTTTGACTGGAAATCTTACATTGAAGATGAAAGTAAGAATTACTACTTTGATTGCTTTGTACAATAAATAGGTAGACAGATAGATAGGTGATGTTAAATTGTTGGTCTGCCTACCATCGAGACTTGAACACTGAAAAGGCAGGTAACATAACAGGATGTATTCTTTTAAAGGTTAATTAATCAGTTTTAAAAGATTTATGAAGAATACTCTGAATTTGTTTTTTTTTCTTCCTTTGAATTTTAGATAACAGATATATTCAGATTCTTTAATTATATTTTGTGATCTCTAAGGTTTACACAAATGTTTAAATCTCATATAAAAAGACTGAACCTGGGATTTCATTAGTATAGGAAACCTGTGACTGAGGGAATCTCCTCTCCCATTCAGGTTGTCACCTTCTCTTTGAGTGTTGCCTAGATCACTGAGTTAAAGTGACTTCCTCATAGTCACACAGCCAGTAGTGTCAGAAATGGACACTGAGTCCAGGCCCTTTTGGAATTGATGCTGGTTTTCTGTCTGCTATCCTAATCTGCCTCTCCTATATGTAAGCCATCCCTTTTCTGATTCCTGTGTGTTGTTTGTGTCATTCCATTGGAGAATGAAGAAGCAAACTAGATATGAATTTAAATTCTAGTGGTGATTTACTTATTTCCAATTTGATTTCATCATGATATGAGAAATACAATACTGCGGTATGGATATGGAGGGAAAAGATGATGTCTCTAACTGTAAAATCAAATTCAGGAAGAAAATCATTTTGGATTTTGTGACTGTCTCCTGTACAGGGAAAAGTAATGTTGTTCTTGTTGTTGTCATTGTTGTGGTAGTTGTTTTTTAAAAACCTATAAAGAAGTGAGTCCCTTCTATGCTTGGAGTGATAGATTGTTTCAACAATATTTCAATACCAATTATTTAAGAGGGACAGTACATGAATGATGATCCAGCAAAGAAGACTAAGAAGGATTAGCAAAATATGAGAAGAACCAGGACAGAGTAACATCAGTTAAACAGGCAGGAGAGAATATCATAAGGGATAGAGTTATCAGCATTGCAGAGAAGTCAAGAACAAAAAACACTAAGAAAATGTATTGTCTTAGAGTGAGCAGTTCCAGTTGTATGACAAGGTGTGAAGTCAGACCAGAATGGATTGAGAAGTGAGTAAGAGAAGGGGAAATGGAAACAATACCAGTCTCCTTTTAGAGAAAAAAAAAAAATCAGAGATAGCATTTCATTTTAGTAAAGACTGTGTGAGGATGACTACTTTTGTAAAACACAGTGATGGGTTTGGGGTTATTGATTTTCTCTTCCTTTCCCACATCCTTCCATTTGACTCCCCGTACTAATAAACAAAAAAGCCATGAGGTAATAATAACAAGGCGTCCATTTATCAGGCATAGTAATAGGATTTACTCCCAGAGCCTTAGTTTTTTCCTCTGAAAAATGGGGGTCATGGTACTTGTAATACTACTTTATGTTTCCATATGGAAAGTTTATTCAATAGGTTTATAAAGTGCTAAATAAACTTGAGCTGCTATTATAAGACTTCGAGTTTTGGTAATTTACAATGTAGCAGAAGGCATAGTTTGTAAAATACTGGGAATGGAATAAGAAAGACCTAAGATTGGACCCTACCTTTGATACTATTTGTGTGACCCTGAGCAGGTCACTTAATTTCTCTTTTAGGCAAATCCCTAGGATTGATTTGCAAGATCATAGTAAAGAGAGTTATCATTCCCAGATTCTTTATCCATCAGATCTTGCCTAGACTCTGCCTAACAATGAAATATCAGGACCATGGGGTGGCTAGGTGGTGCAGTGAATAGAGCACCAGCCCTGGTGTCAGGAGGACCTGAGTTCAAATCCAGCCTCAGACACTTACCATTATTAGCCATGTGACCTTGGGCAAGTCACTTAACCCCAATTGCCCTGCCTCTCCCCCCACTTCAAAAAGCAAAAAAAACTAAAAACTAAAGGATCACAAATAAGTAGCACCATATTTATCAAGTTTATATTCATACTGTATTTATCTTTGCAACTTATAAAGCTTGGAATTAATCCAACAAATTAAAAAATGGTATTCATTTTTACATCTCTGATGCATCATTTTTTCAGTCTCCTCTTATATGTATGACTTAGTTAATATTGATGAGTAAAAAAACCTTGCTTTAACTACTCAAATATCCAGTATCATGACCAGAAGGATTAGTTAGTATGAGTTCTCAGAAAACATTTATTCCATGGGAAGTAGGAAAAACACCCTTTATTAATAAACCATATCTTCTTATGACAACACCATAAATTCAAGAAGATTTGTCAATCTATTTGCAAACCAAGAAGTTCTCTCAAAAAATACAAGGAAAAATGATCAAAATGATATTTCACAATGACTCCTTAAAGAAACATGAATAAATAAAAATAAATTAAATTGTGTTTTACTATTTAAGGAAATGTAATTGCAATGATTTTTATAAAGTTATCCACTGTTCTACTAAAGGAGTTGGATTCTCTTAAAAGGTTAGTAGGTGGTACAGTGAATACAATGCAGGGCTTGGAGTCAGGAAGACCTGACTTCAGATCCAGCTTCAGACATTTTACTAGTGATATGAACCTGGGCAAGGCATCTAAGCTCTGCCTCAACTATACAATCTCCCAGGGCTTTTGTGAGGATCAAACAAGATGATCATTGCACAGTACTTATTTCTTGGCACTTAGTAAGCACTATGTAACTGTTAGCTATTGTTATTAACATTGTTAGTTCCCTTTACATTTTTGTTACATTTGCTCCAAAGCAAGAATAACATCATGTGGTAAAATTACCAAAGACAAAAATTAAAAAGCTCACATCTGTAGCTGCTTAAAGCTCAGAATTCTAGGAGTTTATTGATGAAAGAAACTCACATAATAAGTGCTCCATAAATGTTGGGTATTATTAACTATTGTTATCAATGTAGATTAAGTTGAAGTATAATTAAAGTGATAAACTGAAGGAATATAACATACACTTTCAGTTGGATGTAGAAATCTATCTTACCCTATAAGGAAGTAAAAAGGGACGGTGATAATAGAAGAGCGAGGAAAGACTGATAAAACTTGTGAGGAGGGAAGGGATGGTGAGGTAAGAGAGAGAGGGGAATAAACAAGTGACAAATAGCATGGAGGGAAATACATATATCATAACTATAAATGTGAACAGGATGACGACCATAAAACAGAAGTAAATAACAGAATGGGGTAAAAATCAAAATCCTACGTTATGTTGCTTACAAGAAACACATTTGAAGCAGAGAGATATCCACAAGGTGAAAGTAAGGGACTGGAGTAGAATCTCTTATGCTTCAGCTGAAGCAAAGAAGTTAGGAGTAGCAATCATGATCTCAGACAAAGTGAAAGCAAAAATTGATCTAATTAAACGAGATAAAGAAGGAAACTACATCTTGCTGAAAGGTACCATAGACAATGAAATCATATCAATACTAAACATATATGCACCATATATGCATCAAAATCTTGAAGAAGTTGAATGTTACAGAAGGAAATAGATAATAAAACTATACTAGTGGGGGACCTCAACTTTCCCCTTTCAGAACTAGATAAATCTAACCAAAAAATAAGCATTAAAGAAGTTAAAGGGGTGAATAAATTCTGGAAAAGATAGATATGATAGATTTCTTGAGAAAATTGAATGAGAATCAAAAGGGATATACTTTTTTCTCAGTAGTACATGGTACCTACACAAAAAATTGACCATGTATTAGGACATAAAAACTTCACAACCAGATGCAGAAAAGCAGAAATAATAAGTGCATCCTTCTCAGATCATAATGCAGTAAAATTAGATTTAATAATAGACGATGGAGAGTTAAAATTAATTGGAAGTTAAATAATCTAATCCTAAAAAATAAGTGGGTAAAAGAATAAATCATAAAAACAATGATGATTTCATTAAAGAAAATGACAACAAAGAGACAACATATCAAAATTTATGGGACGCAGGCAAAGTAGTACTTAGGGGAAAATTTATATCTCTAATTGCTTATATCAATAAAATTTAGAAAAAGCAGGTCAATGAATTGGGTATGCAAATAACAAACCTAGAAAAAGAATAAATTAAAAATCCCAAATTAAGCACCAATTTGGAAATCCTGAAAATCAGAGGAGAGATTAATAAGATTGAAAATAAGAAAACCATTGAACAAATAAATAAAACTAGAAGCTGGTTTTATGAGGAAAAAACACAATAAAGTAGTTAAACCATTGACCATCTGATTTAAAAGAAGAAAACTAAATTACTTATAGCAGAAAAAAGGTGAATTCACCACCAATGAAGAGGAAATTGAGACAATTATTTGGTGTTCTTTGCCCAATTATATGCCAATTAATTTGACAATATAAATGAAATGAATGAATATCTACAAAAATAAATATTACTCAGATTAGCAGAAGAAGAAATAAAATACTTAAATAACCCAATCTTAGAAAAAAAAAATTGAATAAGCCAGCAATGGACTTCTTTTTGCTTTTTGGAGGGGGCAAGGTAGGGCAATTGAGGTTAAGTGAGTTGCCCAAGGTCACACAGCTACTAAATGTTAAATATCTGAGGCTGGATTTGAATTGAGGTCCTCCTGACTCCAGGGCCAGTGGTCTATTCACTGAGCCACCTAGCCACCCCACCAATGAACTTCTTAAGAAAATATTCTCAGGACCAGATGGATTCACCAGTGAATTCTACCAAACATTTAAAGAACAATTAATCCCAATACTACATAAACTCTTTTGAAAAATGGGTGAAGAAGTGATACCAAATTAATTTTCAGCACAAATATGGTGCTGATACCTAAACCAGGAAGAGCCAAAACAGAGAAGGAAAATTATAGACCAAATTCCCTAATGAATATTGATGCAAATATTTTAAATAAAATACTAGTAAAAAGATCACAGCAATATTTCACAAGGATCATACACTATGACCAGTTGGGATTCGTGCCAGGAATGCAGGGCTGGTTCAATATTAGGAAAATTATTGGCAAAATTGACCATACCAATAACAAAAACAACAGAAATTATATATTTAGCTTAATAGATGCAGAAAAGGCCTTGGACAAAATACTGCACCCTTTCCTATTAAAGACAATAGAGAGCATGGAAATACATGGATCTTACCTTAAAATGATATGTAATATTTAACTAAAACCATCAGCAAGCACTGTTTGTAATGGGAATAAACTAAACCTTTGCAATTTTATCAGGGGTGAAGCAAGGATGCCCATTATCACCTCTATTGTTTAATATTGCACTAGAAATGTTAGCCAAAGCAATGAAAAAGGAAAAATGAATTAAAGGAATTAGAATAGGCAATGAAGAAACAAAACTATCACTCTTTGCAGATGATAAGATGGTTCCTTTAGGAAATCCTAGGGAATCAACTCAAAAACTACTTGAAATTATTAACAACTTTAGCAAAGTTGCAAAATATAAAAAGCCCACATAAATCATAAGCATTGCTATATATTACCAGCAAAGTCCAACAGCAAGAAGTATAAAGAGAAAATCCATTTAAAATAACTGTAGACAATATAAAATACTTGGGAGTGGAACTGCCAAAATAAACCTAGGAACTATATGAATGCAAGTTATAAAACACTTCATACAAATAAAGTCAGATCTAAACAATTGGAAAAATATTAATTGCCTCTGAATAGACTGAGCCAATATAATAAAAATGGCTTCTACCTAAATTAAACTATTTATTCAGTGCCATACCAATCAAACTATCAAAAAATTATTTTGTAGAGCTAAAAAAAAATAACAAAATTCATCCGGAAGAACAAAAGTACAAGGATATCAAGGGAATTAATTTTTTTTTAAATGTGAAAGAAGGTGACCTAGCTGTACTAGGTCTCAAACTGTATTACAAAGTGGTAATTATCAAAACAGCTTGGTACTGGTTAAGAAATAGAGTGGTGGATCAGTGGAATAAATTAGGAACAAATTACATTATAGTAAATGACCATAGTAATCTTGTATATGATAAACCCAAAGACCCAAGGTTTTAAAACAAAAACCCATTATTTGGCAAAAATTTCTGGAAAAAACTGGAAAATGGTATGGCAAAAACAATTATAGACCAGCATCTCATACCATATACCAAGATAAGGCCAAAAAGGGTACATTATTTACATATAAAGGGTAATACTCTAAGCAAATTAAGAGAGCATGTAATAGTTTATCTCAGATTTATGGATAAGGGAAGAATTTAGGACCAAAGAAGACATATAAAACATTACAAAATATAAAACAGATAATTTTGATTATATAAAATTTAAAAGTTTTGCACAAACAAAACCGATGCAACCAAAATTATAAGAAAAACAGAAAACAGGGTTGGGGGGGATTTCACAACAAATATCTCTAAGGTCTCATTTCTCAAATATACAGAGAATTGAGTAAAATTTATAAGAATACAAATCATCCCCCAACTGATAAATGGTCAAAGGATATAAACAAGTAGTTTTCAGAACCATCGATGGTCATACAAAAAATGTTCTGTATCACTATTGATCAGAGAAATACACATTAAAACAAGTCCGAGATATTACATCATACCTATCAGATTGGCTAATATGACAAAAAAAAGGAAAATCTTTGATGTTGGATATTGGAATACTGGGACACCGATGCACTGTTGGTAGAGTTGTGAAATGATCCAATCATTCTGGAGAGCAATTTGGAACCCTAACCAAAGGGCTATAAAACTATAAATACCCAGCAATACCACTGCTAGGTCTATATCCCAAAGACATCCAGAAAAGGGAAAAAGATCTATTTGTACAAAAAAATATTTATAGCAGATCTTTTTGTGGTGGCTAAGAGTGAGAGATCAAAGAGATACCCATCAATTGGGAAATGGCTAAACAAGCTGTGGGTGTATGATTATAATGAAATATTATTATACTATAAGAAAATGACAAGCAGGATGATTTCAGAAAAACCTGTAAAGGCTTATATGAACTGATGCATAGTGAAGTAAACAGAACCAGGAGAATATCATACACAGTACAGCAATATATTTTGATGATGAACTGTGAATGACTTAGCTTTTCTCAGCAATACAATGATCCAAGACAATCCCAAAAGACTAATGAGAAAGGATACTATATGGCTCCAAAGAAAGAACTGATATTGATTGAACATAGACTGAAGCAAGCTATTTTTCACTTTCTTTTTTTTTCTGTTTGAGTCTTTTTGTATAAAATTACTAATATGGAAATGTTTATATAATTGTCTATGTATAACTATCTGGTTGCTTACCATCTTGGGATGGAGTGCTGTTGCAATGTTCATAACACCTGTGGCAACTATGAATATGCTGGCCAACTATAGCAAAATATAACAGACTCTCCACATGGAAGACAGAACCAAAACATTTATTTAGACACTAGAAAGCTGAACGCCAACAGTAGAAAGTCAAATCCATCATAGCAACAAAGAAATCTATACACAATAGCAATGCAGGGTGCACTGTCATCCCCAAGCCTTCCCCATTCTAGGCCCTTCCCACAGATGAACATTGCCAGCTCACTGCCTGTTTCCTCTCCCTCAGCTCTAACCACTCTGAGTAACTTCCTCTCAGCTCTCCTCTACCCTTCAGTTGCTCCACCCTTCCTGTTCTACCTGTTCAGCAAGCTCCTCCCACCATAGACTTTATGTGACTCAAACTCGTGTCTTAGGCTTCTTTGTGACTTAAGCAGGTCACATGGGCCTATTAATTAATGAGAAAGATCTTCCCATTTATATTACCATTACAAAGGGGGAAGGGAAGGAAAGAAGAAAGAATAGGATTTGGAACTCAAAAATTTAAATAAAAATGTTAAAAATTGGGAGAAAATGATAGATTGATAGAAATGTAATGTGTCTTATTGGGTTTTATAATAAAGAACAGACTAGTGTGAATAGTAATAACTAATAAGTAGCATTTATATAATACTTCATGATTTACAGAGCACTTTACAAATATTAATTTAATTTTATCCTTGCAACAACCCTGAAAGGTAAGAGCTATTATTATCTCCATTTTACAGATGAGGAAACTGAGGTAGACAGAAGTTAAGTGACTTGCCAGTGATCACACTTAGAAGTGTTTGACCCAGGATTTGAGCTCAGGTCTTCATCAGTCAAAGCCCAGTTCTCCATACATGGTGACACATACCTCCTAGTGGAAAGTGGTAGTTTTAAATCTATCAAAGAAGTTACTTAAAGCAGCTTGCTTATTTCAAGTATTGATGCAAGTTCTCAATATCTTTGCCAATATTCATTCTCAAAAGAGTGAAAGAATTGGCATCAAAATTACTTTCCTTTTGATAAGAAAAAAGTACCAAGACTTTCCTCTTTAATCTAATCTTCAAGTGCTAACATTTGAAAAGAAAAGGTGAGTCAGAGCATGATTCATAGGGAAAGGAAGATACTTTTAAGAGAAATGATGAATACATCTAATGATTTTAAAAATTTAAATACTCTTGAACCCTAGCTTCCTACTATTTTCTGGAATTACTTAGTAAGCAATTACATTAAAAAAAATTTGGTTCACAGTGCATAAGTATATGACTAATATTGGATTTGTGGTTTTAAATATATATACTAAAGTACCAGGGGGTTGATACTTTTTTTTTTCTCACATTTCAATTTAATTATTTATTTTAGTTTTCACCATTCACTTCCATAAGAATTTGAGTTCCATATTTTCTTCCCATACGTCCCCTCCCCCACCCTATGACAGTGTGCATTCTGATTACCTCTTCCTCCAATCTGCCCTCCTTTCCTTTACCACCACCCCCTTCTCTTATCACTTTCCCATGCTATTTTCCTGTAGGGTAAGATAGATTTCTATACTCCATTGCCCATGTATCTTATTTCCCAGTTGCATGTAAAAGCAGTTTTTAATATTCTTTTTTTTAAACTTCAAGTTCCAAGTTCTCTCCCATCCTCCTTCCCCTCCTACCCTCATTGAAAGAGCAAACAATTTGATACAGATTGCACATGTGTAGACATTTCCATAATAGTCATGTTGTGAAAGACTAACTATATTTCCCCATCCTATCCCACCCACTCTATGCTGGTGTGTTTTGTGATACACAGCCTGGCACAACAGAACTTTCCTGTTGACCATCCAGTTTGTCTTGGATGGAAATTTGTTTCACTCTGTCTTTTTGTGGATTCTGCTGCTCTAGAATTTGTTTAGAGTCATTTTTCACAGATGTTTGGAGGGACTTGGGTTGAAAATTCAAGCGAGTCCCTGCTTTTACTCCACCATCTTGACTCCACCCAGGTTGATACTTTTTAATTAATGATTAATTATATAAAAAGGGAAAGATATAACTGACATCTTCCTTTTAGTCTAATGAAAGGTACTAGTTTGGGACAAACTATATCTTTCATAACATACAGCAATGTATTAACATTTTAATGCAATCATAAATGCGCTTTTATGAGCCAAACAAAATATGTGTGTAGTAGTTCAGTTTTACAAGCACTAATAAAAAAATTCACAAATAATTAGTTGATAAACATTAATTAAGCGCCTATTACATATCAGACATTTACTAAGCACTAGGGATACAAAGAAAGGCAAAAAGATGGTCTCTGTCCTCAAAGGCTTTCAATCTAATGGACATAACATGCAAATAAGTATTTATAGAGAAGCTATATATGTAGGATAAATAGGAAATATTCAACAGAAGGAAAACACTAGACTTAAGGAGATCAAGAAAGACTTCCTGAAGAGTCAACCTTACTCTCGCTGAATTTGGCTTAGGGAAGGAATGACATAAACTCTAAACTGGGCATCTTGTGACATAGAAGAGTAGGGGGAAGGGGGATGAGAGGTGGAATGATGGAGGGGAGGGCAGGGTGTGGGGGAGGGTTGATGAAAGTACACTCTTCTGTAGAGGGACAGGGACAGGGACAAGGTAGAGAGTGGATGGGGGGCGGGATAGGAAGAAGGGACATGTAATCAGTCTCTCACAATATGCCCACTGTGGAGAGGTTCTGCATAATTACATGTGTTCAGCCTGTATTTGATTGCTTGTCCTTCCAGTGGGGGTGGGTGACGAGGGAGGAAGAGA
>CM053588.1:247326359-247355118 GCA_028646515.1 Pseudochirops corinnae
GGGGGAAAGAGGGGGAGAAAATATGTAACTCAAAATCTTGTGGAAATGAATGATGCAAACTATAATAAAATTTTTTTTAAAATAACACTTTTGTTGTATGCCTCCAACATGGAATTACCACCTCTCACCTCTCCTATTCCAGTAGCCTCCTAATTTATCTTCCTGCTTCCAATTTCTCCCATCAAGACAGCTGCAGATGTGATATTCTTAAAGGATGGGTCTGATTATATCACTTTCAAATTCAAAAAGTTCCAGTGGTTCCCTATTACATGTACAATAAAATACAAACTGCTGTTTAAAGTTCTTTATAATTTCATTCAAGTCCTGGTTCATTTCACATTATTTCCCCATAAACAGTCTAAATTTTAGGACCTGCTTACTTATTGATCACTAAGCATAATATTCCATCTCTTGTCTCCTTGCCTCTCTAAGGCTATCCATCATTCCTGGAATGCATTCCTTCCTTACCTTTTTCTTTTTGAATCCACAGCTCTCTTCAAAGTTCTGTTCATGTCCTACCTACTTGAAACTTTTCCTGATTGCCACAGCTATGAATGCTCACTGCACCTCCCCATAGCTTTTCATTTACTGTGCATATACTTTGTCTTTATTTACATATGCATGAGGTGTTTCCCCTGAAGAGAATATAAATTCACTGAGGGCAAGAACTGTTTTGTTTCTCCATATCTGAAACACAGAACAATGTCTGGTACATAGTTGATTCATTTGCTTGTTGATTGAGTTAAAGGATATGGATATATTTATAACATTTCCTGCATTCTGTGAAATTACTCTCTGAAAAAAGGTTCTACAAGTTTGCAGTTCTATCAGCTATGAAAAAGTATGCCTGTCTTCCTACAACCATTTAGAGTTTTTTTTCTGAATACTTGAGTGTGAAGTACTATGTTCTTATTATTATGAAGTTGAGCATTTTTCAAGTGATTATTAGCAATTTTTGTTTCATCTTTTGCAAATTGTTCACATCCTTTGATGATCTGTTTATTATTGACTGAATTTTGGCTATGAATATTTTAAATAGTTTTTATATATTTAAATGATAATTTTAAATGCCACATTTGCCATAGATATTTTCCTAATCTGTCTTTATTTTTCTTTAAGTTATAATGGTTTTCTGTACGTACTTTGTTAAAGTTTTAGTCATGAACATAAATCTTGTTCCTAGTAATTCCTCACATGTTGAATAGTGAAAATCATCTCCTCTCCACAATGGAATAATTTTAATTCTTAAATATTTAAGGTTTTTATCAATTCTAATTATAAATAAAATATAGTATAAAAGTATGCAGTATAAAACTTTTTTTTTCATGTACATAGTATATAATGGTTTCCTGTCATTGTGCCATCCCGGAAGACTTTTTCTCAACCTCTCCTAAAATTTAAGACTTTGAAGAAATAAAAGATAGTTCCTCTCCACCAAAATTTGAGAGATCCTTGGTTTACATTACTTTATAATCTTACTCAACCTAACACCTCAGAATCACAAGAATGCTAAGAAGAACAGTCCAGAAAATTACCTCTCTGCATCCATTAGTCATACTTTGGGGACTTTAGGTCTAGAAGTTTACAAAGAAATTAAGAACATGTGTAGGCACAGGAACATTGAATAAGAAATAACTATTTTCTTTAATGCTTTGGGATAGAGTGTATGTTTATGTGAAATTATTTAAAATTCATGGAATTCCATAGTAACATCCATAATCTTTGATTCAAATCCTAGTGGATAAATAGAATAAAAAGGCAGCTTCTTTTTTCATAGCACATAGAAACATATCAGTTAGTAAAGAGAAAATCCCAACTGTAAGATTTTATTGTTGTTTTGTTTTCTGTCTCCAGAACTTGAAGAATCCAGGCAGAAGTGTCCACCCTGCTGGTATAAATTTTCCAACATTTTCTTAATCTGGGACTGTTCCCCACACTGGTTGAAAGTGAAACACATTGTCAATCTAATTGTGATGGATCCATTTGTTGACCTGGCAATTACCATCTGCATTGTCTTAAATACTCTGTTCATGGCCATGGAACATTATCCAATGACTCCTCATTTCAATGATGTACTTTCAGTAGGAAATCTGGTAAGCTTATTGAAAGGTAAAAGTTTTATTTCCTTCAAATTATTGTTTTAGTAATCATTTTCCCCCAAAAGCTCAGGCTTTCAGGTCCCAAAAATTAAAAAGGAAAATGATGTTTTGTGAGAATGCACACATTAATCATGAATAGTCATCTATCTCATCACACTCACTGAGGTCAATGTGTTGAAGCTCCTACTTCACGGGAATGTTGTAAAGATCAAACAAGATTACTTTGTACACCTTAAAGTGCTATATAAATACCAGGCATCATCGTCATAGTACTTTGAAAACCTTAAAGAGTTGAATAAATATCAGTTATTGTAGTAGTAGTAGTAGTAGTAGTAGTAGTAGTAGTAGTAGTAGTAGTAGTACTACTACTACTACTACTACTACTACTACTACTACTACTACTACTACTGCTAGTTGTTGCTGTTGATGATGATGTTGTTCATTCTCCTCTTTCTGGATGGGGATCAACTGGGAATGGTCTGAGTCCAGATATCTTCCTATCAATCTTCTATATTTAATGTTCAGTATTTTAATCCAAACATAGAATAACCTTGTGAGTGCTCTGATGTAGATAGTTCATTGACAAGCTTTTTTAAATCCCTAATGGATAATATCTACTTTCCACTCGAAGGGATAGCCCTTGAAGCCAAAGGAAAAATTGAGAAATTTAACTACTAATATATTCAAGCATAGATCTACTGTCTAGTGGCAAAATAATATTTCCATAGCATCAATGTGGTTCTTGCCAAATCTGAAGGTCCTATAGCTCTCCTTTCATTTTTATAATCTTCTCTAGGTATCTGGTATTCATGGTTTAATTGAATGCTTTTGAACTCTGCTTACATAGTTTGCATTGCTACAGGAAAACACAAATCACAGTCTCTCCTCTCCACCACTTTTTTTTTTAACCTAACTAGCTATTGTTGCATGATAGGGCCCTAGGGTTAATCAAGTATACTTTCATAGTACATAAATTGTCTCAGACTTTTCCTCTTAAATGGGCTCAGTACTTGTGTTGTTTTATCCATTTTATATTAAAGCCATGAAATATTGATAACCTACAGTACACTGTGTATCAGATATTTAGCAGTCCCATTTTTGGCGAAGGTTACCACTTAGGGTTTTTTTTTCCATTTTATGTTTCAGAAAAAATAAATTATTTAGGTGCTTGTCAGTTGAATCTGGGTAGCTTTGGAATATTATACTATTATTTGTTTAAGGAAACAGACAATCCTCTAAAGCAATTTTTACATTTTTCCTTGTAGTTTATGTTGGGGTTTGAAAGATTTAGGTGGAAAAGCTTTCTGTTCAATGGTCTTCATTTTACCTTGTGTGTGCATGGGCTATTTCTACCTTCTTTCCTTCCTTCCTTCCTTCCTTCCTTCCTTCCTTCCTTCCTTCCTTCCTTCCTTCTGTTTTTCTTTCTTTCTTTCTTTCTTTCTTTCTTTCTTTCTTTAGTTCCTTGAACAACTTAGTCAATAAATCAGCAAGTATTTGTTATTAATCCAGGAACTAGATTACATTCTGGGGATACAAATCCAAAAGTGAGACATTTCATCTTCTTGTCAAGAAACTTATTAAGTACTCCCTCAAGAGAGTGGGGGGAAGGGCTTATACAACATTTTCACTGATAATTATATTTAAGACAGATGCATAGAGAGATGGATGAAGAGATATAGAGAGAGGGATGGATTTCGATATGAAATGATATGGACAGATAGAATGAATGCCAAGTTATTTTAAAAGGGGCACTAACAACTGGGGGAAGGGTGACCACAAAAGACCCCTTAAAAAGTCAAATGATTTTTATGTTTTTACAAGAAAAGTCATACGCTTTTTTCAATTGCATATTGATATGTAATTATAAAAATCACATATACCCTCTAGGAATATAAACCTGGAATGACGATTACCCTATGTACTTGAATAAGGAAGATAACACAGAGGGTAATGAAATTGTCAATCAGTGAATGTATTGCTTGAAATTTGGAGAAAAGCAGTAACGTGAACATCATAGGGCAAGAGGACTGGTGATATCCTTACTTAGCAACATTGTTTGACAGCATGTTCACTTTGTTTCTGGTCCTAGGTCTTTACTGGGATCTTCACAGGAGAAATGTTTCTGAAGATAATTGCCATGGACCCCTATTATTATTTTCAAGAGGGCTGGAATATCTTTGATGGTTTTATTGTGACCCTTAGCTTAGTAGAACTTGGACTGGCCAATGTGGAAGGATTATCTGTTCTCCGTTCTTTCAGACTGGTAAATGCCTTTCCATTAGCTTTAGATAACGCAATCATTTGTATAGTCTAGTATATTAGCCAGTTGCCATTATATCCAACTAAATTTTGCTTTAGGTGTGATTTAGCTTTCATTTCCAAATCTGGAGGAGGAAACATGAATTAAAATATTACTTTCCATTACTAGCTTCAAAAACTATTAAGACCTGTGTAAGAAAGGATGGCATTTGGGATACCTAGGTGGCGCACTGGTCCTAGAGTCAGAAGGACATGAGTTCAAATCCAACCTTCGACACTTGACACTTAGTAGCTGTGTGACCTTGGGCAAGTCACTTAGCCCCAATTGCCCTGCTTTCCCCCCTCCAAAAAACAAACAAAAAAAGAAAGAATGGCAATCTCACGCAAAGTAGATTACAACTACTACAGAAATGTAAAGCTATATATTTGCTCTCATCTAATCCAAGCAGAAAAGTTTTTGAAGTTACTACATTTTTGCAAGTTCATACATCAGTCCCTTCTCGATAAAGGAATGAAGTATGGAGTTTGTTCATATTTACATTAACCATGGTCTTATGATCCTAGACCATGCAGTTATGGAAAAGATTATCTGGCATAGAATAAGGCCCCAAAGGCTCCTAAGCATCATGAATAAATATGGGAATTGCAAAAAAGAACCATGATGGGGTGGGGGGAAGAGAAGTGTCATATTAGATATCACTCTCCCCCCTGTCTAAGCCAGCTAGAAGAGTAGAGCATTCACATAGAAGTTAGAATACCACACCCCTAAAAAGGATAATAAAATCCATGGCACCCAGACATATGATCTATCCAGAATGCTAGATCAAAGGGGAAAAAGAGGGCAAAATAACTATTCCTGTACTTCTATCAGAAAAAAATAGAACTTTGGGATAAATTCTTAGTACATTCAGATGCAAATCACAGTTGCATAGCTTTAAAACAGTGCATAGTAATTATCATCTTTTGTTTTCCAGCTCCGAGTTTTCAAGTTGGCAAAATCTTGGCCAACACTAAATATGCTGATAAAGATCATTGGCAACTCAGTGGGAGCTCTGGGAAACCTGACATTGGTGTTGGCCATTATTGTTTTCATTTTTGCTGTGGTTGGCATGCAGCTCTTTGGGAAAAGCTACAAAGACTGTGTCTGCAAGATTGCCCCTGACTGTGAACTTCCACGCTGGCACATGCATGACTTCTTCCATTCCTTCCTCATTGTGTTCCGGGTGCTGTGTGGGGAATGGATAGAGACTATGTGGGACTGTATGGAAGTTGCTGGCCAAGCCATGTGTCTTACTGTCTTCATGATGGTCATGGTGATTGGAAACCTAGTGGTATGTACACACTGAGATTATTATAGATATTTTTACCTGATGCATGACATAATTTTGTTCAAAAATAAACAACAAACACAAAGCCGCGAAGGACAGTTTGCTTACTGGATATGGATATGTAAGGATTCTTTAAAATCTTGATAGGCTAGAACATTGGGTCAAAGAAAGGAGGTTGAGATTTTTTAAAAGAATAAATGGAAACTCTTACACTTAGATTCAAAAATCAGCTTCAAAATTACAAGGTGACACCACTAGCCAGTTTATCTAAAGAAAATCTATGGCTGTTAGTGGGTTGCCAGCTCATTATTAATCAACAATGAAATGTGACAAAGTAAATGAGATCCTAGGCTTCAGTAGGAGAAGTCTAGAAGAAAGGAATAAGGAAAGATAGTCCCATTATACCCTTTCCTACTAAGGCCTCTTTGAGAGTTTTGTGTTTAGTTCTAGCCTCCACATCTTAGAACAAACTTTGATAAGATGGTGAGCATCTAGAGAAGGAGAGCCAGGATAATGTAGGGCTTCAAGGTCATGACATGTATAGACTGGTTGAAGGAAGTGGGCATGAGAAGACTAGCACAGAAGAATGAAAGGGAGAAATAATAGCTGTTTTCAAGTGTTATCCTTGTCCTGCTTAGTCCCAGAAGAAAGAACTCGGAGAAATGGACTGAAGTTGCAAAGTGGCAAATAAACAAAAACCCTTTCTAGCAATTATATCTATACAAAAATGAAAGATAATGGCTTCTTCCTCATGAAAGCCTTTTAGGGAAAGCTGGCTAACCACTTGTTAGTTATGTTGTAGGTGCATTTTTTTCTCTTTGGGTATGGATTGGACTAGAAGACCATTGAAGTTCCTTTCAACACTGAAATTCTGATTTGTTAAAAAAAAAAAAAACCTACTGTGTGCAAGGCCCTGTGCTAGGTACTGGGAATACAAAGACAGAAATTAAAAATAATTCCTGTCCTCAAGGATCTTACATTCTGTTAGGGTATATAATATGTATACAAATAAGTGTAATACGAGATAATATGATGAAAATAGCACTCATGAATAATGAGCATTTTAAAAGTAATCTTTGGATATTCATGGGGAAAAATTTGGTTGGGGCATTTTTACCTTTCTACTATAGCAAAATAGGCTAGTATAGTATCATTCAATAACATTTTAATGCTCAACATTGTAGCAATCTGTCCACTGCATTTACCTTAGGATCTCCTAGAAGGCAGCTTAAAGGTCATTGAAACCAACCTCCCCATTTTACAATAAATAAAATTGAAATCCTGGAAAGTGAAGGGATTTGCCTGAGGCCAAAGAATAGTAGCAGAACTGGAAATTCAAACAGGTCCTCCCATTCCAAATCCAAAGCCCTTTCCACTGAGCTATACTGCCACCTCTAGTCCAGGCTTGGGAGCAGGGCATGGGTTATATACTGAAGGAATATTACCTGGAACAGAATTGGGGAAAAGCTAAAATATGAAGGGGTCAGACAGCAGTTTCACTTTCCCAAGGCCATGATCTAAGGTAGTTATTATGCCATTTTCTCCATCCTAACCCCACCCCCCACTCCCACCCCACAGGCAACCCTCCCAAACCCCCACCTCCACCAGCAAAAAATTTCACTCCCAAGTTATCCCAAGGTCTCTAGTCATGGGGGTTAGAAAACATTTATATACTCTCACCACAAATGGATTGCCCTAGGCATCAAAATTGCTAATTACAATCTCTTATCATCTGGAGCCAAACCTAAGAACACTAATCAGGGAATAAATGCCTTTCCTTCTTTACCAATAGAGGTATTGCATATATGCATACACTAATATCAGCACTTGCTGCCCTACTCTGATGCCAATCAGTATAAGCATCATATGGCAGGTGTATTAGACATCTCTGGTTAGTGAGTCCTCTAGCTATAAGACAAAACAAAATGAGACTAATGCAACCAGAGACTATGCTAATGGAGTAAATAATCAGTCTTTTCCAACCCTGATGTGAATTTGGGTTATTTCTGTTTGCAGTACTAAATTATATAATGTACACTAAACTGAAGAAGAGCATACCCTAGCATACCCAATGCTCATAAAAATACTAATATTGAAATTCTTTTTGTAAGTAGCCATTTTAGCTGAAACTGACAGACTACAACAAAGCAATTTAGAAAAACTTAGAAAATTGGGGAAATTAGTCTAACATGTCTCAACTAATATTAATTGCAGATTGAATTCCTAAGTTATTCTTAGTATGTTTCTAATATCTTTAAATACCACAAAACAAAATTTATAGTGTTTTTCACCATAATTATACACTTTATTATTTCCTGGGTTTATTGTACCTATATACAGAGTGTTCTAACAGACTTAGTATAGCTTTAAGCTTTAATAGCAATTTTAAGCTATATGATGTGTGTAAGCACATATATGGTATATACATATATACAAACATATATATATGTATGTATACATACATACTTTTTTTTCCCCATAGAATCCTATGAGCCTACATTTTGAAGAAAAACAAAAATCAAGGTCATCTTGTTCAATGCTCTTATTTGGCATTGAGGAAACTAGTCTGGGAAAATTTAGTGAATTGATTAGGGATAAGATCATCTATTTGTTAGAAAAGCTTAATTGATAAAACCAATTGCCATGTCAAAGAATCTAAAAGAGCAAAGAAACTGCCTGAGCCAGCAATCATTTGATCTCTTTCCTAAAGAGACACACAACCAAAGGCTAAACCAGTTTAAAATGAAAGCTCACTTGCAAGACATTTCAAAGAAGGACTGCAGAAGCTTGAATGTGAAATCATCTTGCAAAGGGGAGAAAAAGTGAGGGGGAAATGAGTCTTAAAAGGTTAACACAAGGGAAAACAAGTTGACCTAAAAGCTAGCAAAACTAGAGGCCACATGGTGATGTGAAAAGGTTGCTGGGCCTAACTAAAGTCGAAAGATTAGAACAAGTTCTAGGTCTAACACTTACTAGTTATGCCACCTTGGCCAAGTCAATTCACTGTCTCGGGTTCTGTTTCCTCATTAGTAAAACTAGAATGACATTAATAAGGGACATTAATCGGGGCATCAGTAATTTGGATTTTTGCTGGCATCCTCTGCCACAAGCAGAGTACCCGATAATTTCTTGAATTAGAATGACAATTTTCATCCTTTAAAAGGTATTGTATCTATTCTGGATCTATAGTTGTCTTTCCAGAGAAGGAACAACTGGTTAGTAGGGTGAAAAAACATAAAAATATAGTGGAGAAATGGCCATACTGTGTTATAATTTCTGATATAGGAGAGGAGAGCCCCAAACAGTTTGACAGGAATCCTAATAGTAATAATGACCGCTAACATTTATGTAACACTTATATGTGTCGAGGACTGTGTGAAAGCACCTTACAAATATCCCATTTGATCCTCACAATAACTGTGTGAGATATTAGGGGCTATTATTAACCCACTTTACAGATGAGGAAATTGGGTCAAAAGGAGGGTAAGTGCCCAGGGTCACACCACTTGCAAATGGTGGAAAGAAATCAAATTTGAACCTGCTGCAGAGGGATTTCAAAAGATTCAGCAAGAGGATAGACAGTATCCCATAAATGGAAATTCTCCAGGAGAAATTAGCCTAGGAGGGATGAGATATTTTCAAGAATGACATTCTGAAAATATAAAGAAAGATGATTGTGAGGTGGAAGAAAGAGAGGAGTTGTCTAAACACTGCTATGTATAAACAAGGAGTTTATTCATCAATCAGCTTATATCGAAAAAAGACAGGTACAAACCATAGAAGAAAGGGAACTAATGAAGAAATGCAAGTGTGCACTGTTATGGTAGTGTAAGAATAGTTCAGGGGTACTAACATTCAGAATAAATCTAGGAAAGCTAAGAAAACAATGTTTGATGTTGTTTTATCGGGGGAGAGAAAGGAGGATCTGAGAATTGTGATGGCTGCTTGGGCTGGCAGGATTAATGAGAGAGGGAGAGGGGATGGGGCAAAGCATTTGATGCCTTTTTGTTTGTTTCTGAAGAAGAAGTTGAAGAAAGGATCATGCAGGAGAACGATCTGTGGACAAGAAAAGGCAAAAATAAAATGGCTAAAAGGGAGTTGGTGCCAAAAATAAGTTGGAAAATAGTAAGAGAACTTCTAGCTCCACTTAACAAGTCCAAGTTACCATATCTACATGAACATCTTTGGATGCTAAAAAAAATTGGTGGTTTTTATTTTCCCCATGATTATAGAAAGATCGGAGAGAGTAGGATTGAGACCATAGTATTAGAAAAGGGGAAATATTGTCTTAATCTTTAAAAAAGTGAAGAGAATGGAGTTTGCAAACTATAGGCCAGTGTGTTTGATTTAGATTCCTGACAAAATATTTGTTTTTTTTATTTTTTGGACATATTCTTAAAGAGATAGTTTGTGGATATCTAGGAGAAGAGGAAGTAATCACAAAGAGCCAAAATTATTTAATGAAAATCATGTCATGCCAGACTAACCTCACTTATTTTTTGGACAAAGTTGCTAGACTGATAGATCAAGAGAATGCTATAGATATAATTTACCTAGACTTTAGGAAAGCATTTGATGAATTGTATTATTTTTATAGAGAATAGAGGGATATCCAGGCTTAACAATAGAGAAATTATGTGGACTTGGAACTGGCTAAACAGCTAGACCAAAGAGTTATCATTAATATTTGATGTCAACTTGGAAAGAGGTCTCCAGTGGAGTGCCCCAAGGATCTATGCTTGGCCTTATGCTGCTTAACATTTTTTATTAATGACTAGGACGAAGGCATAGATGATGTGCTTGTCTGATCTGCAAATTACACAGTGTTTACAGAGGTGGCTAACACAGTGAATGACAAACTCAGGCTTCAAAGGGTCAAAATGCAGAAGCAGATCTAATAGAGTAAATTTAATAGATAATTTAAAATCACATTTTAGCATGAAATATTTGCACAAGTATAAGATTAAGGAGAAATAGGGTTTTCAGTTCATATGTAAAAATCTAGAGATTTTTAATGCTCTATGAGCTCAATATGAATTTTAAAAATCTAATGTGGCACAGTGAATAGACCACTGGCCCTAGAGTCAGGAGGACCTGAGTTCAAATCTAGCCTCAGACACTTAACACCAAACAAACTGTGTGACCTTGGGCAAGTTCACTTAACCCAACTGCCCTACCTTCTCCCCTCCAAAAAGCAAAAAAAAAAAAAAAATACAATTTTAAAGCTATATTAAAACCAGATATAGTATTTTTTTTTTCAAAGAGTGTGGCAATCATACATACTATCCTGATCAGAACAGTCTGGATTATTGTACTCAGTTCTGGACTTTCCTGGCCATAACTCATAGATCTTCCCCACTGTGAGTCTAGCCTTCTAGGGCCTCACAGCACACAATATCACTATCTTGAACATCTGATCACCTGCCTCCCTCAATGGATAGCTCTTGAACCATTTTTTTTCCTGGACACATTCTTTAGTGGCTAGCATGCTCCCACTCGTTTATATTCTCCCTATCCCAGTGATTCTGAAACTCTGGCTACTGATATACAACTCCAGTTGTCTATCCCTAACCACCTCTTCCTTTAAGACCATACACTTCAGCCTCATACCCTAATCTGGATCTTCCCACTCCCTCTATGCCCTCTATCTGATGCTCCAAAATTAACAAACTTCCTTTGATCTCAAATCCCTTGCCTTCTCACTCCTTCCATCTTCTGGTATTCACTGAGTCCTGACTCCCTCTTGAGGATTCATCTTCCTTCACCACTCTTTCTGTTTAGTGACTATATTTTGTCTCATGTATCCTTGTTACCTCACATTGACTATGCTGGGAAAGTCAGAGGTCTCCTTGTTCCACATTATCACTTCCAGGTTCCCTATATTACTGTCACTCAGCAATTTCTCTTTCTTTGAAGTTCACATTCTTCAAATGTATGATCCAATCCAGATCCCAGTGGCTTTTATCTATCCATCCCTCCCCACTCCCAACCTCCCCCACCCATCCAAGAACATTCTCCTTCCTTCCTCAATGACTTCAGTGCCTGGATCAAAGCATTTTTATCCACCACGATTCTCGTTCTCCTAATAGGTGACTTCATAGCTATGCTCCTTTAAGTACCCTAACTTTCCAGTTCCTCAATTTACTCAGTTCCTGTGACCTACTTTCCATAACACCTCAGTTATACAGAGAGATGGTTATATTCTTGATCTTGCCATTATCCACAAGTGTTTTGTGTCTGTATAAATGAATTCTTAAATTCCTTTATCTGATCATAATATTTTGTCATTTCATTGTTCCCTATGTCTCATGACCCCTAACCCTGATATTTGTCTCATTATGACCTCCAGTTCTTCCACCTCTCAGTTCTTTTCAGCATCATCACCAGAATTCTCTCTTCCCTCTCTTGATATCTTGGAGAACCAGTTCAATTCTGCACTACCTTCTATCCTTTAAGTCTTTGCCTTCTTGTTCTATTGTTAATCATACCTTGCCAAAATCCAACCCTGGATTAATACTACCATCCACCTTCTTTGTTCTTATTCAAAGGCTATGGAAAGAAGCTAGGTAAAATTATGAAACCCTGCTGATTGGGTCCATTGTAAATTTATGTTTTCTGATCACAACTGGACCTTCACTGCAGCAAGCTAATATCCTTCTTTTCCCTGATTGATACATTAACCCATTCTCTGTAGTGGCTTTTCCAAACCTTTATATTTCTCCTCAAACCTTATTTAATACCCCTTCTACCAACCCTCTCAGCTGAGAACATCGCTCCATGTTTCAAGAAAAAAATGGAGGCAATTCAATGAGAATTCCTTCTTCTTAATATCATCATCATCATCATCATCAATTATAATACCTAGTATTTATATAGTGCTTTGAGGTTTACAAAGCACTTTACATATGTCAACTTATTTGATCCTCACAATTCTGTGAGATAGGTAGTATTATTATCCCCATTTTAAAGAAGGTGAAGCTGAGGTCAAATAAGTTGTCCAAGATCACACAGCTGGTATCTGAGACAGAAACAGTCTTTTTGACTCTAAGCCCCACACTCTAGCCACTGCACCACCTAACTGCCTGTCGTATCACCCAGTCATCTTTCTCTAATTTCTCCTCCACATCTGTCTCATATAAAAAGTTATCCCTTTGCCTTACCAAGACAAGCCTTTACCTGCACTCCTTATCCCATATTCTCTCATCTTCTCCAGGAGATTGCCCCCATGATCATCTCCCCTCTCTCTAATCTTGTTTTATTTTAATTTTGGTCAATTAGTGGCATTAATTTTTCCTTTCTCCCATCATCCTCCCTCACTGAAAAATAGAAGAACAAAATTCCTGTAACATATGTATGGTCGAGCAAATTCTCATATTGTCCAAAAATACATTCTATACTCTGAGTCCATCACCTTTCTGTAGCTTCATCATCAGACTCTGGAATTGAAGCTGGTCGTTGAATTAGTCACAAATCTTAAGTCTTTGCTTCAACTGTACAATACTCGTACAATTGTACAAGTATAATACATTTGGTTCCATCAGAGACAGCCAGGTGGTGTTGTGGAAAGAGCACTGGTCCCGGAGTCAGGAGGACCTGAATTCAAATCATATTTTAGACACATATGACTTTTGTGGCCCTGGGCAAGTCATTTGACCTCAATTTACCTTAGTTTCCTCAACTGTATGTAAAGTGGAAATAATAATATCACCTCTTATTGCTATGAGGATCAAATAAGATATTTGTTTCGTTTTAAAGCACTTAGCACAGTGCCTGGCATGTAGCAGGTGCGATATAAATGGTTATTCCTTTATTTCCCCCTTTCCATTCTGTTTTCCTGTTGAATTAAATATATTTATGTACCCAACTGCATGTTTATATTCTTTCCTCCTTTGACTTCTTCAAACAGAATTAAGGTACAAGTGTTTCCTGCTTTCCCCTATCCTTCATTCCTTGTTTTCATTGTCTTCTACTTGAAAATCCTGATTATGTGAGTTGATTTTCCTCCCTCTTCCTCACCTTCTCTATTTTTTTATTAAAACATAACAACACTAGGGGAGGCTAGGTGGCACAGTGAGTAGAGCACCACCCCTGCAGTCAGGATGACCTGAATTCAAATATGACTTCAGACACTTAAAACAAACTAGCCATGTGACATTGGGCAAGTCACTTAACCCCAATTAACCTTCCCCCCCTCCAAAAAGTTAAAAAAAAAAAACACCATAACAATATCATCCCCTATGTTCTCTATCTCATTAGATTTTCTCTATGACTGATGACTATATTATCTTGGGTTCTCAGAGGCCACATATATCATCTCCCCGTGTTAGAAGTTAACAGTGCATTCTTGTTTAGGCTCTTATTTTGTTCACTCATCATTACCTTTTTTATGTTTCTATTTGCTACTATTTGTACTTCAAAGCTTCTACTAAGCTTTTGGTCTTTTCATCAGTAACACCTAAAAATTCTCTGATCTGGAATTTTCTCTAAAACTTATTTGATCTGGAATCTCCGAATTTTGGTTATAATGTTCCTGGGAGTTTACATTTTGGGGTTTCTCTATGGATATCAATAGTGGATCTTTTCTATTTTTACTTTGCCCTCTGGTTCTAAGAGATCAAAGTAGTTTTCTTGTATGATTTCTTGAAAAAAGTATGTTGTGTTTTTTTACTATATCTTCCCTTTTGTCCTTTTTTTCTAATCCTTTCATTTTGGTTCAATATTTTTTATTGTCTCATGAAATCATTAACTTCTATTTGATCCATTCTATTTTGCAAGGAGACTTTTGCTTTGGTAAGGTTTTATGTCTTTTTTGCCAAGTTTCTAATTCTATTTCAAATTCTTTCTTCCATAACTCCCACTTCTGTTATACATTTTTTCCCTCTAGTGCTCTCATTTCATTTATGAAAACTTTCTTTTAAATCCATATTTCATTTCTTCTGGGAATTCTAGTTCAATGTGCTCAAGATATGCTTCCTCTTGGAATTTTGATTGTTTGGACTCATTCTTTTCTTCTGTTTGTCTTAAGTGCACCCATAATCATAACTGCTTTTGATAGTGGGAGTCTTTTTTTTCTTTGCTCATTCTTCCAGCTTACCTCCTGATTTGTACTTCATTTTAAGTCTGAACTCTATGTGCTTCTATGGGGAATATATAGGCTAAACTTGCATTTACTGATGTACTTCTGAGGCTTTCTTGGGGTACTGAGTATTGTGTTATATTCTGGGATCTCAGAGAAGCTTATCCTGGGAACCTACATACTTTCAGTGCTTCCAAATTAGTTTGATCGAAGGGAAAGTCTAATAGGTGCCCTCCTGGTTTGAGCTCTGCAAATCCTTGACCTGAATTTGGATGTGAGCAGTACACCTATAGGGTTTACTCCTTGTTAAGAGTTCCAGTAGAATCGTTGCTGGTCTTAGACATTATCAGCCCGCTGGAAAGTTCTGACATTTTAAGATGACAGAACTGCAGGATGTCTTTGGTTTGGGATTTTTTTTTTGTCTTGGCTGAATTTCACTGTAGGCTTCTAACTGGGCTGGAGCCCATAACTGAGACTCTGCTCTGCTTTGCTCCTGAGGTCAGAGCCACTCAACTATTTGCTTCTGAACTTGCTTCTTGCTCAGTACCCAGCCTAGAACACTACTCACCCTGGAATAGCACCTAAGTGCAGGTTCCTTCCTCAGTCCACCCAAATATGTGACCTAAAAATGGGTAATGAGTTAGAGAGCTGCCAGCTGACACCTTTGCTTGAATCCTGAGCAAGGTAAGGAGTCTCTATGTGTAGGTCTAGGGCTTATTCTTTCCCTGGTACACACCCTTAGTTAGCCCTCTTTCAGTGCTTTCTTTTCAACACTCTATCAGGCCCTTCCCAGTTAGATTCTAGTCCCAGTGTGTACAGACCTCTTTGTCTAGCTCCCTCTGCTTATCTGGGCTGGAAAAATGATTCACTATGATTTTTTCTTAGATTTCCCAGCCAGGACCTGGTCTGGTGTGATTTGGGATCTTTGTAATACAATTGTGAGAGAACTAGACATTCTAATCTGCAATCTTTATCTATTGGACCTTTCCCTCTTGCCTAGAAACACAGCTATGTCTTCCCATTCTCAAAAAAAAACAAACAAAAAACCCTTCACTTGATCCTGACATCTCTGCTAAATATTGCCCTTTATGTCTTCTGACCTTCTTGGCTAAACTCCTTAAGAAAGTTTCCCACAGTTGGTGCCTTCACTTCCTCTTCTCTTGCTCTTTTCTAAACCTTCCGAAATCTGGCTCTCAACATCATAATTCAACTGAAATTATCCTCTCCAAATACCAATTATCTCTTTATTCCCATGGGAACATCCCTTTATTTTCCAATTTTAAAAGATAGGAACACAAAGAATTACAAATTGTGAACAATTAGAGACCTCAAGGATCGTTTAATAGAAGCCTCTCATTTTAGAGAGAAGAAAACAGAGGCTAAGGAAAGGGAAGTGACTAGGTCAGGGTCCTACAATAAGGCAAAGATAGCCAGTATTGGACCAGACCTCTCCAGGGCCAGGGGAGTGGCCTATCAAGGGTTGTAGTTAAGTCCTCTCTTGGCCTTGGGATGGGGCCTGGATGAGTGCATAGGAGGGTAGGAGGCCAGATCTTTGGTTTGGGGGCTGTCCGATCTTCTGACTAGGAGTGATGTAGGCCCCTGGCCCCTGAATCTGTCTGAGCCCCAAGTCAGGAAGGAGCTGTCAGAGCTGGAACAGTCAGAAATCTCTTGTTTCTGCATTGAATCCTGCCTCCAAGGGATGTAAGCATTGCATGCTGTGAAACTGGGCTGGCCCAGGAGGCCTTTGGGGAACCTGGTTCCAGAAAGAGAGAGAGAGAGAGAGAGAGAGAGAGAGAGAGAGAGAGAGAGAGAGAGAGAGAGAGAGAGAGAAGAAAGAGGGAAGGGGAGAAGAGGACCAATTAAATTATCTCTTAATTGCAAAACTGGACAGTTGTTTGTTTGTTTTTCCAAATCCACTCTTCTTGATTTCTCTTCAGCATTTGACACTGCTGATCCCTTTTTCTCATCCTGGATGTTCTTTTTCCTCTCTAGGTTTTAATGATGCTGCTCTCTCCTGATTCTCCTTCTACCTTTCTGACTGCTCCTCCTCAATTTCCTTTGCTAAATCTTCATCCATGCCATACCTTATGTGGGTGTCCTCCAAGGCTTTGTCTTGGGCACTTTTCTCTTATCCGTTTATACTTTACCACTTAGTGCTCTCATAAGGTCCCATGAGTTCAACTATCATCCCTATTCAGATGATTCCCAGATTTACTTATCTAGTCCTTATCTCTCTTGTACTACAGTCCTGCAATGACAACTAACTTTGGGACATCTCAAGCTGAATGACTACTCATTCAAAATTTCCAAAATAAGTTATTATCTTTCTCCCCAAGCACTTCTCTCTTATTATCGAAGGCCCCCCTATTCTTCCCTTACTAGTTATGTGACCCTAGACAGCTATGTGACAACTGAGGTTCTGTCTGCCTCAGTTTCCTCAACTGTAAAATGATGATAATCATAGCATCTACCTCTCGTTGTTGTGATGATTAAATAAGATAGTATTTGTGAAATGCTTAGTATACCACCTGGCATATAATAGTCATTTAATACAGATTTATTTCTTTCCTTCCCAGATGCCCAGGCAACCACCCTCTCATTGGCCCTCATCACCTGTAACCTGGACTATTAAAAATAACCTTCAAATTGTTCTCTCTACCTTAAGTCTAGTCCCACTGTCATCTGCTTATCTGCCAGAGTGACTCTTCTAAATTATAGATCTGACTAGGATATGACCCATAGTCACAGATTTAGATCCAAAAGGGATATTAGAGACCTTTGAGTTCAACACTCATTTTACATATAAAGAAACTGAGGCACACAAATAGTAAGTTACATGTCTACTTCGTATAGCTGCCAAGTAGGAATTGAACCCAGATCTTCCAAGACCATTATTCTATCCACAATTCCATGCTGCCTCCTAAATAAACTACCAACTATTCAACAAGCATCAGTGACTCCCCAGTTATTTCTACGATTAAATATAAACTCAGTTCTACATTTAAAGTTCTTCACAACATGACCTCTTCCTACATTTTCAGTCTTCTTATATTTTACTTCCTTTCATACATTCTATCACCAAATCACACTGACCTATTTGCTGACCCTTGCACATAACACTCCATTATCCATCTCAGTGTCTTGGCATTGGTTGTCCCCATTGCCTGAAGTTATCCCCCTCCTTCCTTCTATGTCTTTGTTTCTCTGGCTTCCTTCAAGATACAGATCAAAATGTTAGCCCCAACCAGTACCATGCCTTCCTCACTGTGATAAATTTCCCTCTACTCTGTATTTATATTGCATGTACTTAGTTAGGTTGGAACTGTTTATTCCTTTCTTTGAATTCCCAGCCCTTAGCACAGTGCCTGAAACACAATAAATGCTTCTTGACTAGCTGACGATTTGGGAAAGATATGAATAAGTTGGAAAGCATTTAGAGGAGGACAATCAAAATGGCAAATGGCCTTGATAGAGTTCATGCCAAATGAGAATGGCTGATGGAATGAGGATATGACAGCTCTGTTTAAGTACTTGAAATATTTGAAGGGCTATCATGGGAAGAACAGCTCAGAACTGTTCTGATTAGACCCAGAGGGTAGATGTGAGAAAAATAGGTGGAAATTGAAAAGAAAAAAAACTTGGGGGAAAAAAAACTTCTTACAAAAATTAATTATCTAAAAGTAGAATGGATTTCCTTGGGAAATAGAGGTTTCCTCCTCAAGGGGAGTCCTTAAATAAAGGCTGAGTAACTGCTTGTTAGGTATGTTCAAATATGGGTTTCACTAGGTGACATTTGAGGCATGTTTTAATGAACAATGAGGAAGGTTCAAGATACCAAGACTGAATATAAGGAAACATGGAGCATACGACATAACAGTAAAGCAAGCCAGTTTTATTGAGAGGCCATACTTACAATATGAAGTCAGGAACGATGGTGGAAATAGATTTAGCCTTCTGGAATCCCAGGATGAATTGGACTAATTCTGCTGGGGCCCTGGAGAGAATGAGGTACTCTTCTCGGATCAGGTCAGTTTTTACAGTGTTCTTTTCTGGGTCTAACTGGACTGTGCATTGGTAAAAAGGAATGAGAAATCTGAAACTGGCAACTGATGCCAATTCATGATAATATCCCTAGTAGATGAAAAACAGACTTTGAGCAGTTACTGCTGGTCTGAATCTGACAGAATGACCCCAGGGTTTTTGAACTTCCCTAAGACTTTCTTCTATCAGTGGGCTGAGGATGCTGCTGGAGTCATTACAAGGTCCCTTCAAAGCCTGAAATTTACATTACATCCCTTTTGAGGAAAGCACTTAATATAAACCTTACAGCATTATACAAATACAAGTTATTATTATCACCTTCTTCCTCTTATTTGATAGAGTTCAGATAGAGGGTCCTGGGATAAATCACTATTATGTTTTATTCTTTTATGTTTGCCATTCTATAGATTGTGGCACAGATGGATAAGATAATTCTTTCTATAGTTAAATAAAAGTGTTAGGATATAAGTTCATCTTTTGTAGACTCACTAAGAGCATCCTTGGTCAATACCAGGACAAAACCATGGAAACTTCATCCTCTACTCACACAATTTTGACTTTTTTTGCTAGGCATCTATTTTAGAAGCTCATTATTCTATATAGCTTGAAGATTATTTGGTATGGTAACATTTATGAAAATTTTTGTTTTAAATTATTATGGATCGATGTTATTAAGTAATTGTGGGCAACAGTTTGCTATGTAATAATTATCCAATGCAGTATAATTTACGGTAATTTTTAACATCCTGGGAATAAAAATAAGTGAAACTGGAATGAGGATTCCAAACTTAAATAAAAAGGAACAAATTTGTTTACTAATTCTATGACAATCTATGCTCATCATCAATGTCAATGAAATCACCAAATTTAGATTTCAGCAACTCCTTACTTAACACAGGATGTAAGAAAGTCAAAATGGCCTTTAAGAAGATGAAGTCAGGAAGAACAACTCCAAAGAATAAATCTGTGTTCAAAGCAAGACAATTTTAAGGACTACCAGGGTTCAGGTTTCAATATGTTCAAAGAGAAAAAAACATTCAAAAAGAAAGAAAAATAATTGGATTAAAAAAATAAGGTAACAGAATATATTAGCCATGACTTCTATACATAGGTAGAAGAACGTTCCTCACCAGGAATTTCTTACAAAGATTAAATCACAGGTTCAGGAAAGAAAAAAAATCTATTAAAAAGTTACAAGTGTGAATCACTTGCCATCTGTACCAGAGTAAGAAAATCAAGAATATTATATATCTGTCAAAGTATCAAAGGTGTCACAAATCATTATTTGGAGGCAGAACTAAAATTCAGGGTTTCTAATACCCAACCCACCACTCTTTCCACTGGATTATGATGCATCTTGTTCAGTTGTTGAGTCTCATGGAGGAGAGGAAAGTGTTATATACTAGAAAAAAAAAAAGTCAGGTTCTTGTTCTGGCTTTCCCAACTGTGTCAGTATGAGAATGTCAACTAATCTCTCTAAATCTCAGTTTTCTCATCTATAAAAGTAATATGGTACCATTTGCCCACTTTACCAAGGTTGTTGTGAGGGAAACACTTTGTAAACGTTTAAGCCTTCTCAAAATGTGAGGGATTTATGCGCCTCATTTCTCAGAGTATATAGTCATAATATATTTTTCTTTACTCTTAAGAGTTGTAATTTATGTATTTGTAATCTTTTAAAGGTACTGAACCTGTTTCTGGCCTTACTACTGAGTTCATTTAGTGCAGACAACCTTGCTGCTACAGATGATGATAATGAAATGAACAACCTCCAGATTGCTGTAGACCGAATGCATCGGGGAGTAGCATATGTGAAAAGGAAAATATATGAATTCATTCAGCAGGCCTTCGTCAGAAAACAGAAGGTTTTAGATGAAATCAAACCACTTGATGATCTGAACAACAAGAAAGATAGCTGCATGTCCAATCACACAACAGAAGCAGGAAAAGATCTTGATTATCTGAAAGATGCCAATGGGACTACAAGTGGAATTGGGACAGGCAGCAGTGTGGAAAAATATATAATTGATGAAAGTGATTACATGTCATTCATAAACAACCCCAGCCTCACAGTAACAGTGCCAATTGCTGTTGGAGAATCTGACTTTGAAAATTTAAACACAGAAGACTTCAGCAGCGAATCAGATCTGGAAGAAAGCAAAGAGGTAAGTCTTACAGATCTGGGTAGCTGTAGATACATGTACCTACATGATGTAATATGTATCAGTGATGAGAAATATAGATAGAAGATAACCTTATATAGTTCCATTGTGTTGTCTTCCAACAGGGAATTATCTTTATTTTTCAATTATCTTTGTAGTTTTGTATCAGTGAAAAGTACATGGAAACAGTACAAAAATGAAAAATGGGGCAGTGGTTGTTTTTTTCCATACCAAAATAGCATAACAAATGGTTCAAATTTTATTACTGTTTACACAAAAGGGCAATTAAAAAATCAGATATAGTTAAGTGTAGGTGTCAAATGACAACCATTTTTTATTGGTCACCTAATATAGTATAATATATATTTTTCATATCAAAATGACAACAATATAATTGGAATCATGAAACTAACATGATATTGAATAACATATTTATAATGTATTTGCTGCTCATTCTGTGCAAGCTGACCCCAAAAAGGGCTAGCTTCCCTCATGGGTATATAATGAGGACCTTGCTAAGCAGTACAGGGGCAGGGAGGCAAAGAACTATCCAGGGGACTTATTTGCAAAAGGTTTTCTATGTGTTCTAAAATTTAGATTCATAGATGTATTAGCATTTAATAGGCATTCACAAAAACTACAGTAGAAATATGATATTTCCATTATTTACAAATTGTATACATGAGGCAATTCTGCATTTTTGTGGGGCATTTACATTTTTTATTTTTCTGTTATATCAGAATCATTCTTAATTTGGAAAAATCAGTAAATGGGTGGGTACTACTATTCCTAGCTCCCTCCCCACAATTGTTAGGTCATTGAGGAGCCTACAAGGGAGAAGGTAAGGGAAAACCATGGTACCATGGTAGCAGCTTTAACATATCTACTTACTTACTTACTTACTTATTCCTCATGTGCTGAACAAAACAACAACCACAAATGTTTAGGCAATCATTTTTTAAGGTTTCCAGCTTGACAATCTGTGTAACTTCCTATACTCACCCCTTTCCCCATAAATAGTTTGGTTCACGACTTTGCCATGAACTTTGCCACTTTGCAATGGGAGTTGATATACTTTGAATTATGCTTCAGTTCAAAATTGGGTAGGGACATCTACCAAAATAAATGTGGTGATATTTTTCATGGTCTGGTTGCTTGTCTGATTCTTCAGAGTCATTTGTAATATTTGATGAAAGCTGATGGGTATTGAATGTTACTTGGTTAAGTTATAAAAAAAAATAAACACACTGTATTCTACTGCAAAAACCCCAAATATAGTTGGATCAAAAATAGAAGGCAGAAGTAGTTGTGACAGAATTGAAACCTTAATTGAAAAGGTGATATGGCAGTACGTCAGAAAGGAAAGATATAAGAGTTGGCACTGAAGGACCTAGGTTCAAATCTTACCACTTCCTTTTATTATCAACATAACCTCGAGCCATCATTCATTTCTTTGACCTTCAGTTTCATCATCTGCAAAACTGTAGAGTTGGACCAGATGATACCTAAAGTCCTTTCTCTTATCACATTCTGATTATCAGCTGATGAAAACTCTACTACTGCAGGGGAGAATTTCCACAATGATAATCCTCTATAAAAAAAAAAAAAAAAAAAAAAAGCCCTTTCTCCAATATCCTAAAATGGAATTTAGTAGCATCATGAGTCAGTAATGATAGGAAGTGCTGGAGTGTTTCCCACAGCAGCTTACTCCACTTTTTGTGAGCCCATTCCTTTTCTCCCTCAGTAGAATTTGAATATTCCTTGATATTAACTCCATGCAAAGGCCATTAAAATAACTCTCCCAGAATAAGTCCTGAGAAGAATTATTAATTAATATCAATTTTGCTGAAATTGAGGGCATTCGTTAAAAACTCCCTCTTCTTCACAGTTCCTCATCTCCTATCATTCGATGCCTTCTGCCGCTCTATCTTCCTAAATTCCTATTCACATAAAGAGGTGGTCTTTTTCCTTACCAAAGCAAACCCAACTGATCCTATTTAATCCCATCTTCTCCAGAAAACTGTTCCCTGTATCATCCCTATTCTCTCACTAATATTTAATCATTTCCTGTGTACCAGTTGCTTATCTACTTCTTATAAACATGCTTATGACTCCTACATCCTCAAAAAAAACCCACTTGATCCGTCCTTCCCCTGAATCTCTAGCTGTATATCTCTCCTCCTTTTTTGTAGCTAAACTTCCCAAGAAAGCTATCTACAATGGGTGCTTCCATTTCCTTTCCTGTCACTCTCTTCCCAACTCTCTTCAATCTGCTTCTGATTTCATTATTCAGCTGAAACTGCTTTCTCCAATGTTATTCAATATCTCTTCATTGCCAAATATAAGCTCTGCTTCCAATCCTCATCCTTTTAGACCCTTCTTCAGTCTTTGACAGCATCAATCACTCTCTTTTCCTTGATATTCTTTTCTCTGTGTTTTCATGATACTGCTTTCTCTTGGTTTCCTTCCTATCTAGGTGACTGATCCTATGTGACCGATCCACTCCTTTGGTGGATCTTCATCCATGGCATGCCTGTTAACAGTGAAAGTCTCTCTGGGGGAAGCCTTTTTATCCTATATAGATCTTATTTTTATGTAATTTACATTTTGTAATTTGCATTTTATCTCCTCATTAGATTTTGAATTCCTTGAGACCAGGAATTAATTTGCTCCTCTTTGTATCCTCAGCATTTAACACAGTGCTTAACAAATGTTAGGTGATTGATTGCTAGGAGATCCTTACATACAAAGAAACACCTACTTCAATAATATATTGCATTTATATAGCTGTGAAGTTATTTAAAACACATATGGTAGAGGTAGAGCCAAGATGGCAGAGTGTTAGGAAGCACTGCAGTAAGCTCCCTTCCCAAACTTCTCCAAACAGAGTTACAAAATGTACCAGATCAAATCCAGATGAAGAAATCCATAAAAAGTCACGGTGAGTCATTTGCCTGGCCCAGCTTGACACTGAGGATAGGGTACAGGCAGGAGCACAAAATATGCTTAGAACTCAGAGAGGCTGTGCGCTAACACAAGAGGAGGTCCCAGACCTAACTAGAGCTCCACTAGAGTCATAACAGGGTCACAGATCCAGGGTGAAGTGAAAAAGGGGGTCTGTTCACAGAGGTGGTGTCCCAGGGTAAAGAAGAGTTTGGATATGTACCAAGAAAGGAAGAGCTCAGAAACCAGTCACAACAGCAGAGCTCAAAACAGAATCTCACTTCCAGCATCTAACTCAGCCTGCAAAGTAATAACCAAGGTAGGAATTCCATCGATAAGAGCAGAGTCCAGAAGCAGTCTACTCCTGTACAGACTAAAATCCAGGTCGAGAACTTGTACAGTTGAGAACAGGAGACAACAATCAGACTTTGCCCTGGATCATAGTATTTTGGAGCACTGAGAGCTTGTAGGTCTCTGAGACCATGAAATAACACAACACTCAATACCCAAAGAAAGCAGCAATAGGACCAACCCAGACCTTCTCTTCAGACATGTGGCCAAGCTGACCCCTGATATCAAGTTCAAAATCAAGAAGTAGACTAAAAGAATTGACAAATAATAAAAGAGATCCATAATAATGATCTATTATGGTGGCAGGGATGCTCAAAACACAAGCTCAGCAGAAGAGAATGACTCTAAAACATCTATGAGCTAGGCCTCAGAGCAAAATACATCTTGGGCAAAACTCAACTAGAATCCTTGGAGGAGAAGAAGCAAGCATTTTAAAAGAATTAAAAAATGTTTTTATAAGTTGAATAAGAGTTTTTGAGGGGGAAAATGGAAGAGAAATGAGAGCTGTGGAAGAATGAATTGGGAAAAGAATTGGCAAATAAAAAGAGATCCACAATAATAATCTATTAATTTGAAATGGACTAAATAGATTCTAATAATTTTTCAGTCTAAAGGCTGAAAAGATAGAAGAAAATGTAAGGTATCTCATAGCAAAAAAACAACTGAAATGTAAAACAGATTAAGGAGAAAAAATTGAAAAGTCCTTGAATTATCTGAACACTATAACAAAAAGAAAATTAAGACCTAGACATTCTATGTCAAAAAATATGAAAAGAAAATTTCCCAGATCTCTCAGAGCCAAAGGAAAAGTAAAACTAGAAAGAGTTCACCACTCACTTCCTCAAAGAAACTCGCAGAAACATTATAGCCAACATCCAGAGCTTCCAGGTCCAAGAAAATTTACTGCAAATAGCTGGAAATAAAGAATTCAAGGACCAAGCAACCATACTAAGGATCACACATGATTTAGCAGCCACCCCTACAAAGGAACAGTGAACTTGGAATATTATATTCCAGAAGGCAAAGGATATGGATTTACATAAAGAATAATTTACACAGTGAAAATGAGTATAATGCTGTGATTGGGGGGTGGGGGGGAGTAAATAGACCTTTAATGAAATAGAAGACTTCTAAGCAGTCCTAATAAAAATACAAGAGCTGTAGAGAAACTCAGAAGTTCAAACACAGAAGTAAACAGAAGCATCAAAAGATAAAAATGAATGAAAAAGAAGAAAGGAATATAAAAGGATAAACTCCTTACATTCAAATTCAGGAATATGATACATGTTTTCCTCTGAACCCAATCTTCATCAGGGTTCACAGAAGGAGTCCAACAAGGCCTAAGAGTAGTTTTATTATGTCTTGATAATCTTAAGAAAAGAATGGAAAGACAGGGCAAAAGAAATATACTGGAAGGAGGAGCAAGAAGTTAGGGGAAATTATCTCAAATAATCAGGATACATAAGGAGAAGTCTATAAAAATATAGAGGAAGGGATTGATGGGAGTGTCTGGCACAACCCTCTGTCTTATCTGAATTGGCTGAACTGGTCAGAGAAAGAAGAACAGAGAGGAAGAGGAAGAGACAGAGACAGACACAGAGAGAGTTGGGTATAGAAATACATTTTACTCAACAGAGAAATAGGAGGGAAAGGGAAAAAGGGAGGAAAGGAGAATTAGAGAGAAGGTAGATTAAGTGAGGGATTAGTCCTAAGCAAAACAAACTCCTAGGATGTATAAAAATAGCTCTTTTTGAGGTGGCAAAGAAAGGGAAATTGAGGGGGTAACTGTAATGCCATGCATGAGCAGCTTTCCAGAAGAATGCTACTGTGAACAGCTTTTAAGGTTCTGATTACACAGTATAGTGAACACTCTATTGATTCCATAACAAATCAGAGAAAAACATTCACAGAAAATCAAGGTACAGCATTCACAATATGACAACTTATCACAGAAAATCACAATATAGTATTCACAAGTTTATCATTAAAATGGCCACATAGTTTTCACTAAAGTGGTCACAATGTTTAGAACAAAGAACAATCATCTGGTATCCCTAAGGAGGTTTGCCTCCTTACTCAGTCTCAAAGTACAATAGTCATAGTCTTCCACTCATGGAGCAACTAAGTTAACTCAATCACTCACTTATTCAGATTCACAATCACACGTCAGGGAGGTTTACTTCTATAAGCCTAGTGAACAGATCAAAGTGCAGAGACTGGTGCTGATTGGCTGGCAGGGAGGATATCTGTGTGTATTTGATATACAAACTGTTCTGCCATTATTGCAGACCTCATCTTGGCTGGTGGGGAATTTGAGCCTCACCTCTGATTTCTTCATTTATCAGGATGGGGAGCCACTGAGGTGCTTCTACCATGTACTCTGGCAGGCTGTATTTTGAAACAAATGCATTTGGTTTTGTATTATTTAGCAAGGCTAAATTCTCATTTTTTCCCAGGAGTACCTCAGAACACTATGCCAAAGAATGGTGGCAAAGTCGATAGAGCACAATGACCAGAGCAAGGAAGACCTAATCTAGCCTCAGACACTTATTAGTTGTATGACCTTGGGCAAGTCACTTCACCTCTGTTTGCCTCAGTTTCCTAATCTGTAAAATGGATATATCATAGCAGCTACCTCCCAGGGTTGTTGTGAGAATTAAATGAGATAATAATTGTAAAGTGTGCAGCACGGTGTCTGACCCATAGTAAGTACTATGTTAAAGTGCTAGTTATTGTTATTGTTATTATTATTATTATTATTATTATGACTATGATTAGTTGCCTTTATATTTTTATTACCTTTGCTCCAAAGCAATGATATAATCACTTTGGCAGAATCAGCTAAGACAAAAAATTAAAAAGAGCTCACTTCCATGACTGCTAAAAACCCAGACTTGTAAGGGTTCATGAAATAATATTGATAAAGCAGCCTCTAACATTTGCACTCAGCTCTGACCTACCATTTCTGTGAGGAAAATTGACTTTGTTTCTGGTCTTCCCAAAACTTGTAAAACAATTCAGTTACGCTTCCACAATTTGTCAAGTAGGCACTTAATTATTTTCAATGAAGTGAGCGTGGGAGTTGGAGTCACCAAGACCTTAGTTCGAACTTTGCCTGAAGTAATTAATAGCTGTGTGACCCCAGACAGTCTCACTCAGTTTCCTCATCTAATACTTACCTTATAGAGTTGTTGTGAAGATAAACTAACATAATAAATAAGAAGCATTTTTCAGACCTTAAAGCAGGGAGTCCAGGAACCCCAATAACCAGAGTCCCTGGAAAACAATCTGAAATGAATTCATGGACTCAAGCCTTCTCTCAGTCAAGGTGGCAAAGATTTATTGTTACACTATACAGTGGGCAAGAGTTCTTAGAGAACCTTCAACCTTATAGGGGTAGAGTTAAAGTTTTTTTAGGATAATCTATAGTAAAACCTGTGCCAAATATGCTAAGTAGGTGAGTCAGGGTGGGATTAGAGAGGAGTTAAGGAGTGATTAGTTCTTAAAGGAACATGCACTTTTAATATCTACTGTGCAGGAGTATTGTGCAGAATTCACTGGGAAATAGCCAAAGGGGAGGTTACATGGAGGTGTGATTTTAGGCTTGAAATGTCACTAAGTCAGCCACCCATCAATGTCATATTTGATGAGATGGATGTTGGGAGTATATGTATATCCCAAGCTAACGAGGGATTCAGATGTATATAATGAGCTAGGGAGTATACATATGAATGAATCTAGGATACATATGATATATATGACCCAGTACACAGCTGGGTCAAACTACTAAATTCTATAGGTGCAGCTGGCTACTGTTCGGGCATGCTGCTCTTGAGCTAGAGAGAAACTGTCTGAGACAGTGTTTTGAGGCTAGGGAAAGATGTAATTTTACAAACTGGGGTTCAAGCAGAGTCACCCAAGCACCCCATCATCAGTATTATGCATTCCCTTAATTTTTGAGGATATCAATAATGTTATCTGTTTAGAGAGTACCTTCTGAAATTTGTGAAAAGTTATCAAGGAATATTGATTCAATTGCTGGATTTACATTATTAAACAGTGTTTATATTTAACTAGCTTTGAAACTTTCTTTTACATAATTTTCTTCTACATGCTGTATTTGCAACAATAATATAATTAATAATGGCTATCTTATCACATTGTATTTAAACTGCTATTTCAGAGAATAAAACAATTTGCCTCACTCAATGTTCATAAAAACTATTAAAATTCAATAATCCAGGATTTTTTTTTCCTTGGAAATGACTTGTTTACTTACTTTTAATTTACAAGATTCTTTTCCACATTCACTTGAGTTTCAGATTTTCTCCCCTCCCTTCCCTTCCCCCCACCCCATGGTGGCATGCAATCATGTATAGGATCTGCAAATACTTTCACATTATACAATAGTTTGGTTATATAGAAGGGTTGTAACCAATGGGTGATCACTGGGAAAAAGAAAAAAAAAAAAAAGCAAAACCAGACATGAAAGAGAACGAT
>CM053588.1:247355618-247394004 GCA_028646515.1 Pseudochirops corinnae
ATTTCTTTTTCTTCTCTAATTGCTACTACTAACATTTCTAGTACCAGATTGAATAAGAGGGGTGATAGTGGACATCCTTGTTTCACTCCTGATCTTATTGGAAATGCTTCAAGTTTATCTCCATTGCATATAATATTTGCTGATGGCTTTAAGTAGATGCTACCTATTATTCTGAGGAAAACTCCATTTATTCCTATACTTTCTAGTGTTTTTAAGAGAAATGGATGTTGTATCTTGTCAAAAGCTTTTTCTGCATCTGTTGAAATAATCATATGATTTCTGCCAGTTTTACTGTTGATATGATCAATGATACTGATGGTTTTCCTAATATTGAACCATCCTTGCATTCCTAATCCAGGATTTTTTTATATTGTTTCCCATCCAAATAGGTAAGTGCATATACCATTCAGTTTCAGGCATTACCGGCCTTTTTAGAAGTTCTAGAAAGAACCATGTGTATTTCATTAGTGCTATCTAAAATTGATGAAAGTCATTCTAAGAATTGTTGGTTAGCCTATTTCCCCCATTCTAGTTTCAAAGAACACATTGGCATGCCTTTGGAAACTTTCAGTGTTCTCTATAGATAATTTGTCATAGATCAAATGAACTTTCTCATCCACTATGCTTAGCCTTCCCAGATTTATGTCAACATAATCTTTAACCTGTAGGTAAGAGAATTGGATTTATGGGGAAAAAAAGAACCAAAACACTAGATGAACTTTACAGAAACCCATTATAAAAGTAAAGTTGTACTGCATAGGAGGACCTATTGTACAGTGTAGTGATGGGAAAGGGGAAGGGAGAAACTGAATGTAAAGCTTTAAAAAAAATCATGGGTTCAAGTATAAGCTCCACTGTTTATTTGAGCAAGTCAGGCTCTGGGAGTCTCAATTTTCTCACCCATAAAATTTGGACCTTGGACTATATAAATTCTAATGTCCCTTCCAGCTCTAACATTGTAAGATTCTATTCATCCATCTAGGGAAAGTGAAAGTAGGCCACTGAATTTATTCATGAGATGAAGGAAAAATTCATAAATTAATCATTAAAATGTAAAATAACATAACCAATGTCATTCTCAAAAAGAAAACAGTCGTTCTTCCTTCCCCCTCTCCTTCCTACTCCATCTGTCTCTGTCTCAGTCTCTGTTTTTCTCTCTTTCTCTGTCTCTGTCTCTTTTTGTCTATCTCTCTGTTCCTCTTTCCTCCTCCCCAATACTTCTTAATACAATCCATTCTGTATGATGGGCACTTAGTAAATGATGCTAACATTGTCACTAATACCACCAAATTTTGAAATAACATCTCATTATTCTGACTGAAAGCCAATCACCTTCTTTTATATACCTCTGAAGTGTTGTTCTCCTTTAACTCTTAACTTCCAGGCATCTCCTGTTAAGAAACATCACAGATTGGTGCTAAATCACATTCATAGCAGCATACCTTCCTGCCAGGTCCTTTGTTCCTTACCAGAAATAAAGTGTCTCTTTTGTTTTGTGCCCTTTCTATGCAGAAACTCAATGAGAGCAGCAGCTCATCTGAAGGAAGCACTGTAGACATTGGGCATCCTGAAGAGGAGCAGCCAGTAGCAGAACCCGAAGAAGCCCTTGAACCTGAAGCCTGTTTCACTGAAGGTAAATGAGTCAACCATCTGTTTTATTGTATAAAAGAGGAAAGAAAAGAAAAGAACTGAGTGCATGGTAACCTGAGATATTTAAACGATGACAATTTAAGAAACAAAACTATCCATCTGTCTACCTTCTCCCTCATAAAACCATGAAGTACTTAGTTATATTGCAAGTAGAAAAGCAATTCAGTATTTATCAAACATCTACTGTGTGAAGCACACTGTGCTAGGCGCTGGGGGAGATGCAAACTTTAGAGAAGACAAGGTCTTATCTCTGATGGATGCAGGAAAGGAAAAACATACAAATAATAAGATAGGGAGGGATTGGAGCTTAAGCTGTCATTTCCTTGGCTTAGGGCACTCCCAGATAAGGAAACACCCTCTACCAGTACAAATGGACACCTCCTGTCCTGTATAGACTACATATAGTCTTAAAACAGGGAGTTCTTAACTTTTTTGAGTGTCATAGACCCCTCTGGTAATCTGGTGAAATCCCTTCTCAGAATAATTTTAAATACTTAAAATAAAATATATATAACTAAAAGGAAACAAATTAAATTTAAATATGGTTATCAAAATATTTTTTAAAACAAGTTCATAGACTCCAGGTTAAGAACTCCAGTTAGAGAGCTGCCCAGAGCACTCAGAAGTTAAATCATTTGCCCAGAGTTACTTACAAAGACAAGACTTTCTGGCTGTGAAGCCAGCTGTCTATGAGAGTCTTCAGGGTGTGAAATCTATACCATGCTGTGTATCATATAATAATGAACATTTCATGTAAATGATATTATATAATAATATGCAATATTAAATATAAATTTATATTACTTGAATTCAATAAGCATCTATTAAGCATCTAATATGTTCCAGGCACTATACTGGGCACTAAGTTTATAAAAATAAAAACGAAATAGCCCTTTGCCTCAAAGGGCTCACATTCTACTGGAGAAAACAGCACACAAAGATAAGTAAATGAGAAATATATACAAAGTAAATGTGAAATGATTTGGAGGGTGTCAGGAAAGGCATCCCGTAGAATATGATGCAAAGGGAGTGTTAAGTGAGGTTAGGTATTGCTAAAGGGAAAGGGGAGGATGGAAAGCATTTAAGGATCATGAACAGAGTTGTTAAAGGCCTAAACTTAGGAGATGGAATGTTATGTGTAGGAAACTGAAAGTCGGCCAGTGAGTTGGAGTCAAAAAAAGGGGGGGAGTAAGGTGAAATAAGACTGGAAAGAGTGGGTCTAGCCAGATTGTGAAGGGCTTCATATGCCAAAAAGAGAAGTTCACATTTGATGTCAAGCTACAGCATTCCTGGGTGATGCCAGAAGGAGAGATGACTTAACTACAGACATTATCAAACTACATAGAGCAATTTCCCTTTGATTTGGGTTTTTAAAGACAGCTAGGGAAAGGGAGGATTTAGGCATATGAAATAACATGAAAAAAGGAATAGAGGCAAGATGACCCAAGAAATGCTTCAGGGACAAAGTAGTCCAGTTGTCTAGAGTATAGAATAATATGAACTGAGTAGACTAGATCGATGAATAAGGAAAATGAATACGGTAGTTGTAGAAAAGCTAAATTGAAGAAAGAAGAATGAAGAGCCAGATAGACCCATTAGAATGCTTTTGCAATAATTGGAGCTGCTCTCATGTAGCTAAGGGAAGTAAAAAGCACTAGGAAAGAGGTAATGAGAGCCTACACTGTGGTAATGGGAGTTAAAAGGAGACAATGGATGTGAGAGGTATTATAAAGGTACAACCAGTGTACAGGAATTGGTGACAGCTTGGATGCGAGAGGAGAGGAAGAAGAAATTGAAGATAACACCAATGGGGCAAATATAAAAGATTAAGTGAATGAATGGTAGATAGAGTAATGTCAGAAGGAAGAACAGATTAAAAAGATAGTTATGAGTTTGAGATGCCAGTGGGGCATATCTGAAGCAGAGAGAAATATTTGGGCTAAAAAGGAGGAGAGTTTTGGGAAGTTTTGGAAAATCATTACAATGCTGCCCAAAACTCCCCTAAGGAAAACCCAAATAGCAGGAGCACTAGCTTCAGAGTCACAAGACCTGAGTTCAAATCTTATCTCTGCTCCTTCCTACCTGTGTTTTAAAGTCACTTCTCTCTGATCTTCTGTTTCCTCATCTCTGTAAAAGAGTTTGGACTAGATGTTTCTTCCAGTCCCTTACAGCTCTAAGGCTATGTTCCTAATGTATCAGGAGAAGCTGACTTTATTTTTATAAGTTTCTTTTTATAACTTGCTTTTGATAATTTGTTTTTATTACTTCACATGTCAAATGCCATAGGCTTTATGGTAAGATTGAAAGTACAAAGAGAATTACATCCCAGAAAGTTAAGATAAATTAATACTAGTTAAATAATTAAGAAGGAAGGTGTCAAAATTATTTATTTTGCTGAGATGTTTCAGCTCTATATGTTTTAACCCATTCTTTACAGGCTGTGTACGAAGGTTCAAATGCTGTCAAGTCAGTGTGGAAGAAGGCAGAGGAAAACAGTGGTGGAACCTGAGAAAAACCTGTTTCAGGATAGTTGAACATAACTGGTTTGAGACTTTCATTGTTTTCATGATTCTCCTCAGTAGTGGTGCTCTGGTGAGTGAAATATCAAGCTAAATTATTTCTTACAAAAAAAAATTTCCTAGAATTTTCAAATTATAAATTTATTTCCAAATTAATTTCACACCCAAAATGTTTCTTAATATAACCACACTTCAAATCCTTCATACTATAAACTTACATCTCTGGACCTACATTTCCCATAGCTACTCTTTAAATGAACTAATTCTTTTATTTCTGTGGATTTTAAGTAATTAATCCTGAAAAATTATCCCTAAAATGTCTTCACATTCACCCAGTGGATATAAATGATTGGTTTTTCTCCTACTTTGTTAGGTAAATAAACAAAGCTGTCACATTGTAATAATATATGTAATAATATGTATGTTATGTGAAGTCCTAGGTTCAAGAATATATTCAGAGGTGTGCTCTTAAGAGAGAGAATGTCTAAGTCCTTAGGGACCACTTCTCAATCTATTTAGTATTGTGTTCAGTATTCTGCTACTAAGGAAACAATAAATGTTGATGATAGTAAACTATAGGCAGTATGCCTAAGAGGCTCATTAAAATATTTTATTTCCCTTTATTATGCAAGTGTTTCACTCTTATCAAGGTCAATCAACATTTTTAGTGAGTTACACTTTTCTTCACTAAGAAATTCAAGGTACAGTATTATAGAAAACATTAGGGAAAAAAAGACCACTAAATAAAGAAGGAGTTGGATTAGATGGTCTCTAAGATGCCTTGAAGCTCTAAACCCTGTGATTCTGTGAATGACATCCAAAAATGTAGTTCTATTTCAATGAGACCAATAAAAAAAAAAAGCCTGTATTGTTGCATGGACATCTTTTTAAACTGGTAATTGTGATAGAGACCTATGATTTAAGAACTTCAATCTGATTGTATTTCTTTACATTGAATATAATCTTATCTGAGAATCATTTCTAGGGTTCCATCTTCTACCAGTTTCTGAAATAAAATTACTCCTATGTAGAAAACATGAAAGAGAAGTTCACAAAGGCAGGTACTATACTAAGGATTGCAAATGATGTGGGATTCTAATTCGTCACGCATTCATCTCTACTGAGACAAAAAAATAACTATCAAATACACTAAATGAGCAAAAAGGGGCTGGGTAGTCAGTATTTCTCAAAGGTGAATGAGGGAGGATGGGTCAAAATATTGCTTTCTGAGGACATGGATTGCAGGATACTACTTTGCTTTTACTCTCTTACTTACCTTATGGTAGTGCTAGTAAGCAACAAAATGGCCAAGAGATGGGTAGCAAAAGGGGGGAAATGATAATCCTCCAACTTTAAACCTGGATAACTGAGCTATGGTCTCATCTCTATTTTTAATTAATTCATAGTAGCCAATAAAAATTTGAAATCTAGAATGATCTCTCAAATAAAGCTGTTAATTATAAATTGATTCAGTGAAAGCCTACCTTTTTCTTCTTATTTCTTGACTTCCCTAGTAATATGCACATTTCACCCAAAATGTTTAATGCTGGAAATCTGTAGGCCTTTGGAAAGGAAAGAGCAGTAGCCAGCATTAGCAGGCAGCCCTCCTCCAACCCATCTGTTAATGAAGTAAGTGGAGACCAAGAAGTAATCCAAAGGGAGAAATCATTTTTTTTAATATCAAAATGTTATAGACTCTACACTCTAGGCCATATTATACCATACAATGCCATCCTATACATACTATACCATACCCTACCTTATCCCACCCCAATCTACCTTATCTCACCCTACCCTACCTCAGTCTACCTCATCCTATCTTACTCTACATTAATCTACCATACCATACTATACTGTACTGACCGTACTGTACTATACTCTACCATACTATATAGCATACTGTATCATACCATTCCATACCATATAATACTCTACGGGTAACTAGGTGGTGCAGTGGATAGAATGCTGGGCCTGGACTCAAGAAGAATCATCTTCCTGAGTTCAAGTCTGGCTTCAGACACTTAGTAGCTGTGCGGCCCTGGGTAAGTCACTTACCCTGTTTGCCTTAGTTTCCTCATCTGTAAAATGAGCTGGAGAAGGAAATGGCAAGCCCTTCCAGTATCTTTGCCAAGAAAACCCATCATGAAGAGTCGGACATGACTGACCAAAATGATACCATAGTGTACTGTAACATAGCATGCTGTAATATACATATGCATGTATGTATGTGTGTACACACATAGACACATACACACATATAAGCCATTATTAGTGGTGGGTTTTTTTTAGTTTTTCTCCTAACCATTCAATCTAATTTACAGATCATAATTTGCTGTGAATACTAACTTATATATCTCTTTTTTACAGGCATTTGAAGACATTTATATTGAACAGCGAAAGACCATTAAAATCATGTTGGAATATGCTGACAAAGTTTTCACTTACATCTTCATTCTAGAAATGCTTCTAAAGTGGGTGGCATATGGCTATCAAACTTACTTCACTAATGCCTGGTGTTGGTTAGACTTCTTGATTGTTGATGTAGGTATTCTATGTATTTGTCTTTTTATCTATAGAGTTATAGTTGAGCTTGGCACAATTTTTAAAAAAAATTTTAATAAATGTTTATGTCACTTGGCTGAGGACAAGCTTAATTAAGGATGGAGAGACTTGGATAATGACTTTTCAGTCACAGCAGCTCTCAAAATGACATCTTCCAAATCACACAGAGAACATTGACTGTTGGTATAGGAAATAGTCATGCTATCAGTTTGCCCATACATAAAATGAAAATAATAATATTTATGCTACTCCCCTCCTTAAGATTATTGTCATTAGAATGTTCTTTTGTTCATTTTTGCCCTTCATAATCAAAGAAGAACAAAATGACATCATGATTTTGGGGTCAGAATGTTATGTAAGCCTTAAAAAAATCTTCTACCCAACTCAGAAAACTTTGTATTTTGACTTCTCATTCATTAATATGGAGGAATTTAAAGTAGATTTTTATGTTAGGATGACTATATGTTATACTGTTAGAATTTATTCTCTCCATAGGTTCAAATGAAATTCCAAACACAAAGGTAAGATCAAGCTATATGTGGAATTTAGTCACTTAGAAGACTGGCCTAAATGTGTTTCCAAAGAAAGGTAGATTTACGTCTAATGATGAGTGAATGCGGTATTCCTGTCATTTCAGTTGAAGTATCTGCCCTTGTATTTTGTCCATGGGCCACAATTGAGTTGATGGAATTTAATCAGGATTTGAAGGAAAAAAGGAACAGAATGGCAAAATTATAGCTTTCACCTATATTCACATTTTTTCACATTTCTTTTACGTAGGTGGCTTCCTCTACCAGTAAATGTCAGTGGATTATTTTATAAGATACATGACATATCAAGTACTAATTAATTGGTTTTCTTTACCAAGTATCAATGAATTCCTTTTTCTTAAAAAAAAAGATTCTTTTCTTTCATGGCTTCATGAAAATATTCTCCTTTTTTTTTTAGAAGCCAATACTCATGTTATATGTGCAAAAGTCATTCTAAATTAAAAGAAATACATTGCTTTTCTCTTTTGTACAGGTCTCTTTGGTTAGTTTAACAGCAAATGCCTTGGGCTACTCAGAACTTGGTGCCATTAAATCCCTCAGAACACTAAGAGCTCTGAGACCTCTTAGAGCCCTATCAAGATTTGAGGGAATGAGGGTAAGACAAATGAAGGAAACTAGGGTAATGCATGCAGTAGAAAGAGCTCATGCATGCAAAAGGAATGGCAAATCTTTGCAGAAATGCTATATTCTTCCTCTTATCTGTTGCATAGTTATCCTTCAGAGATATGCAAAACACTGGACTTTGCTAGTCCTGATAAAGATCACACATCACTGGGCTCATCCAAATTGCTATATCCACATCCTAGGCAATGTCAAGAATTTTTCTATTAACTAATGCAAATAAGAAGAGTGTTATACTTGCTATTACAGTTATTTATCCAGCCCTAGAAGGGAATTGAAGAGAATTCCAAACTACGTGCTTCTTTCTGGTCATTGATCAATAACTGGCTTTATCTGCATAATGCCTGAACTGGATAAAATGTAAAATTTGTCATAAGAGTGTTGTTTTAGGGTTTTGTTTTTTCTTCTTCTATGATCCCAAATGAAAGATAGAATAATGTAGTAGTTAGGAAGCCAGTCTCAACTTCAAGAAAACCTGTGTTCAAGTCCTACCTCTGTTACATAGTGACTCTATGAATCTGGAAAGTCACTTGACTCTCATTATCTAAGCAACTCACTAAGACAATAAGTGACTGAATAATTACATATCTGCATTAGTATAGGGAGTTTCCTCACCTGGTGCTTTCTACATCAAAGTAATCATGGGCTCTAGACCAAAATTTAAAAACAAGCAAAAACCAAAGCAACTGATGATTGGAAATATCCAGGTGTTAACATAGGCTTAAATATTGGTTGGGATTTTTGAAAAACTTTTTTCTATTGGATGCTTTGATGTTGGCTACTGATTAAGTTTCCAACTGAAATATTAAAATTTACATCCTTTTTGGAAGTACTCGCCTTTTGCTGTCACAAATGTATTTTTAAAATGTCTTATTCTCTCATCAATGAATAACAATAAAATAATTTGGATTTTAAAAAAATTTGTCACTGAATGATGATTCTTAAATAACCCAAACTTACATTCTCATTTACCACATATCATATAAGTAAACCATGATTTTCTTTTACATTATTTTTGGAGACTCTTTGTCCAAGATCCTGGTCAGAAAAAAAAAATCTATCATATTTTCATTTGTGTGTGTTCAATACTCTATTTATTATAAAGGTATAGTCGTTTTTTTTTTTTGAAGAATTTTTATGGTGTTGTAAAAATCTATTCCAATTTTTAAAAAATTAAATTTATAATTCTATAAACTAGAGTTTGTGAAATAGATTGATTTCCTGTGGACCAATCTCTGTTCTCTAAGACTTAGTATTTTAAAAGCTAACAGTGATTTTAGATTTCAGTTTGTATTTAATTAATAGTTTAGAATGTAGTCTACTCTTAAAGTCTCTTCAAAAGTTAATCCAAAAATACTATAAATGCTAGCTAATTAGACTTAAGAATGTGGAGTTTATCTTATATTCATGATCCATGTAAACTCATGGACTAATTTAGGCAGATCAGAAAGATTTTAGCTTTTGAGCATAATATAGATAATAGGAATGTCTTATTCACTTTCCTATAGAGCTAATCACATTTTCATAAAGAAATTTGTACAGGAAATTCTGCCACCAACTTATATTTATCCATGAAAAACAATTGGCATTATTTATACTTAGAATCTGTCACTTATTTTATTGTGGGTTGACAATTTCTTTTTGTTCTGAAGATGTATTTTCCACTGGGGAAAATTTTAATTTTGTATAAAATCTTTTTTGTACAACACTACAAATCTGAAGCTGTCACATCTTAAACTTTCTATGATTTAATCCTTTTGTTTAAAACCTCAAATCATTTGTAAACTCACGAATCAAATGTTTCTCCTATGATGATATCATTGCTAATAATATATATGTTTAGAAATTCACAGAAAGAGACTCAGAATTCTATTTCATTTTTAAAACACTATCTTTAATCCTGGCATAGTGGGTAGAGTTGAGTTTGAGGTTAGGAAAACCTAGATTCAAATCTTACGTCAGGCACTTACTAGCTGAGGAAACTTTTAATTTCTATGTGCCTCTTTAGGGCTTATCTGCTATACCAGATGGCAGCTGACCTGTTTCTAGGGAAGTATTATCCATATTAAGATAACCATACATCTGTAGGGTATCTCTGGTTGCAGTATTTTCCATGCTATTCATCATTAAAGATCTCTCTAAAATGCATCTGCTTTTAATGATTTTATACTTTTAACTAATGGAAATAAAAAACAAGCTCTTAGTAGTCTCTGTTAGGGAAAGTAGAGAAATTATTTAGTTTTAATAAATCAGGGTCTGTCATAGATGTAGTCTCATCTTGCAACAGGATCATCACACCAGTAGAACTTCCATCCACTTCAGTCCAAAATCTTTTGGCATTGTCAACTGACTGAGGTTTTTTCTCTTTTCACCCATTTGTAATTGTTTTCACTGTGGAGACCCAGAGAGAGACGATGATGATTGATGATTCTACCCAGAAACTGAGCTTTGAATATATTCAGATACTTTCTTTTTAATTCTAATTCTTGTAGCACAAAACTTGAGTAGCTGCAAAATTGTATGCTAAGTATTAAAAAAAAAACACAGCCTTTTTGTTTGCTTGCTGAAATATACTTTGGTCATTTCAAAGCATGTGCTTATTATATGTACGGCATCACTGAAAAAAGCATGTTTTACAGTGCTTGACAAGGAGGCATAAAGTGATCTATCAATTATCATCATACTGGCATTTTTAGTTTTGCATGATTGATGCACATTTCTGGCTGACAGCTTTATACATTTATTGTATTTCAAATTTCCAGTCCAAATTCTTTAACATGTAAAATTGAACTGAGAGAATTGATGTCTTTAAATATCTATAGTACCATTAAATTTGTATTTCTTTAATTTCCTAATCTAAGAAATCTGTTAAGATAAATGCCTTATTTTTCAAAAGTACTCTAGACTTCATTAATAGGGAAACTGACAGCATCATATACAACAACTAACACCAAATGTTCTGTCATATCAGGTTCCTAATAACAAACTATATATTTCTATTTTATATAGGATAATCTTTCTCCAACTTGGATGGGGTGGAGCGCTGGTTCCTCCCCTCAACCCTTTATAATGGGTACTGTATTTCCCCTTTTGCTACCTTTAATCCTTTCACTGTGACTAGTTAATGTGCAGTGGGTGGGAGGGAGTGGAGAGGTTAATTTGAGTGTCACAGTAGGACATCATAGTCAGACTTTCCATTCCAATTCCCCTTTTCAATTGCTTTACATTTTCTCCAAAACTTGCCTTTGGGGCCTAAATTTGGTCTGTGTGATCCCAGGCCCAGCTATCAATTTATTTGGAAAAGTTCATTAACATTGATTTAACCATTTACAAATTAAGTAATCCACACTTGGAGAAAACGTGTTCAGATGCCTTTTGGGGGTTGGGGGAACCCTTGGGCAATTCATATAGAATGGGTGTTTTAAAACCTCAAACTTGTCATGAGAAGATGACCTTTGCTTCTTAGAAAGTTTGTCATGGAAATTGCAAACTCAGAAAATATGCAGTAGATTTCTTGTCCTGCTGATTTGAGCAGACACAAGTGTCCAGTGTGCTAGGTTTCATAGGAATGGATATTGATTGTGTAACCATTCTCATTCTTTGTTAAATGTATGTTTATTGGAGATTCTTTTCAAAATATAAATGTAAGAAAATAGAGAAGTGGTCAGTGATTTATGAGGTTAGTGTTTAGAGAAAATGAAAAAACACATTGAATCATAAAAACCTCCACTCTCTTGGGTTCACACATTTGTTCCCATCCTACAGTTTTACAGTTTTAAAGCTTTAAATATCTTTTCTGTTGTCAATTAGGCAGAAATAAAATTTCCTTTCTTGAATGAAACTAGAGTCTTGACAGTCTTGGTAGGTTTTAGACAAGAAATTATTTCTTCTGATTAGAGAGAAATATGTCATTACTGATTGACTTTCTAGTCTTTAGAAAGTATATATATATATATATATATATATACATATACATATATGTAGATCAAAATATTAATAGCAAAAGAATCTAAATTTTATTTAATCTTGAAATAGAAAAGCATTAGTCAAGAGATATAGTTTCTGTTTTTAAGAGGGAGGCAGGGTTGGATTTTAATTATGAGCAAAGTCATTGCATGAAAAGAGAATATTGCCACTCTGCTCCACACCCTTTACCAAATGATCTCTTTTTTAAAATACCATATTCCATAAAAATTGTCAAGCCAACATTCAATTTCTTCAGTTTGATGTCTTTTGATTTTGATCTGTAGCACTGGTTAATTTGATACTTCCTCTCTTTTGAGATTACAAAATTATTGAAACCCATGAATGAAACTGATTTTAAGTTCAGAAACCATTTATTCAAGGAAAAGGGCAAGATAATCTTTGGAGTAGAATCACTGTCAATATCTATTTGTTTCTTTATTCATTTTATGTTGAAATTAATGATTAGATGACTTTAAAGTGAAATATATTGGAAAATATTCTGAAATGGGAATCAAGAAGCATAGGTTTCAGTATTGCTCTTCTATTCACTTGGTTTACTATCCTGGTCAAGTTATTCCATCTCTTTCCTCATCAATAAAAAGAACAGATACAACTAGATGATCTATAAAGTCCTTCTGACCTTTAGATATTATGATTATAAGGCTTTAATTATGTCATTTATGTGAATTAAGCAGAGATAGGTATTTTAAAGGGATCAGAAAATTTAAAGTTTTGTCCTTCTGTATTGGTTGCAAGTTGTTGAGCCATCCAGAATGTGTCACTATAATGGAGGTCGGGGAGAGAAATGGCACCAAAAATACATATGTAAGAGTAAGGCTATATACTTGTAGCATTTTCTCTTTCCTTGAATACCAAAATGACAGGTAATCTCATATATGATTATTGAATAATAATTCCTCATCATTCAAAAACTTTAGTATATATGTTAAATAGTTATTAAATAAAAAAAATATATCTAGTTAGTTTGGTTAGATTAAGTATGGGAAATATTCAAATTATAAACTGTTAGAATATGGGGTTATAAAAATTGAATGATGAATGTTTTATTTTCAAATTATACATCTTACAAAATTTTCCACAAAGTACTGGACTAAAGAAAACATATGGTGACATTTAAGGTGTCAAAGTAGAAATCTTCCTGCAAAGAAAAGTACATTTTCTGTTTGTCTTATCTCATTTAAGATAGTGCCTTTCTTGAACCTCTCTTTTATGTAGATTGAAACCTAAATCTGCCCCTTTCAATTTATGAAGCCACCTTCTTTCCTTCCTTCTTTTCTTCTTTTTATTTTTCATCTTTGTATCTCCAGTGCCCAGCACAGTGCCATCACTATATATAGTAAAAACATACTGTTTTTAACTGAATTGAATTAGGTCTTTCTCCAATTGGAAAAAGGACCTATTCTACTTCTTTTATTTCTTATTTGAAACTACACAGATAACTGTCTTTTATAAGTTTAGTACCTTCCTGGGATTATAACCAAGATGATGTTTGTTTAGAGAATTGAGAGTATTAAAATTTTGCTATATTTTTCTAATAGTATTTTTCCATTGCTTTTCCAGTTGGTGGGGGAGAGAATTGGGAACTGAAAATGAAATAAAATTGAATTTAAAATAAATAATTCTACTATGTAGAGCTAGGCAGCAAGAATAAAAGATAAGTGATAGATCTTTGAGACAGTGGTTATCTAATACTACTGGTCTAACTTGGAACTCTTTAGAACATACTGATTCAGAAGATATTCTTCTCTTTGCATATTACAATATTGAACATTATAATCTTTCTGTTCCCTGGAATGCTATACTATGAAGGTAAAACTTCATAAAATCATAAAATTAGAAAGGATTAAAGGAGTCATCTAGTCTAATAAATTTCCATGTCACCTTTCAGTCAACATGACCCCAAAAGTCAAAGGGAGAATCTGTATACAAATGTGTGTATTTGTCAATAGTATTCATATTACAAGTGTCCCTGAGAGACACTTATCCAGCATCTCCTTGAATATTTCCAGGGATTTTGAACTTAGAATCTCACAGCCAAATCTGTCTGATGTGGAGACAACTATAATTATTAGAAATTTATTTTAGTTGGACAAAATAAACTAGATGATCATCCTGCTTACTTCACTAGTACTTCTGCACTCTGGGAGGACTTCCTTTAGCAAACGGATGTGAGGACATTAGAGTTGTCCAGGATAAACAGGCATGGATTGAGTGTGGTCTGTAGCATTGGACCAAATGCCCACTTTGGTGAGATCACAGATCCACTGGCATTTTAGAGAACACTGTCTTATAACTGCTACTTATTGGTTCTGGATTTTCCTTCTAGAACTGGACAGGTGTTAACAACTAAAACAACATACTCCTGCTATAATTTTGAAAACATGGATATTTTTCTCGGGAAAAAATATTAAGATAATTAGACAAAATGTTAATTTTAAAAAGTTATTCAAAATAAGGCGCAGAGAGATTGTGATTGCTTTAATACCAAACAAATAATGGCATAGTACAGATATGTTATATAGGTCTATATGTTATGGGAATATCAGAAGTAGCAATATAACATTCAATAAAACCATTGAGGAGATATTTCTTTAGCTCTAGTGTCTTAAAGTCTTCATTGTTCATTCAGGTTCTATGGATTATCTGAAGGAATTTGGACTGAGCAAAAAAAAAAAAAATGGTTGCATTCAACTACATTCTTGTGGGTATACTACTATTGCTTAATTCTTCTTACTGACATAGTGAATTCTCAAGAAGTCTGGTAAAACAAGTTTCTGAATTATGGAGACTTTATTTGACAATATCTGTGGGCCCTTCCTGCTCTGTTTGTGATTATATTATCTGAAGTGATAAAAATTTTGCAAAAGCTATCCTTTCTTTAACCAGCAGAACAAAAAAAAATTTTCTTCTTATTTCCATGTTAATTTGTCTTCTATCATATTTTTAAAGCTTTACTTTTAAATATCTCCCACTAGGAATAAAAGTTACATAATTTTCTTTGCTATAGCAGTCAAAGGATTTACTCTGAGAATCAAAAAAATCCAAAACTCATTACAACCAAATTTTTTTGGCAAAGCGATTTTAGATTAATCAATATTTATTGAATGCCTACTATGTGCTGTGCCTTGTGCTAAGCACAAGGAATACAAAAACAGAAAGAAAAAAAAACCCAGTCTCAGGTCATAAGGACCTTATAGTGTGATGGGGGAGACATGTAAACAAATCTGTACAAAGCAAGCTATATCAGGTAAATAGGGAATAATTAACAATTAAGAGAGGTTGGGGAAGGATCTCAGTAAAAGATAGGATTTCAGTAGGGACTTAGGGGAAACTAAGGTGGTCAGTAGTAGAAAGAGCAAAAGAGGGAAAGCATTGTAGGTGTAGAGCCTAGAGATGGAATGTCTTGTTCATGAAATAACCAGGAGGTTATGACCATCACTGAATTGAAGAGTATATTCTGGGGAGGAAGGTGTAAGATATAAAGATAGGAGGGGGCTAGGTCATTAAGGCCTTTGAATGCCAAACAAGAATATTTTTATTTGATCCTGGCGGTAATAAGGGGCCATTAGAGTTGATTGAGTTAAGGTGACATGATCAGATGTGTGCTTTAGGAAAATCATTCTAATAGCCAAATATCCTGGGGAGAGATTTGAGACAAGAAGATCAATGAGCAGGCTATTACAATAGTCCAGGTATAAGGTGATAAGGACCTGCACTAGCTTGGTGACAGTGTCAAAGGAGAGGAGGAGGCCTGTGGAGACATTTTGCAAAGGTGGAATCAAGACACCTTGGTGACAGTTTGGATATGTGGGGGTAAGAGATAGTAAGGAGTCAGTATGACTCCCAGGTTGTGAGTCTGAGGGACTGCAAAGATGATGTTCTCTGTAGTAACAGGGAAAATAGAAGAGGAAGGGGAGTTTAGAGGGAAAGATAATTGGTTCCTTTTGTAATATTTAAGGATTTGGAGATGAGTTCAAATTGTCTGCTGGACATCTAATTCAAGATGTCTGAAAATCAGTTGGAGATGTAGGATTGATAGTCAGCAGAGAGGTAGATTTGAGAATCATCAGCGTAGAGATAGTAATTTAATCCATGGAAGGTGATAAGATCACCAAGTGAAGTAGTACAGAGGGAGAAAAAAGGCTCAGAATAGAACCCTGAGGGATACTTGCAGTTAGAAGGCATGGTCTAGAAGAGAATCTACCCACAGGAGCGGTCAGATAGGAATGATGAGAACCAAGAGAGTGTCCTGAAAACTGGACCAAGAGAGCATCCTAGAGAGCTGAGAATATCAAGTAGGAGAGAGTGATAAACAATGCCAAAGGCTGTAGAGTGGTCAAGGAGAATAAGGCTAAAGAAAAGACCATTGGAATTGGCAAGTAAGATCATTAGTAACTTTGGAGAGAGCAGCAGTAGTGGAATGATAAAGTCAGAAGCTAGATTATAAGCAATTTAGAAAGGAGAGAAAGTGAAGGCACCTATTGTAAATCCCAGAAGTAATATGATAAATCTGGAGGTATATATCCATAGTTTCTGAAGGATTCTATTAGCTTTGGATTAGCTGTTCATCTCACTGAAGCACCTATATATTTTCATATGTTATGTATTATTTGTAAATTCATATGGCATAAGGGATAGAATACTGAACTTGACATCAGTAAAACCTGAATTCAAATCCCACCTCTGCCATTTACTACCTGTGTGACATTGGGCAAGTCACCTAACTTTTCTTGTTCTCAGTTTCCTCATCTATAAAATAACAGGGAGGAACTAAATTACTTCCAAAGTACCTTCTTAGCTCTGAGTTTTTACTCTCTTTTCTCTCTACTTCACTATTATCTAGATGATATATGTTAAACTCAGACCTTGCTAAAGAGTAAAATGTAACTGGAAAATGTTTTTTAAAACAAAAAAAAAACTATGGAAGATACATAATGTTAATTTGTGGTTTTCTAAGTCAATATATATCCCATAGGAACTGATCTAGATAGTTGTTCAAATACTCAGATGAGGAAGAAATAAAAAACTAACTTTAAAGTTAGAAAAAGAATTCACTAAATCCTAATGCTATCATTATATGGTGGCAGTGGAGTTGACCCTGGGTTCTCAGAGGCTATGCCAATGATTTCCAAGGTCTAACTGGGGAGACCAAGCTTGAAAGGCTTTGCATAGGGGTTTAGTAATAGAATATATTGTCGTTGCCCAAGGAATAGCTTAAGTATAATGAGGCTTATCATGAGGTTGCTGACCAGTGGTATTTTTGAAAGGTCACAAATATTCCTTAAGACCATTTCCAAAGGTATGGAAAAGTTGCAATCAGTGTCACTGGAATGGTCTCACTGATAAAGTCACAGGCCTTTTGAAATGTTGAAAAAGTTGGAGATAGTGAACATAAAAGAAATCTGGGAGACTCAAATTCCCAGGTTCAAAATGAAATGGAGATTGGGAATTTTTCCAGTGACATTGATAAGTGAAGATATAGCCATACTATTAACTTAGAGCACTGAACTAGTTTAGCAGTCTGCATTGGCCCACCTTACCAAGACAACTAATCTATGTTTATTATCTGATCCTATTAGTAGGCACAGCCTAGATTGCTTTATCATGTTCACTCCTCATCTCTGTCTTGGGTAGTTTTAACATGTCTATGGGGCCATTTCTCTCATTGCTCAACATCCTCAAAAGTATTAATCCAATCGTGGACATCATATCAGATTTCAAAGAGATCAAAAGTGGCTCAGGAGCATTACAAAGAGTTGGCAAATAGATGTGGTTTGGAGACTGGCTTTCAAAACCCTTACCCAAGTAAGAGAAAGACAGCAAAGTAGCAGAAATTATAGTAGGAAAACATATAAATAGATGCCAGTGATATTCTTTTGATTTGATTGATTCCCAGCATTAGTAAAATGAGAGACAAATTAGGTAGAGTTATGTGCCTAGCTATTAACATTCAGTTCTATGGCAATCTTCTGTTTTCAGTTATATATGCCCACTTCAAAGCCTGATTTAGCTCATAGTAACTCACATGCAGCCCCCTTGGAAATTGTGTGTGAGCAGCCAAGGGCAGAATTTAATATACTACAGCCCCCACAATAGTGCTAAACATAAAAATTCAAATACATTTTATCTTTTAATAAATTTTCTGGAAGGAAATCAAGATCCTAGCGGGAAAAATGAGTATTATTACATAACAGTGCTTAATGTAATTGCTTCAAATTTAGGAACAACTTATCACACACACAAACCCCTTCTCTTATTCTCTTTGCCCAATAAGGCTGATTTTCTGATGTTTCATTTAAAATAAGTTTATTGAATTAAACTCAGTAAATGAAACAAATGACATGACTGGAGCTTGAAATAAACTGTTATGATCTAATGAAATACATAACGCAAAAATGTCTTGCTTTTTATGCAAAAATTATTATTAGTCTTAATAATAATGCATGAATAATGAAGGTCACAAATATGTTAGGTATTTCAGCTTTCAATAATATTTTGAACCAGGCACTTAGGTTTTAGATCATGATATTCGCATTTTTTTAATTTTACTTAGGAAAAGTACGTTGATCAAATCAGCCCATTGTCAATTTTTTTTATTTATTTTAATTATTTGATGTGTTGCTTTTTTAATGAGTTAATTTTCTGTATTATGTTTTCCCATTTCTCTTTTTTCTAGAAAGCACCAAATATTCTGACTTCATCTATCTGCCAGAAGGTTTTTCTGATTTTGCTTTCCATTTACACTTTTCATACTTGTGGGTTTGTTTGTTACATTCCCTGTTTGTTTCCCTGAATGGATCTGTTCTGTTAAATGTTTAAAAAAGAGTAAACCTTTTTCTGTTCATTTGGTTTTTAAAAGATTTTTCATTTTACGTTTTAAAAGCCTCAAGTAGCCTTGAATAGATCAAGTTAGAAGGACTAAAAATTGGTTGGTTGGAAAATGTTTCATTCGTTGACTGATTAAGCATTCTAACATTTCTTTCCTTTCATTTGTATGCCAGGTGGTTGTGAATGCCCTCTTAGGAGCCATTCCCTCCATCATGAATGTGCTTCTGGTTTGTCTTATATTCTGGCTAATTTTCAGCATCATGGGAGTCAATCTGTTTGCCGGCAAGTTCTACCACTGCGTTAATACCACAACTGGTGACATGTTTGACATCTCACAAGTCTATAATCGTTCTCAGTGTTTTGAACTTATAGAAAGAAATGAGACTGCCCGGTGGAAAAACGTTAAAGTAAACTTTGATAATGTAGGATTTGGGTATCTCTCTTTACTTCAAGTAGTAAGTAAATATTTTCTTTTAACATTTCATTATTGTGCATGTTAATGAAAAATTTTAAAAACACTTATTTGTAATTTGGTCACTAAGAAAAAGAAAACATCCTTAATTTCTTTTGTCTTTAAAAAAAACATATTAGCATAAGTTAATAGGAAGGTACTAGTGTGTGGTAACCAGGAATCTGTAGCATCTGAAGCAGAGTGGGGAACTTGAAGGCCTCAAGGTCACCTGTGGTTCTCTAGGTCCTCAAATGTGGCCCTTTGACTGAGTTCAAGTTTTTTGAACAAATTCTTTGATTAAGCGGCCTCAAGGCCACAGGTTCCTTACCCCTGAAAAGAATAATGTAGCTGTTTGTCTCTTCCTCAATTACCGTCTTCCAGTTTAAATGCTTTGATTTAACTTTTTTTTCAATTTTATGTAAGCTTTACTTATGCTAATATATGTATATTAATAAATTTTGCTAAAAATAAAAGTTTACAAATTGTAGGAGATTCTATTAATAAAATGGGAACTACATATTATCTTATTAGCAAGTAGGAAGATAGATTAAACATGCTATATGAAAAAATGTGCTGAGTTCATACTGACGGTGTTTTAAATATCTGTCAATTTATCATTAGTTTATCTATCATATCATTAAGTTCATCTACAAAACATTGTGTTCTTGACAGATTGACTGTGTTTTATATATCTAGCAATATATCATTAAGTTCATCTACAAAACATATTTTTGACAGATTTTAACATTGTTTTTATGTCAAAATTAGACATATATATCTTATTTACAGGCCACATTTAAAGGATGGATGGATATTATGTATGCAGCTATTGACTCAAGAAATGTAAGTACAAACAATGTACTAAAGCAGGTTTGTGTGTGTGTGTGTGCATGTATGTGTGTAAGTCCTTACATGCAATTACTGGAACATGTGTAATTAACTGAATTATATAATGAGGAAAAACCAAGTATAATTATTATTAAGAGAAGATTTCATGAAGTACATAAATTAAAGAAGTTAAAATGTAAGAAAGCCCCACTAAAATTACATTCTGAATTAATTTACATGTTCAAAAATAGATGATAAATGTATCATATTCTATTTAATACTTATATGAAATGGGCCTGCTGACAGGCTGTATGTCTGCTGTCCAAGAACCTGGCTAATTTCAGAGAGATCCATCATCAGGCTGTCTGAAAAGAAATTAATATTTTGGCCATTTGACCAAGAATTTTAGCACTTCTTGAAGATTATCTATAAAGTTTTAAAGGGGTTTCAATGTAAGTCAATGAAGAAAGCACCTATAGAGCAATCATCCTTAAAATATTGATATAATACTTCTACTCACATAATATACATATATACATGTGTTATATAATTACATCTGTCTTTTTCATTTAAACAAGATACTAATGATTATTATCTCCATGAGAAAAAAAGACTAGTTCTGAACCAGAGACAGAGAAAAAGAGAAAAAGAGAAAGTAAGAGAGAGACAGACAGAGAGAGACAGAGACAAAGAGAGGGAGAGAGGGAGAGAGAAAGAGAGGGAGAGAGGGAGAGAGAAAGAGAGGGAGAGAGGGAGAGAAAAAGAGAGGGAGAGAGAGAAAGAGAGAAAGAGAGAGAAAGAGAGAGAAAGAGAGAGAGAGAGAGAGAGAGAGAGAGAGAGAGAGAGAGAGAGAGAGAGAAAGGATGAAGAGACAGAAAGAGAGGTCACAGTAAGACACAAGTTCCACTGGATCCAGTAGCCTCTCTCTGATAACTGTTAAGGGAAATTTTATGGGAGACTATGCCTGCACTCTATAGGGACAGAATTTAGATAATTCCTACCATCTTTATCCTATTTTAATACTCAAATAGATTAGCAATTTCATCACACACATAGTGTGTATGTATGTATGTATGTATATACATAAACACATACACATACACATACACATACACATACACATACACATACACATACACATACACATAAACATACATGCCTGTTCATCCTAGGTGACTCTTATCCTATAATGAAGAACTTCCTCAATTTCTCCTAATATTTCAAGGACACCAGTGAAACACTGTGGCCAGCTAGCTCTAATCCCTTGCTCTAGCTACATAATCAACTCAATTTTTATTTCTGCCATATAATTCTTTAACATTCTTTACTCCCACTCTTTTTGGAGTTTGGATTTGTTATATGCTGCAGCCTACTCACACCCACCATGTGCCTTTCTATTTGCCTTCTGTGTGATGTTCCTCTTTTATCTCTTTGAAGGCAGTGTTGCTTGAGGTCTTGTTCCTATACAGTAACAACTTTTTTTAATACTGTCCTCAAAGTCCTTAAATGTATCTAAGCATTCCTCAGAACTTTACCAACTTTTAAAAGTCCATTTGTAAAACACTAAAGAAGAAGATGGAAGATTATGAAAAGTGTCATCTCAAAAAATGAAGAAAAGCTGCTGAGAGGAAAATGTGCCTGCAGAAAGCTTGTTTTCATATCCAAATAAATCAGATTATTCTGAGAATATTTATAGATGAAATTCAGAAAAAGACAACAGATAGGCATGAAATGGAATAAATCTGCTAGTATTTGGCTCTATGGCAATCTGTTGTCACCAGGAGAGATAAATGGGATTGAATTCCTCACATTTCTCAATACCTGATTACTGTGCAAGAGACTGATAGTGACCCTTAAGATTAATTTGGGAAGAGGACTGCTTTAGCCAAATACAAAGATGAACTCCATACTAGAAAGAATACAATTTTGAAATGGAATGGGGGAAAATGATAGGTAATACTATTACTTTAGAGGAAGAGCACCACCTATCTTCTTTCTCAGGGCTACAAAGCCTTTTTGAAAATGTTCTTTGCACATATCAAGGGTATTCTTGGTGAAAATAAAAGAAAGAAACAGATAGGATCTCAGAAATTGTTTTCCATAGTAGACTAGGTAATTCTAATCACACATCTAACAAAAGAAAACAGAGCATAAGGACCCACAATATCTGTTATTTGTTTTTAAAAAAGTCTTTTGACTTAGTGAAACAAAGTGAAATTTTAAGGATCTTTTCCACAATTTACTAAATAACAAGATTGAGTATTAATCACCACAGTTGTTTACTAGTATCATTACTCACTCAACAAGTTGTTTTTGTTTTGTTTTGTTTTGTTTTTCAAAAAAAATGCTTGTGTTTTGTGAAAAACTGTCCCTTCACTCAAGAATTTGACATTTAATTGGGGAAAACAATTGTACATCTAGGAACTGGGACAGGATCTGTCATTTCATTGCTATAGGAAGCTCCTGATGAGGAAATTCATCTACTAAAACTGATGCCTTCTCCTGAATTTATAATCTTAGAGAGTTGTCTGGAGAACTGAAAGGTTAAAGGACTTGCCAAGGTCATATAGCCTGTATGTCAGAGGTAGGTTTTCCTGACTCCCTCCACTCTGTCATACTGCCTCCCATACACACACATCAGTATATGCAAAATAAATATAAGGAATTTGGAGGGGGAAGGAACTATTAGCTTAGTGAGGAGGGTATCAGGAAAAGATTACTGTAGGATGTGGTATCTAGGCTGAGCTCTGAAGGAAACTAGGACTTCTAAGAAGCAGAAGAGGGAAGGGGAAATAAATTCCAGAAATTGTGACAAGTCTATGAAAAGGTACAGAGACAAAAACTGGGAAGTTGTATGCAAGAAACAGTAAGCAGACCAGTTTGTGAAGGGAATGAAAATTAATGGTAGGAAATTAAACCAGGTTATGAAAGTCTTTAGGTGACAAACAGGAATCCTAAATATAATAGGGAGCCCAGAGAGTTTTTCTGAGGAAGGCAATAACATGGTCAAACCTTTAGGTACTTTAGGAAAATCATCTTGACAACTGTATGAAGCATGACTGAGAACCTTGAGATCAGGAACTGAGTTTTGCCTTTTTTTTGTATCCCTAGCACTTAGCATCCTGCCTAGAACATAGTAGGTACTTGTTAAATACTTGTTGATTTGCCTTAGACTGCAGAAGGAAGTGACTTTTCAGGTAGACAGTCCAGTAGAAAGTTATTGTAATATTCTATGCAAGAAAAGGATACAAACCTGAACTAGGCTGGTTGCTCTGTGAATAGAAAGAAGGAAATGGATGGAATAAAAGTTGTGGAATTAGAATCAACAAGACAATGCAATTACTTAGACATGTGGAATAAGGCTGCATACCTGGGTTACTGGAAGGAGGGTGGCACCTCCATAGAAATGGGGAAATTTGAAAGAGGGGTTAGTTTTCCTAGAACAGAAGTTCTCAATCCGTTGGTCACGACCCCTTTGGGGGTCGAACGACCCTTTCACAGGGGTCATCTAAGATCATCAGAAAACACATATTTCCGATGGTCTTAGGAACTGAGACACTACTCCTCTATCCATCTCCAGGCGGGTCTGCCCACATGCAGATATGCCCACATACGAGTATTAAAGGGTCATGGCATTAGGAAGGTTGAGAACCACTGTCCTAGAGGGAAGAAGATGCTCAGTTTGAGATGTCTGTGGGACATCTGGTTCAAAGTGTCTAGTAGTAGTTGGTGACACAACACTGGATGTCAAGGGGAAAAAGAGAAAATTTAAGGTTGGATTCATAGCTATTACCAGAATAAATCTGATAACTACAAATACAGAAGCTGATGAGGTCATCAAAGAGGGCCCAGAGACAGAGCATTGGTTGAGAGCAAGATATGTATGATGATCCATCAAAGGAAAGTAAGGAAGAACAGTCAACCAGGTAGGGAGAGAATAAAGAGAGAGCAGTGTCAAAAACCAAAAGAGCAAAGAGCATCTCAGAGGAAGGAAGGGATGGCCAAAATGTCAAATGCTGAAGACAAAAACAAGGATGAGGACTGTTAAAAAGACATTAGATCTGACAATTAAGTGATCATTGGCAACTCTGGAGAGGGAAATGTCAACTGAGTGATGAGATTGGGAGATATTTGAAGAAAATAAGAAGAAAATGGAGGACCAAAAGGAAGCAACAAGTCTAGGCAACATTTTTCTAGGAGTTTGGCTGTAGTAAAGGCTTAGTTGGGATTAAGCAACGTGAACTTGGTGTGGACCTCATCAGAACAATTGCATTCCTTCCACAAAAGCATATAAATGGAAGTAGAGCAGGAAGATGGTGGGAATAGTCCATGAGATGCAACATCCCAGGGGAAAGGAGATTTTAGAGTAAAGGATACTGTAAAGTAAAACTAGGGGCGATGAGGTGGTATAGTAGATAGAGTCCTGGGCCTCGAGTCAAGAAGACTCATCTTCTTGAGTTCAAATCTGGCCTCAGACACTTACTTGCTGTTGGGACCCTGGGCAAGTCACTTAACCCTGTTTGCCTCAGTCTCCTCATCTGTAAAATGAGCTGGAGAAGGAAATGGCAAACTACTTCAATATCTGAAAACCTCACTTGAGGTCACAACTGAGAACAACTGAGAACAACTGAACAACAACAATAACAACAAAGTAAAACTAGTTAACTATAGGGTCAGATTCAGAAAGGAGGAAAATGAGGAAAAAATGGGGGTGGTAAAACATCTGGGAAAGTATGCAGGGATGTAGGGACTAGAAGTCATGCAGCTTATCCTTGTCAAAGTCTAAATATAAGAGAGATTCTCTACTGAATAAAGAGGTTCTACAGATTCTCTTGTTTGAAGAGGACATTTTACTGATTGCATCAGTGAGGAAGTCACTCAAAGAGAAAACTCACTCAAAGAGATTGGCCTATCAATCCAAATAGAAAGAATGAAGCAGATAATGAGTGCCCTTAGTATGACTGTGATACATACTTGGGCAGGTAATCCACTGAGTTGGTCTATGACCAGAACTGAACAACAGGACATCAGAGTAGATCACATTTGGAATACTCTGTGATTCTTTCAGTAATCCCAAACTATCCATTCACTACCCAAAAGTCTGCCTTTTTACACACAACTATTTTCCCAAGGATTCTATGTGAATATGAATCATGGATCACCACAGTCTTGCAATCATTGTGGGTGACCTTAAGGACAAATGGAAAGATCTGTGGTGTTTATAAGCAAATTGCTATGTATAGGAAACAATGAGATGCATAAAAGTAGCCCTAAAAAAAACACTGTCCAGGACAAGGTCAAAGCCAGGAAAGGATGTGGGCTTGTCATATTGTGCTGAGGGTAAGTGAATAGATAGCCCAGTCATGATAATGGTATCCACAAAATATTAAAAACACTAAAACAATATCTCTAGTGTTTTGGGACACATGGATACAAGTCCCAAAAAAATGAAAAGGAGCCATCTGACCAGCTGAGAGAGTGTTCATGCTTATGAGATCATGTATCTATTGAAGTGTTGAATAATAAATAATACTTCATTATCTTCATCCTAAAACTATCTTTTAAGGTTCAAAGTAGGTATGCAAGTACATGTTCATCCTAACCATGCCCCTAATAATTTTAATAGCTTTCTTTCATAAGCTAGACCTGCGACTTCACTGGCATAAGGAGCACCCAATTAAGAACTCCATTTCCTAAAACAAATTGGCACCTTCTGGGCAACTTAGCCCAAAACCAAAAGCCTCTATATAAATATTTTTATTCAATTCAATAAGCATTTATTAATGACATTCTATGTGTAAGATACAGTAAGAAATTGAATTCATAAATAAAACTAGGACTTGGTTTTATGAAGAAAACAATAAAATAGATAAACCATTGGTTAATTTGATTTTAAAAAAGGAAACCCAAATCATTAGTATTAAAAATGAAAAGGGGAAATATGCCACTAACAAGAATGAATTAAACCAGTTATAATGAGTTATTTTGCCTAATTATGTGCCAGAAAAATTTAGCAATTTAAGTGAAATGGAAGAATATTTACAAAAAATATAAACTGCCTTGATTAGCAGAAGAGGAATAGAATATCTAAATAGATCTATTTTAGAAAAATTAATTGAACAGGCTGTAAATGATATTCCTAAGAAAAAAAAGCACTGGGGTGAGACAGATATATAAACATTAACTATTATTATTTTCTCAGCCAAATTCCTTGAAACAGCTATCCTCATGTCCTCTCCTTTCACCCACTCCTTGCTATCTGGCTTCTGGACTCATCATTCAACTGAAACTACTCTGTCCAAAGTTGACAGTAAGATCTAATTGCTGATTCAATCTGTTCTCAGTCCCAGTCCTTTTCAACTTGCTGTATTTGGCACTGCTGGCTACCCTCTCTTCTTTAGGTTTTCATAATACTACTTAGTCTGAATCGAACTCCTCCTTGTCTGACCAGTTTTTTTCAGTGTCCTTTGTTGGTTCATCATCCATATCATGCTCCCTAAATATGGGTGTTTCCCACAGTTCTGTCCTATGCCCTCTTCTCTTGTCCTGTTATAGCTACTCTTGATAACTTCATCATCTTCCATGGATGTAATTACCATTTCTATGCAGATAATTCCCAGAGTTATATATATAGTTCCAGTTTATCTTGAAATTTAGTCCCACATCATCATTGACTTTTATATTTCAACTAGATGTTCCAGGTCACATTAAACTGAACATGTCCCAAACTGGATTCATTATCTTTGCTCCTAAATCTTCCCCTCTTCCAAATGTCTCTATTTCTGTAGAAGAATTCACCAGTATCTCAGGATCATGATTTTGACATTATCTTCAACTCCTTATCCTCCTTGATTCCACATATCCATTCAGTTGCCAAATCTTGCTGTTTCTACCTTTATTACAACTTTAATATCTGACACTATCTTTTCACTCACACATTTAGCACCTTAGTTCAAGTCCTCATCATCTCTCACCTAGATTATTACAGCAGTTCCCTAACTGATCTCTCTGTTTCAAGACCATCCTCACTGAAATATGTCATCCATTCTGCTCCTAAGTAATTTTCCTTAAACGCATATTTGATCATTTGACTTCCTTATTCAATATACTCTAGTGGCTTCTTAATGCACCTAGGAAAAAATACAGAGTATTCCAAAAATCTGTGTCAAGCTATTTAAGTTAAGACTTTTGCAACACCCTGTATAAACCCCACTGTTCAACTGTTTTGCTTCTGACCACTGCCTCCCTTAATCTGCCCTTCCTTCTATCAGCCACTCCCTTTCTTTTCACCTTCCCCTCCTACTGCACTATAGGGTAAGATAGATTTCTATACCCAACTGATTGTGGATATTGTTCCCTCATTGCACCAAATCTGATTAGAGTAAGGTTCAAGCAATGCTCACTTCCCTCCCTTTTTTCTCTTTACTGTAATAGGTCTTTTGCACCTCTTCATGTGATGTATCTTACACCATTCTCCCTGCCCTTTCCTTTCCTCCCAGTACAATCTTTTTATCACCCTTTAGTTTTTTTATATCATCACATCAAAGTCAACTTATCCCACTCCCTCTATGTATACTCCTTCTAACTGCCCTAATAGAGAGACAGTCCTTAAGAGTTACAAGTATCATCTTTCCAAGAAGGTATATAAACAGTTTAACCTTATTGAAGAACATGTTTTGTTTTTCTTTTTCTTTCCTGATCATCTTTTTATATTTCTTGTATTTAAAGAACAAATTTTCTATTCAGCTCTGATCTTTTCATCAGGAAAGTTTGAAAGTCTGTTATTTCATTGACAACTATCTATTTTCCACCTGCAAGATTATGCTTAATTTTGCTTGGTAGTTGCTACTTGGTTGCAATCCAAGAATATCATATTCCATGTCCTCTGTTCCTTTAATGGAGAAGTTGCTAAATCCTGTGTAATCCTGACTGTGGATCCTTGATATTTGAATTGTTTCTTCCTGACTGTTTGCAGTATTTTCTCCTTAACCTCAGAGTACTGGAATTGGGCTATAATATCCCTTGGAGTTTTCATTTTGAGATCTCTTTCAGGAAGTGATTAGTGGATTTTTTCAATGACTATTTTACTCTCTAGTTACTCTCTCAAGGGAGTTTTCCTGGACAATTTCTTGAAAAAAGCTATTCAGGCTCCTTTTTTTGATCCTGGTTTTCAGGTAGTGCAATAATTCTTAAATTATCTCTCCTGGATCTATTTTTCAGGTTAGTTATTTTTCCAATGAGGTATTTTACATTTTCTTCTATTTTTTTCATTCTTTTATTTTGTTTGACTGATTCTTGATGTCTCATAGAGTAATTAGCTTCCACTTGCCCAGTTCTAATTCTTTTTTTTTTTTATATGTTTCTTTTGGGGGAAGTTCTTTATTTTTTCTTTTGGAGGGGGGAAGGCAGGCAATTGGGGTTAAATGACTTGCCCAAGGTCACACAGCTAGTAAGTGTTGAGTGTCTGAGGTCAGATTTGAACTTAGGCCCTCCTCTCCAGGGCCAGTACTCTATTCACTGCACCACCTAGCTGCCCCTCAGTTCTAATTCTTAAGGAATTATTTTCTTCAGTTAGCTTTTATGTTTTCTTTTCCACTTGGCCAACTCTTAAGGAGTTGTTTTCTTTAGTGGATTTTTTTTTTTCCAATTTGGCCACTTCGATGTTTTAAGGAGTTGTTTTCTTCAGTAAAACAACTTTTCCAAACTATTGACCCTTTTTTCCATAACTCTCTTGCATAATTCTCATTTCTTTTCCTAATTTTTATTCTACCTCTCTTATTTGATTTTTAAAATCCTTTTTGGGCTCTTCCAAAACTAATTCATATCCCTCTTTGAGGCTTCACACATAGGCATTTTGACATTGTTGTCCTGTTCTGATTTTGTTTTGATTTTCCCTGTCACCAGAGTAGCTTTCTATGGCCAGGGCTCTTTTTCATTTGTTGCCCGTTTTCCATCCTATGACTTTTAAAGTTGACCTCTGTTTCTGGAGTACAGAGGTACTTCCCCCAAGCTTCCTGCCCTGGGAGCCATGGGCCTGATCAATGGATTTCTGTGCCAGGGCCTCCAGGACTGGTAGCTTTCCCACTGAGCTGAGGTGCCCTGACCTAGTCATGTCTGTTGTACCAGGGGTTCCAGGGCTGGCAATTTCCCTGTTGCACTGGGGCTGGAGGCCTCATAGCTGGCCTGCTGTGCCTCTGGCCCACTGAGTCAGGACTGCAAGGCCTTCATTGCTGATCTGTGCTGTGCCTAAGAGCCTCTCATGGGTTTGCCCAGACCCTGCCTGCACTGGGCTGTGCTCCTCTTTTACCGAAGTGAAAAAGACCTTTCCTACAGTCCTTCTAAGTTATCTTGGGTTGTAAAATTATTTCACCCTTTATTTTTATGGGTTCTGCAGCTCCAGAATTCATTTAGCGACTTGATTTAATGTTGTTGCAAGGGAAACTAGGGAGAATGCAGACAACTTCCTGGATTTCCTCTTCCATCTTGGCTCTACCTTCTACTGTCTTAACTGTTAAAAACCCTACACAATCTGAGCCCCATTCTAACCACCTTAAAAATTCCTTCAGCCAAACTGTCTTTCTCTCTGTACCTCAACCAGGTCACTCTCTATATCTTTGCACTCGCTATCCCAGAGGCCTCTAATTCACTTCCTCATTGTCTGCACCTCATAAAGCTTTTTTCTTGCATTGGGATAGTTCAAGCACCATCTTCATGAAACCTTTCCTGATTCTCTCCCCTAACCACAAATACTATCTTCCTCAGACTTCTTTATATTTTACTACTTTGTATTTATTTATATTTATTATCTTCATGCTATATATATTTTATATGTACCTGTTGTTTTTCCCATTAGAATGTGAGCTCTTTGTGAATAGGAATTGCTTGCACTTTATCCCCCAAACATAGCACATACGGTTAATTTAATTGTGTAAATATTACTACCTTTATACCTCTACATACATATTTAGTACCTCCCTATTGCCTATGGAAGGAAAGAAGGAAACAAGGATTTATTAAGTAATTACTATTTGCCAGTCACTGCACTAAGTGTTATGGACATAGATATAAGCAAAAAGAAAGACAGCCCCTGCCCTCAAGGAGCTAACCTTCTGATGAGGGAAGTGAAAGCACAAGCATTCAAACAAGCCAAGAGGAAGATAGCAAGCTTAGGGCTGGGGGGTGGGAGGGTGGAGGGAGAAATCAGAAGGGACAAGAGATAAAAGTACCTTAAACCAGGGCAATAGTGTTGAAGTCCAGAAACCAAGAACAAGTCCAGGAGAAGAATGAAAGGCACCATGGACCCCTCAACAAAATAGAAACTCCAGGCAGAACTCACCAGTGAGAGGGGAGGATGGGTCTTATAGAGATGTTGAGAAGACTGAAGAGGTATTTGGATGTTCCAGTGTGAGGATACCCTGAGCACTGAGGAAAGTTCCAGATAATACAACGGCAGAGACAAGGTTTTGAAGTCTTGAAGCCTGGAACAGGGCCAGGAGAAGAATGGCATTACATCCAAATTCCTTAGCCTAGCCCTTAAGGCCTTCCACATTCTGACTCTAAATTATCTCTCCAAACTCATTTCCCATTTCCTGCCCACCTCCCATGCATTCTAAAGTCTAGTAAACTGGACAATTGCTCTTTCCTAAGCCTCTAAACCGTTTCATATCTCATGCATTTATAAGACTCATTCCTATACCCTAAATGGTATTGTGTAAATATTACTTTACTGCTGCCTTTCATTACATGTGTAATTACCTTTTATATTTCTGTTGATGTTATCTCACCAATAGAATATAAGCTAGCTGGGGATTAGGGCTATTTCACTTATGTATTTGTACCATGCTTAGCACAGTGCCTTATCCATAATAGATCCCTAATAAATATGTATTGAATTGTTTGTGGACATAGATCTCAACATCCTCTGTGCCTTAATAGATGATCTTTGTGAGGTACTATTGCTCCTCCCCCAAAAAAATCCATCACCCCATGACTAACTCATTGATTAGCTAGGCTGACCTTCACCCCATATAAATATGATCCATTGAGGGGGCCCATTCTCTAAGCCTTTCTAATTTAGCATGTCGTGTGCCCTATTATAGCCTTAAACACTCTATGGTCACTTAATTATTATAAGGGAATGTGCAAGTAAGACTTCAGTGGAGGAAAACAACAGTATTGATTTCAACAGTATTGAGATAATTTAAGAAATTGAATTTTCATTAATATCTTTGCAAATATCTAGATGAAAACTAAAACATTTATCACTAGTCTATATGGCACAGTTGATAGAGAGCTGGATGTGGAATCAGGAAATCTGATTTCAAGACTAACTTCAGACATCTAACAGCTGTGACCCTGGGAAATTCTCAATTTCTCTCTGCCTTGGTTTCCTCCTCTATAAGATGGTGGTAATAGTAGCACCTACCTTCCAGGATTGTTGGGAATCTTAAAGCACTACATAAATCCCAGGTATTGTTATTATTATTAGCTTTTTTTGGTACATCATGCCAAACATCTTGGCATTTCTAAACACACCTTATACATATTGGGATTGAGGCATAAGCTTTTATTAGTTAAAACAAACAAAAAAGATCTAAGAAAATTCCTAAAAAGTTTAGCGTGTTCCAAGAATGGTAAATAAGAAGAGTTGACACAATATTATTGAAACTGCTTACTTGAAAATAGACATTAGAATGTGAGAATAAATTGCCTCTTTCTTTGAAATAATTCTTCAAAGTCATTTGTTCCCCTTGAAGGTCACTAATATTAAGAGATCATTGATAATCTCTTTGGCAATAATGTATTCAAAGATATTACCCTTTGATTAAATAAAAATAAATAAATGAAATAAATAATAAACATGTCCATCCTCATTCTAAAAGGATCAATATTTCCAGCATCAAATCATGTTGTTAAATTTTGTAAATTCTTCTTGTTTTATAGGTGGAACTACAGCCCAAATATGAAGACAACCTTTACATGTATCTTTACTTTGTTATTTTCATCATCTTTGGGTCATTCTTCACCTTGAATCTGTTCATTGGTGTCATCATTGATAATTTCAATCAACAGAAAAAGAAGATAAGTATTCATAACATGGCCCAACACAGTTATTTTTGGAGGTGTGGGAGTGAGGGTGGGAATGTTGTGTTCTGGGACTTCACTGGGGCAAAGAACACCTGGTTTGGAAGACACTTTCACCAATGCACATCAGCAACTCCTACACAACTTATTTACATTCTCAGTGAATTTCCCAGGCCACCAAGAGATCAGCCTATAGAGCTAGTGTGTCAGGGGCTAGACTTGAACCTCAGTTTTGCTTCCAAGGTCACTGACCATTTTGTGTATCATGGACTCCTTTGGCGGTCGGGTGAAGCCTTTGAACCCCTTCGTGAAGAATGTGTTTAAAGGTGTGAAATATATCAGATCACAAAGAAAACCATACATTAACATTATTTCTATTGTGTTTTTATTAAACATACCCCAATTACATTTTAATCTGGTTCCCACTAGAGTTTTAGGAAGAGTTTGAAACCTCTGCATTACATCATGCTATTTCTTCCTAATGTACTAAAATAGAAACGTCAATATCAGTGGTCGCCCAACCCAACCTGTACCTTGTAGTGATGATGATCATCATCGTAATGATAGCTGTCATTTATGGAATGCTTTAAGGTTTGTAAAATGCTTTACAAATTTTAATCTCATTTTATGCTCACAAAAACCCTGGGTCATAGGTGCTATTATTATCACATTTTACAGATGAGAAAGTTGAGGCAAAAAGAGATTAAGTTGACATTGCTAGGGTCACACAGCTAGCCTGAGGTCAGATTTTAACATGGGGCTTCCATAACCTAGGCCTAACATTCTGTGCATAATGCCTCCTATTTCCCTCATTATGGGAGAAAACATGGATGTTAAAAAATCCATCTTGCTCCCTACCTGACAAGTGGTAATCCAGTCTTTTTAAAGATCTCCAGTGAAAAGGACTGTATCACTTCCCATTCTTTTTGGGGGGATTAATTTTCCTGAAATTCATAATTGTTATACAGTTGTTCCTGAAATCAAACCTGAATTTACCTCTTTCCAACTTTCACCTATTTTTCCTAATTATCAATCAGGGAACAAACAGAATAAACCTAATTCCTCTTCCACATGACAGCCCTCATGAGTTACCACCATAAGCAATGATTCAATCCCTTTTTGATCTTCATCAATTCTCTCAATATAGCTTTAAACACACACACACACACACACACACAAATACACACACACGCACACACACACAGAGTCCTTTTTTGGTGTTCTTAGCTTGCCATGCTAGCTAACTTCAGCTCATTTAGAGCTCTAGCAATATTGACATTCTTACAATATTGGGCCACACTTTTACATTTGTTTTTGTTACCTGCTCTTGCTTCCATCTTTTACATGTGTCTTTTTAGATTTACACTGATTGGTGAATTTCCTGTGTATCCACCTGAATATTTTCAGACAAGTCCTATTTTCTCTGCTTCTTAGAATTGTTTCTCTTTGAATTTTGAAAATTTCATTCTTGAGAGCTAACTTCCTCTGTAGAATGTTAGTGCCTGGGGACCTTCTTATCTTTCTTTCCCACCTATACTTCCTTTGAACTCTTTGAAATATTTTTCCAAAATCTAGCATTCACATCAGACTATGCCTGATTCCCTTCTCTTTCTCTATTCATGAATCTTATTGATTCAATCATCATCTGTATATTCTTTATATCAAACATGCCTGGAATGTACTGCCTCCTACTCAGTGCCCTCCTTCTGCAATTACTTTGTATTTATTCTTTTTATTATATATGTATGTATGTATGTATCTATATGTCTCTACCATTATCACGTAACTTCCTTGAGAGTAATTCTTTCATTCTTTGTCTTTGTATCCCCAGAGCCTACAACAATGCCTTGCACAAATTGTCACTTAATGCCAATTGATTTATAGACCTCTAAGTGACTTATGTACTCTTAAATCTATACAAGCAGCCTCTCTCTCCTAAGCTCCAGTTCTCCACCAACTAACTGCCTGATAGACATCTACCCCTAGACAGGCACCTCAAATTCAACATGTCCAAAATGGAATTAATTCTCATCCCCAGAATCCAGTCTTCTTAATTTCATTGTTTCTGTTGAGAAATCACCACTTTCCAGTAACTGAGATTCACAACCTCAGAATCATTAATCAATTGTTAACATTATCTACCTTAATGCAAAACTCCTTTGCATTTACTTCTTTGGAGTCCAGAACTATGATTTCATTGGTGTACAGAATTGGAAGGGAAGACACTTTCTTTACTAATGCAGATCAGTAACTATTATACAACTTAAAAGTTTTAGAAAGTTTTCAAAAGAACTAAGAAGTTAAGTGCATCAGCTAGGTTTACAATTTCAGTGGTAGGACCTAAACCCAGATTTTTCTAACTCTTAACACCAGCTCCTTATTCACTACACCACTTCATATATATTTAGTATTTCATATATATTTAGTATCTCCTCCAAGTAAATGAGAAGGTACTTGAGGACAAGTACTGTTTCATTTTTGTTGAATTGAATTCTTTCCATTATTTCCACCCCAGCAACCAGTTCCTCCATATGAGTAAGAACCATGTCCAAAAAATAATTTCCCCTTCACCTTTTGAAAGATGACATCATTAAAGAAAATCAACAAATTATTAGTGCTCTGGTTTTGGCAGACAGAGTAAGTTCTGGGAGATAGCCAGATAACTGAAATCTTTCATTACTGATGGGTGATAAATCTGTGCCAGGTTCATAATTTTTTTCCTCTGGTGCCATGGCAGAAAGTATTATAACCATTTTTGCATCCTTAAAATTTCTAATTCTCCATCTCCTTCTTCAAAATCTTTTAGACCTGAGATGTCAAACACATGACCTGCATGTAGTCCACAACCCTCATGAGTGTGGCACAAACTAGATTAAGGTATAATTTGGAATACTTTTAAAAATAAATTTAAAATACAATAAAAGGTAGAAAAAATTAAGATTTAAAATTAGGTCAATATGCTGCTTGAAGAAATTCTGTATAGATTAGCGGTCTCTGTTTATTTTTTAAGTTTAGCACCACTGCTCTAGGTTATGTGCTTTTATGGAATTTTGATTCTATACTCAACAGGTTAGAAGTCATCACCTATGTTTTGTGCATTTGTGTAGAAAAATGTGAGACCATGGGTTTTATTACTCATTTTTAAAAAATTTTGTCTCCTATATACTTTTGAGTATCTCCAAAGCTTTTCTTCCTACACTGTAACTATTCTTTATGGAGTTTAGCTTAATGGATATGTTTGGGAGTGTCTTCTTCCCCTTCCTTTTTCTGCTTAAAAATCTTTAAATTATATTTGCATAATGTCATATAAATACATTCATATGTTAATGTACTCTGCCCTTGTCTTGAAGTAGATCATTTCTGTAATTTAAGCCACAATCTAGAAATATTAGTCCCATCCTCAGACGCCATCTTTTTGACCATTCACTTTGCAAATCTGATTTTCTCTCTTACCTCCCAGGCATTCAATGTAGAGCAGGGATGAAGATCCCATCTCTTCCCGATAGTCTTTAGCTTCTTGTCCAATCAATAAACAATTATAAAGCGCCTACAATGTAAAACTTTGCCATCTTTGTCAGGACTTTCTAATTTGTTTTTGGCAATATCATCTGTATCTTACTTGGAGCTGGGAATCATCAGGTATGGCAAGTCTTAGGAAGATCTCTATCAAGTCTTGGATACCTGCTCCAAGGAGACAGCAGATGTTCCTATTGTTACCAGGTCAACAAATAACTGTCTTGTTGCCCTCTACACAAAGTTATTAACCACTACAACTCTTTTGGTTGATATCTTAGTTTTTAGTAATGGTGGATCTATTTCATCTTTGTCCTTAGGACACACATCTGCTTCCTCTTAGCATTCAACTCCCTTCTCTTCAATAAGAGCCTCAAATTTATTTGGGAAATGTTGTTGTTAGCACCAGATGTTTAATGTTTTTTCCCTCCCTCTTCTGTGTAACATTCTTCCATTATTCCATCTCCTGCCAAAGTTCAGGATTCACCTTTGTGTCTTCAGATGCTTTAACTTCTTTATTTTCACATTGACGTCCTAGTTTTGGTTTTTGTCATTTTTTTTAAAAATAAACTCTTCCTTGTTCCTGGTAACTTGGATCATGGAGAGGCATTTCTCAGGCCCTCCATCTTGTCTTCTAGGTACCAAAGCAGCCTGCAGTACATAGCAGTACTATGAATATGGAACCAAAAAACATAAAAATGTAGCTTATTTTATCTGAGGTAGTAGAAATGTTCTCTTGAACTGTTGGGCATATTTGTGGCCAAAATAAAAAACTTACTAGATCATTGTCTTATCCTAGAAAATTACTTTTTTAAAAGACTATACAGACCCAGTCTAACATGCTAGTCAGGGGATATATTAATATATGAAACTTTTTAACCTCAAGGTAAAGCCTATATCTACTTTTAAAGCTTCTGCTTCTGATTCCTTTTTCATAGCTTTCCTATTGTAAATCTCTAAGTCTCAAGAATCAAATTCTGAATGGAGAGACAATATTAACCAGTTTTTATTTCATTTCTATACTTTGGAGGCCAAGACATCTTCATGACAGAGGAACAGAAGAAATACTACAATGCAATGAAAAAATTGGGGTCCAAGAAACCACAAAAGCCAATACCACGGCCAGGGGTAAGCCATGCTATGACTTTTGTGCAAACAAAAATAAACTAAAAGAAAAATGTTTTTTTCATAAGATTGTAAATACAAGGGTTACTTAAAATTGAATATTTCAAGAAGACATGATTTCATTGGTGTGGCCTTTCTGTCCCAACGGTTTAGATAACAAACCTCGTAGCTACTCAATGCATCATCATCAGACAGGAACTGGCTGAAAATTGCATTACCTGTAGCCAAAATGATGCTGAGGTTCTGAATTCAGTTTGTTTGGCACTATGGAAATAGACCTACAGTTGTCCTTCTCTGCCCTTTTGGGCATATTAGGTCCTGACAGAGCTTGAATTCTCTTGGCATACTCCTTAAGACTCCACTCTCACTTCCATATCACAATAAGGCATATGAATAGAGGGGTAGAAAGTTATCATTAGACAATTCCAACACTAAATAGTTTCCCAAAATCAATGATAATTGCTGGGGGCTTGCTGTGTGGTAAATATTACTTGGTACTTTGAGAAAATATAAAAGAAATAGAAGAAAAGAAACAGTCCTGCTCTCAAGAGGTTCATAATCTAGCTAGTCAGATTAAAAATCCATTTTAATTGTTAGATTAGGCATAAAGGTGCTACTGTTGCTGGCTAAGTAACCACTATTGACAATTCACACTTACATAGCTTGTTATGCATGCTGTGACAATTCAGTAAAACATTTCTAATGATAGCTAATATTTATATAGTTCTTTTAGGTTTACCAAAAATACTTTACATTATATTATTTTGCGTAATCTTCACAACAACTTTATGGGTAGGTACTATTATTATACCCATTTTAAAGATGAAGAAACCAAGGCTCAGGAGGAATCTTGCCTGGGGGCACACAATTTGAGAGAAGTTATTCCTTCCTGACTCCAAGTCCTACACTATACCCATTGTGCCACCAAGCTTCCTTAAATTATGTAAAGCCAAGCTTGAGCAGCTTTCCAGAGGATGGCTGCTGTGAACGGCTTTTAAGGTTCCAATTACATAGTGTAGTGAACACCCTATTTATTCCATAACAAATCAGAGCAAAACATTCACAGAAAATCAAAATACAGTATTCACACTGTTACAGCTTATCACAGAAAATGAAAATATAGCATTTACAACGACTTATCACTAAAATGGCTGCATAGTTTTCACCAAAATAGTCACAACAGTTTTCAACAAAGTACAATTATTTAGTCAATAACAAAGTACAAAATTCAAAGTTCTCCACCCCTAGGTCACAGTAAATAATAATCTTCTCAGTCAGTACATAGTATCCAAGTAAAGTCTTCTTTCAGCTTGACTCAAGGCTGGCTCTCAGCTTCCATGGTTTCTCTTCCATAGTCCCAGCTCCAACTGTCACCTGGGTTCAAAGGCAGGCAGCTCCCAGTTTCTTGTTCAGCTCCTTGTCCAGTTCTTCATCCAGTTCCCATTCCATATTGAAGTTCATAGTGTCCAGTACACTTCAAGTCCTTCTGTATCAGCACTGCATTATTCACAATGCCTACAGTAACTATAAATATGCTGATATAGTTATTTTTTAAAATTTTATTATAGTTTCCATCATTCATTTCCACAAGATTTTGAGTTACATATTTTCTCCCTCTCTTTCCCCCACCCACCACCCCAAAACAGCCATCCCAGTGTGTCCCCCCT